>BFEA01000123.1:2248586-2292640 GCA_003427395.1 Chara braunii
TTCCAGGGTTTTTTGGCGATGTGCACAAAGGAGGAAGTGCGGGGGGCAGTTCCTTTGCATGGGCACCATCTCATTCCACGCTGAACAAACAGCCGCGAACCGTTCGCCCCCTTCCGAGGCTCGAGAGCATCACTGCGCATGCAGCAGGATTCRGAATCGTCCGCGGAGGGAGCTCTGCGGGCCTTCAACTACGACCGGCCTCATCTTCCTTTGCCCGGGGGTGCGACCCWCTTTCGTGGGCTCCAATTTTTTGATGTATTCGGTGCGCGTTCACAATTGTTGACCCGCGCACCTCCTCCAAACCCACCAGTTGACAACTGCGGGCCAATTCAGGTGGATTCAATGCGATTGTGCCTAAATTGGCCCGCAGTAGTCAACTTCAGTCATGGGAACCTGATAGCACTTTTGTTTCAACGCACACGTGTTGGAAACGTGTTGGAAAGATGTTGGACCAACGTTGAACAAATGTTGGAAACACGTCGGCCGCGTGTTGATCAAACGGTTGGAAACATAAAACGGTGATGCTCCAACGGTTGGCCACAGCATTTGTCGTCGTTCCAATGCTGGTCCGGCGCGGCGACCGAGTTGGAAACTTGAGGAAATTTTCCCACATTTTTTCTGTTGTGCAGCAGCAGCAGCAGGAGTTGGTATAAGTACGGCCCCCAGAACGGACACGTGTTACGCATGTCACCAGCCCGGACACATGGCAAGGGACTGCCCCAAGAGGCAAGTACGGATAGGAGCAGCCCCAGCCGCGACGGCACCCCTGGCTAACGGACCAGGCCGGGTAGGAACGATGGTGGAAGAAACCGACGAAGCGATGGCCATCGCTGCCATAGTCGAAGAAGCCGTGGAACTGATCCCCCTTGATCAGTTTATATCGTTAGGATATCCAGGATTGGGTATGATTGGGGCGATTCAACCGTCAGATGACGAACGGGACGTCTCAGAATGGAGACCATCCACCAGTGAGATGGAATCCGGCGATCCTGCATTTATCACTGGAAAGATTGATGTACTCGACATCGTTCGAGCGCTAGTCTCGCTAGATCACCGCATCCCACTCCCAGTCGGACATCTGCTATCTATATTGGAACAAGCGAATGATCGTATGCTCCAGCATTGTAAGGCCAACCGAAACAATTTGCGCTCGCTAAGCTTGAACAGCCATTAAAGTAACGAAAGCTTACATACCCGGAACCTTGAACAGCCATTTCGTCAAAACGGACATATTATATTTTTTGAACGAAATAAAAACTGATTTTTTTTGCCAAAATCCGGCCGGAATTTTTTGCTCCTGGGGGTCCGGCGTTCTGGGAACGCCGGACCCCCAGGAGCAAAAATATATTTTTTGGTATCTGGTCTCAACCATAGACCAGATACATGTAGGGGGTCCGGCGTTCTGGGAACGCCGGACCCCCAGGAGCAAAAAATTCCGACCGGATTTTGGCAAAAAAAGTCAGTTTTGATTTCGTTCAAAAAATATAATATGTCCGTTTTGACGAAATGGCTGTTCTTGGAACCCGTGCGCCTGGGACTTATACAGAAAAACGATCACTTTCTGCACATTAAAACCATTCCGTAGAAATCCGCGGAATGTGTCGTGGAAATCTGGTGAGTACCGTATAGTGTGATTATCGATTCTGGAGCGGCCATATTAGCCATATCTCTGAGAGTAGTAGAGAGGGCGGGACGAAGGAAGGATCTGATTCCGCTCACCGATGGGAACCGCCTGATCTCGGCAGACGAGGAAAAGATCCGAGCGGTCGGGAGAATGACAAATGTCGCCTTTAGACTGGGGAACGTCCACGCCTTAAGAGACGTAGTGGTGCTCAATGTAACCTCGTATGATGTCCTCCTTGGGCTACCCGCTCTAAACGCGCTCAAGGCCAGCCTGGACTTCGAGCAACGGGTGGTAGTCCTAAAAAACACGGGTCGCAAGCCATATACAATTCCTACGCGTCTCACCCTCCGCACGACGGTTAACTTGACACGAAAGATCCAACCAGGGGTATTTGGGCTCATCCGAATGATCACATGGGAGGGACGGGCGGATGATTCAGAGATATCCAGCGAGGAACAGGTGTCGTCGCTTCCCGAAGATTCAGAGAGCGACGACGAAGCCGACCCGGTGATCCAGGAGCTGACACGTAGAGTAATCAGTTACCCGGTCCGCCAGAAAACGACGAGAACTTTCGTACTTACCGAAGAGAAAAGCCGACGGACTCGAGCCCTGATCATGGGGGAACCATTAGTACAAGTGTCGAGACTGCCCGATTCTTCGGAACCCCCTCGGACCCTGTACGAAGGCACCACACACACTTGTTGGAAACGTGTTGGAAACATGTTGGACCAACGTTGAACGCATGTTGGAAACATGTTGGCCGCATGTTCGTAAACAGTTGGAAACATGGACCCAACCGTCCTAAACGGTTGGCCACATCATTTCACGTAGTTCCAATGCTGGTTCAGTGTTGTGCCCAAGTTGAAAACTGGATGGAAATTTCCCACAATTTTTTTGTTGACCCCGTTGCTTCCACGATATGTGCACAAACGATCCTTCTGCGACGTCACGGACTTACCTCCCCGATCGCTTCTTACTGTGGAAAAGGAGATACAATCGTTACGTCTGAGAGCGGAAACACAGGCTCCAGAACCCCCTGGGTGCCCAGAAGGCTCGATATTCGAAATCGGAATAACAGTTGCTGAGAAATCAGTGGACCCTCGGGACATCGCGGATGGGATAACCCCCGAAGAACACGTGGTCATCCGGGAAGGGGAAACTCAGATGGTGACCACTGTGTTCTCCTAGCGGTCGGATAATTCTTTCATCTCTTCCCTGCCGTCCCAGGACACGAAAACGATACACACTAAGCACGTGACAACCGTCATTCATGGACAAACCTATGAATTACACGTACCGGAATGCGTGCCCGACGAAACCCACCAACTAATAGCATATATCCTAACAGAGTATCGGGACGCTATCAGCATCGATGACACGGATATTGGATTATCTCTAATAATCCATCACGAGATCCAGACCGGCAACCACCCGTCAATCCATTGCAAACCTTATCGTTATTCGCTCATGGAACGGAAGGCAGCACTCGAATGCATCCGTGAGTTCGAGGTCAACGGTTGGATAGAGCCCGCTACAGGTCCTTGGTCTTTCCCCGTAGTTCTGATCCCAAAGAAAAATGGGTCGATTCGCATATGCTGCTATGCATCGATTATCGGAAGTTGAATGATATGACGATCAAGGATGTGTACCCCCTCCCTCGAATTGACGACTTGCTGGATGCGATTGGATGTGCTAATTATTTTAGTAAATTTGATATTCGGCACGGGTTCCACCATATCCTCGTAAGGGAGGAGGATCGGCCGAAGACGACCTTCGTACTATTTGAGGGCACGTGGCAATGGATCCGTCGTCCTGTGGGTATATGCAATGCACCGGCGACCTTTCAGAGGGCGATGAATCTCACCTTTCAGAACTTCGTGAACAAGACCTGGTTAACTCAGGGAATGATCAATTTTTGCGTTATTGTGTACATGGACGACATTTTGGTGTATTCTGAGTCGTTCCATGGACACGCGCAACATATTGAATGGACACTTGGCGCGTTGTGGGATGCTGGTTTCAAGATTGCGTTGGAAAAGAGCGAGTTTTTCCTGTCCGAGATCTCATTTCTAGGGTACGTGGTAACCCAAGGAGGTTTGAAACCGGATTCGAGGAAAGTCGAGGCGGTTCGGGAAGCACCCACGCCCACGTCATTGACACAAGTCCGAGCCTTTTTGGGACTGGCCTCGTATTACCGACGGTTTATCAAGGGATTTGCGGCAATCGCTCGGCCTCTGACGAACCTCCTATGGAAGGACCATCCGCTAAACAGGGACCCGGAGTGTGAACGGGCCTTTTTCACTCTGAAAGAGGCTCTGGCCTCCGCGCCTATTTTAATTCGGCCCGATCCCGAGTGGCAGTTCCTACTCATTACGGACTGGCAGCCCAAAGCAATCTCCGCTATCCTGGCTCAGAAAGGGAAGGACGGTCGGGAACACGTGGTTGAGTATGCTTCGCGGACGGTGTCGGACGAGAGAAGGAACGACTCAGTGCCTCAAGGGGAATGCTACGCTGTGGTCTAGGGAATTCAGCACTTCCACCCATATCTCTACGGGCAGAAGTTGCTCCTCGTAACGGACCACGAGCCCTTGCTGGCACTCAAGAAGCTGACAAACTACACAGGAATGATTGGACGATGGGCAGTGAGGCTGCAGGAGTATGATTTCGACATCGTCCATCGGAAGACAAAGAGACACGGAAACACAGACGGATTGACACGACTACACAAGCCAGGCAAGGTGCCTCGTGACGAGGAGATCACTCCGTGGAAGGAACCGGAGCAGCGCAAGGGACCCGGCTACGGCCAGGTGAGGGTCCTCCCTCGACAGGGGAAGAAGTGACACGTGTCCCCATGGCGGCCCAAAGGGACGAAAATGCTGAGGGCCTTCTCTCTCCTTCCTCATCCTCTCTATTTTCCTTACCCGATCGTTTTTGTCTTCTCTGTGAGTCTATCTCGCGAGTCCATTCCGTTTCGGTTGAGCCACAAAACGAGGGTTACGTCAAATGGGTAGAGTGTGCTAAGTGCGTGGCAAGAGCTCACGGGTCATGTGTTCAGTATAGGAATCCCCAGAAGCAGTGGCTCTGCCACCTATTCCGTACCGATAAGATTCCGACGGAGGCTCGATTCCTGGAGGCGACGTCGGAAGGTTTAGAAAAGATACTACGGTTTAGACGGGTGGAAGTATGGACATATGTCGTCCTAATAACCACAGTTGTCGGGAATTCTCTCCGAGAATTCTCTAAGGAGGATCGAAGGCGGGCCAATGAGAGGGCACAAGATTATAGGTGGAACGAATGGCGGTTAGAGAAAAGGAAAACAGATGGAAGCAGAATCTGGATGGTGGTACCGCACCCATTCGTGAGGTATGACTGGGTACGGGCTGCGCATGAGGAGACGACCGCACATTTCGTTGTCAGGATTACCGAGGCAGCCATCGATAAAAACGAGTGGTACTGGTCCAATATCCGGGACAACGTTAAATTTATTGTTAAAAATTGTCCCATCTGTGCTGCCGACATTCAGCCGCCTAGGTCAATAGTGCCCACTATAGTTCAACGACCATTCCAGAGGGTTAGCATGGATACGACGGATATCATCGTGCTCCCTGGACCGAATAGCTGTGAGTATTCAATTCTTTTGGTATTCGTTGACCACTTTTCGAAGTGGATCGAGGCGTACCCCTCTCGGACAAGATAGATGGAGGAAATAGCACGACATGTCAACCGTTTCCTCGGGATGCATCAAGATACCGAGGAAATCCTTACGGACAATGGAGCAGAATTTCGAGGTGAAACCCTGAGGAACCTGGTCGTACATGGGGTGTCCATTCGTAATATCACCCCCCATATGTCTCAATCGAACGGCCTCGTAGAAAACGCCAACCGAGTAATCAAAACGACACTCCGACGGAATATTGCAGCTAAGGACACGCGGCAGTGACCTGATATCGTAGATCACTTCCTGGCCATACACCGAGGGACCTTGCATGAATCTACGGGACTTTCTCCATTTCAACTACGGACCAACAGCCTAGCTTGTGTTCCGATACCGAGCCTAAATGATGGAACGACCCTTCCCCGAAGGGCCACTAGAACGATGGTTAAGGACAAGGCCCAACATCATTTTAATTTGACGGAAAGGGCCCTCCCCTGGTTAGCCCGAAAAAGACAGCGCATGATGGAAATGGCCCATGGCCGACAAGTCCGAAGCTATGAGGCCCCGAACGGGAACGCGGCCCTCTGGTCCCCGTATAAATTAGGGGACTTGGTGTAGGTAAGGAAATGTGCTCGTCAAGAGAAACTAGCGCCACGATTCTTTAGGTGCTTTCGAGTGATTGAGCTCGGACCTAACGGAGTGAATACCGTGCGCCTCGCTCCCGAAGTGGCAGGCAGTAGGTCAGCTAGGCCCATAGTCCGCCACGTGTCCTACCTCCGCCATCTCTCTGCTTCTTCCCCTCCTTCTCCAGCTGGTTTGCTCACGGGGTCCGAGTGGGAGAGCGACAACCCCCATTCTCCTTCTTCTCCCCGCTCGTCCTCTCCCTCCTCATCGCCATGAGTTTTTCCACGGAGCAGGTACTCAGTGAACGGATGTTGGCGCCTCGTGGACACATCTCGGCAATCCGGCAAGTCCATCATCCGGGCATCAGTCCGGACGCTCTCAGGTTCGCTCAGTTCTTTAGCACGGCAGGAGTGCACGCGGCAGCAGAGTTCCGCTTTGTGGTCCCCAACAGCAGGGCACAGGTGTTGGCTGAAGCATCGGCCTATCGGCGGCTCTCAGCGCCAGGAATCAGCCACATTTCGACAGTTGTCTTCTTTAGCAAGGATCTTACTACGGTTGATCCGAGGACGCATACGGCCATCCTGGTCTCGTTGCGAGAGTGGGATGAGGGGTTGGCGGAGGCTTGGAGTCAGTTGCTCGCGCGGCGAGGGGAGAACGTCGTAGGCGGCATTCGCACTCTCCGACACGAGCCAGCAGTATCTATCCTTGCGCTCGTCCCTTTCTCGCGTCCTCAATGAAACGCCTCAGATTCTCTACCTTCAGCCTCCCCTTTGTCTTCCCTCCCTTCTGGCAGTTGGCACTACATCCTCGCCTCTCTTTCTGTATGCGGCCACTTTCAGTTCCGCTCCTCAAACTGTTGCAGTGGCTAATGTGGTGGGATACCTATACGACCCTTTCTCTGTGTCTGGTCAACATCGAGCTAGCGTGGGCCCGGGATAGCGAGCATTGCGCCGTAAGTGAAGACGTAGAGTTGCTCATCATTCATGCTTGGAGGACGGAGGTAGAAGGAGATCTGTTGGGATTCGTCTTCGGAGTGGTGGAACCGGGACATCGGCAATCGATCGTGGGAGAGCTCTTGATCCTCCTGACGCAGCTACTGGACGATCTACCCATCGACATCACCTCGCACTGCGACGAGAATCCGGCACCGCACACTCTTCTGCGAAGTTTAACGTCGTACTTACAGTGGTCGGCTTGTCTAGAGGGCCATTGGGAAAATGGTAGTTACCCGTCACACACGGAGTACCTGAATCCCCGGGGGATAATTGACGTTCTCTTCTTTTAGGGCGGGACGGTGTCGGAGGAAGAAGAGGAGGAAGAAGAAGAGGAAGAGGATAAGACCTCCGAGGAGGAGGAGAATTACAGTGAGCATAGCGAGCAAGAATCGGGGCCGGTAAGTGAAGAAGAAAAAGAAGAAGAAGAAGAAGAGAGGGTGAATGAGGAAGAAGGAGCGAGTCAGGGGGAGGAGCAGAGAGAGGATCCTGCGGTTGCCGAGCAGCGAAGGGCAGAGATAGAGGAAGGAAAGCGGCCACTGGAACAGTCGGTAGGGGCGGATCTGCCGATCCCGGAAGATACGACCAGGGATCCCGAGCTACCGGCGGAAGAAGATGAGCACCTTGATGCAGAGACTTCTAGCGGGCCGGCGCGGAGGCGACGAAGTCGCTCCCCCTCCCCTTCCCCCCGTCCCCCAATTCGAACACGTAGCAATGCGGGGCATCGGGCTACGTCCCCGCTCATTATCCCGCCGTCCCCTTGATTTTCTCACGCTCCGACAGATGGATACCCCGCTCTCCTTCCCCCACAATCCCCTCCCGACTCCTACCTTCTATCACTTCTATGCTACTTACCTCGTTGTCACAGTGTACCCGCATTCTACCACCCAGTGTGTCTCTTCTTCCTTCTCCTTTCACATCCTTCTTTTCAGTGCTGAATGGCGGGGTCACAACATGATCGAAGTATATTGCACGAGCACGGAAACCATTCATGAGCAGTTCCGCACGACCTTGTTCCACACCTTCTCGACCCTTTATCCCGATTACCTTGCTTCCCTCCCCCATGGCCGTCACCACTTCCCCTGGATCCATCGCACCATCGGGTACCAAGAGCTTCCGGAGACGGTAGCAGGAATGGCGAACTTCTTACCGCCACTCCCGAACGATCCTCCCCCACGCCACGCCTCCGTGTACTGACTCCCCTACCCTCTCCTTGTAGGCCATTAAAGTGAGTGCGAGTATGATGATGTGTCAACAGGATGACTTCCACACTCTGATCCTACGGTAATGACACGTGCACCTTGGAGAGATATGAGTGCAAGCGGGAGCTTGCACAAGATTGGAACCCCTTGGGCGCCACATATGTGAACGTACTATTTTCTGTAACCTCACGACTTCCTGTGTGAGGCTGCTGTGGGCGCCAAGGAAGGACACATAATGAAGTTTTGTCGGGAGCGAAGGGCCGATGAGGCAAGCGGTCTAATAAGGACTGACATTGAGGGAAATATTTTCGACAGGACGAGGGAGTACATCGACCCAACTAGTCCAGGGGGAACACGGAAGGAGGCTTTGCGGCGAGATGCAGCATCGAGCATGGCCTCGTGAAAGTGGGTGTAAAGAGAAAGGGTTTCTGTGAGAAAAGCCTGAAAATTTAAGCGGACTGTAAATACAAGCGAGAAATCCGAATCGTATAGCTGCTGTAGATAGGCACAGCGTACAGAGGGGAGGGATTTTCGTAATAATGGTTTGGTAAGGTAGATCGAGTTGTAGGCAGGAGGAACCCCAATAGAGTAGTTGTATATATGGGGTATGTAAGGTCTGCCTCACATCATGTTATTGGAATATCCCAAGTAGATGGAGCACGGAGTGACCCTGACGGTATCGTTACGAAATAAGGATCTGTTCTACTAGGCCTATTGACTGAGAGAGGAAGGTATGGGGCCTACGTCGTGTCCAGGCCTGGATGATTGTATAGGTATGAGTGGTAAGAGAGGCTCGGGAAGAAACCTCAGCATGAAGGAAGTAGGCTCTCTAGCCTAGGAAGGCAGTTGTAAGGCTTGTGTATGAATAACTTCTAGTCTTACCTGTCCTGGGGTATCTGGATATGTCCAGAACTACTTGGGTCCCTCTGACTTGAGGAGTATGGCTATGCCCTGGTCAAAACTATTTTAGCGAGGCTCTGATCAGGGGGGGGGGCGCATCGTCCTTGAGTGATACCAGTGACGAAGTGAGTTGAGATTGTTCAGCTCCGAGTGTATATATGTAATTTGAGACATTTGGCTCGTGTTTGAGTTGGGGTGTTGTACCCCGGTGTATATATTGAGTCGAGATTTTATGTGAGACCAATTTTTGTATATGACGATCACAATCACTCTCACATGTGTGGTTTATCCTGATGTACGATGGCTTTGTGTGAGAAATGTGTGAGATACATCTCATGTGTATTGGATTGGGTAGATTTCATGAGAATAAATGGATGTGAACTGTCTACTCTTCGGTATACTCGTGCGGCCTGCCTACAGGCAGGTAGGACAGGGCCAAGTATAAGGAGAGGGAGTGCAGTCTGTCATTGTGAAAGTGTGAAAACCCTAAGGGATTTTGCGAGTCTTTGAGGCTCGAGTACTTACCATGCCGAATGTTTTATGGTTAAGTTGCGAAAATGGCCCACAAGCAGGCCCCTCAGCTTGAGTTGGTTCGTGGTTGAGTTGTGGAGAGGACCCATAAGTAGGCCTCTCAGTTTGAGTTGTTCTAGGGCGGAGTTGTTTTACGATTGAGATCCTTTCAGATTAAGAAAGGGGGTGATGTTATTTATCGGAAGACTCATCCACAAAAAGGGAGGTGTGTTAAAAAGGGTCGTGTGATAGCCCATCCTAGGAAGAGAGGGATGGTTGGGAGACCTATTGAGAGAGACCCCCTTCGTGTGACAGGTGGTTAATGGATTTAAGGGCATGGTAAGCAGTGTTTGAGTTGATAAAGCCTGACGAAAGGAACCAGAATTACAGACTGGATCATTGGTGGAACTGAGAAGGTCGCAAGTCAGTGCATTAAGATGTCATGGGATGTGTGGGCTGCTGTCTCTGATCAAGTCAGTAGGCCACGACCTTGTGTATGAGCCTGGCGGTGAATCTGATTGTGATTGTGAAAACGGGTCAGGTTTCCTATGCTGTCCCGTAGGGAACTGGTAAACGCCTTTAAAGTGAGACAGACCCCTACGTAGTCCCGCAGTGGGTCTGTGGTCTGTTTTGCGAACTACTGTTCAGACACTTGTGCTAATCCCAAGGCATGTTGAGGAATACTAAGCTAAACGGTAAAGGTTAGCACCTCTACGGTGCAACCCCTATTGGATGACTGCAAGCCAGCACAACCTGGCTGCGGACCCACGTCTACCAACGGGGTAAGAGTTTGAGGGGTTATGCACGCCCAGAAAAATTACTCCGGTGGGATGGCGGGGGATGTGAGTCGAGACTTCGGGTAGTCCTGATTGAATGCTTATCAGGAGAAAACCTATCGTTGCGTAACCAACGAGGGAACTGCCGTTAAGGTAACAATGCGGTAGGCCGTAGATCTGGCTCGATCAACCAAACTATGGTGGGCCAGGATGGAGACCTAGCATTTTTGTACTAGACTGCAGAAAGAGCTGAGAGGAGATTTATGTATATATACATATACGTTTGATTGTGAGGATTTTCGCGAGGGAGGCAAGAGTGTCTTCTGAGGTCTCATTTAAGGCCCGCGTCCCTGGGTATGACTCTGCTTACGAGATAAAGTCTAGCCGGGACACTCAACGAGAAGCCGGCGTTTGTCTATGACAAAAGGGGAGAGGATGGTTTGAGGTGGCCTTTGGAACTTATGCTGTAGTATCAATGCGTAATACACATGCGTCCTAGTGTCAGGGCAATGGAGACCCAGGTTAGAACCCTGGCGGCATATAGTTGTGTAGGCACGGTTTGATGGAGGCCTCGAACCTGAGTCTGTCGGCTAATCGGATCGGTTCCTTTCTTGTCAGCACTTGGAGTGCGGATGAATTTATAGTTTTTCGATTTGGCGAAGCGACGGGGACGTCGCTTAATATGGTCCGGTAAGTTGTCGGTGTGAATACCCTTACAAGGGTATCCGCCCTGGTTTTTGCAAGTGACAGAAAATAGTTTGGTTTAGAGTTTAAGTGTTCCGCGCGAGGCGCGGCCGCGTCTGTGGCTTACGACGATTGGGGTGGTTGGCTAGAATAAAGAGTGCGTGGGCGCGCAGGTTTGAGGCGCTCGTGATTTCTTTTCTTTTGTTGATCATAGAGCCGGCCGGACATCGGTCATTTTGTTTAATAATATTATTAATATTTATTTACATTTGATTAAGCAGGAATTAAGGATATTTTTCTATTGGTCGGTACGTATGACCGAGGCGAGCGCGCGTGTGAGGACGACGACATCGACAGCGACGGTGCGACCTTGTGCGGTAAAAGGGGCATATAGGATGGCGAGCGGGGCAGACACGGCGCGGTCCGAGTAAGCCGGCACGAGTGCCTAGCGACGGCACGCTGGTTGTAGGCAGAAAAGGGGGGGAGCGTAGGCTGTTCTTCCTAGGCCTAGGCACCGGGCAATACCACTTCATATTGGAATCCGCGCCTAGCCATCTCAAGCTTGGGCTTTGCCCTAGAGGTTACAGCATTGGACTATTGCTACGGAGGTGTGGGGATTGAGGTCAGCAGGCGTCGGCGCAGGAGCAGCGGAGCGTTGGAGGAATTGAGGGGTGAGGGTCCCGTGGGATTACCCCCTTTAGTTTTGATTAGGGGAATCCGATCATGGGCCCGTTTCGCAAGGCTGGGGAACTGCTGGTAGACCCCGCTACCTGTCCCCGATAGCCTTCCGTGTTATTTTGGGTTTTGTTTTGGGTTTTATTTTTGCTTTTACCCTCCCTGCTATTTGTTCTCCGGCCTCGTTTTTTGGCTACCAGCGCCCTGGCGCCGGTTCCGAGCCTGGGTCGTACACCCATGGGTATGGCGGGGCGGAGGTACCCGCAAACCCCTGGGACACCGACCGAATGGCCTTTGGGGTTTCCGTGAGCCGCTGTTCCAGCGCAAGTCCTTCGGGACATCCGTTAAACTTGGAACGATACGGGGAGGATTTGCTTGGCCCCTACGCGCGGATGACACACGTAATACAGGGGAGGAGGGAAAGAGAACCGGACGCGGGTCTCGCCAGGTCCATGTGAGGGTAGAATGGGGGTTGTGGCGACAGTCTACCGGGCCGGGACCGATCGGGGGTGACGAGGAGAGACTAGTCGAACCACTAGTAGCGGGTTCCCGCCGAAGTTCCCTTGGAAACAGTCGGGGTTATAGTTCGGCCCGACTGATCGGCGGTTGTCTTAGTACAGTAGGCCGCCCGTCGGCAGGCTGCGCTAACAAGGTGAAGTCAGCGGGGAAGAGGACGGGTGGAGCCGGGAGAAATAGAGTAGCGGCAGCGAATGCAATCGGGGAGTAGGGGAGGCTGAATCCGGGCGAGGAAGGGCGCCAAATACAAGCGAAGAAGGAGATGGCGGGGAGATGATCGTGGGCAGTGACAAGGGGGATGAGGTAAGGAGATCGGGGCAGTGCAACAGGCCGGGCAGTGTTGGGCGATAACGGAGGGGAGGGGCGACAACGTTGCAGTAGACGGGCTGCAGAGGGGAATGCACCCGAACGCTATCTGCGTCCGGATTCATCGCAGGTTGCGACGAGGGGGGTAACGGGAGTGAGATTCGCACGGTTCGCCCGTTTCTTAGCGAAAACGGGCAAATGAAGGAGCGATCCGGGGGTTTCGGCCCCGGGCGTATCGAATAGTGAAGTCAGTTGGGTTGTTGAGTTAGTAAGATAGGAGGCTAGAGAGAAAGTTAGTGCGCAAGAGCTCCGGGAGGGTGGCTATGGCCGACTGAGAAAGGTGAAGATCTCGCTCATTTCCTAATGAAGACGAGGGAGAGAGGAGTTAAGTCGGGGTTTTTTAGGGGTGTTGACCCCGATTATGTAGTTGGAATTAGTAGAGAATTAGTGGGGTAGGAGGTTGGTAGAGAGAAAGTGTGCGCGGAGATGGCATGAGGTGAAAGAGAAGAGGAAAGGAAAAGTTATATCTCGCCCGTCTGTTGACGAAATCGGGTGAGGGAAGTCTCGTTTTAGAGGTTTTCAGGTATTGCGAATCTAATGGTGGGGTTAGATTTGGAGAAAGGTTAGTAAGATAGAAGGAGGAAAGAGAATGGGCTCCGCCGGGCTTTGGCGGAGGAGGAAGATGGCGGGAGGGAAGGATGGTTAGCTCGTTGATTCTTAACGGAAACAGGCGATTGAAATTACGCTTTTGAGGTTTCTTACTGCCACGAGTTAGGTTGTAGTGTTAGATTTGCGCCAGGGAGGTTAGTTCTGGCGGTCTAACTAGCAGGAGCTGCGCCGGGGTGGGAGAGTTGAAGAGTGGCGATGAACCTACCCAAGTTTTGCGAAAAGATTCGTTCTCCTTTTTTTTTCCTGGCTCGCCTAGAGATGATGCATATCCCATGTGCCTTGCCTTCTCTAGACCATGAGGCCGGTTTCCTCCCCGTCATTGCGATTTGACGATTTTCCCTTCTAGCCGTCTAGCCCCCCCTCACTTAGACTGAATCAGACCGGTGCGTTGATCGTTCTGTCGACCGAAAAGGGCCGCTTCGAAGCCCTCCGCGCCGAATGGGGGTAGGCTGGCAACGGGTGCATCTTCTCGTGTTCTGAGAGAAGACCCACTCGCACCTTGTTGGGATCAGGCAGAGGTGCATGTGAAAGAAGGGATTGAGGGGGGGGGGAAATGAGTAAATCGGTCGTTTCTTGACCGATTTTCGTAAACTAGGAGGCGAAAAGGGGGGGTTTGGCCATAGCGACCTCAAATGCACAGTCAGATTCGGAGTTAGTTGAGTAGAAGTAAAGTTAGGTAGGAGAGGGGCTGCGCCCCAGGGGAGGGGCTAGTAAGGTGACGATGTATTTAGTCGTCCTTAGCAGTAGGTTCATTCTGCAGCTACTCGCCCGGGCAATCGAAGGAGTTGAAAACACGGGCGGGGTTCAAGACTTACCTGGTCACAGGTGCACCACTCCTCCTGTTGAGGGGAATGCCCTCCCTCTATTTCCTCGCGAGGAAGGCTGAAGAGCAGTGAATACTTCCGTTTTTTAGCGGAAGATTCACTTTGTTCCTACTTATACTATGTTCGAAAGCCAGCGAGAAGGGAGGCGAAGAAGGTTGGAGACTTACCTGCTAGCCGGGACTCTATATGTCTGGTTGATAACTTACTGGCCAGTTGACGAGTGCACAGCTCGTTGATCCAAGAGACTACAAGCGGACTACTAACAGTAAATTACCAAAAGGGTCTGCATGCTACTCGTCCTGCTGAGTGAGGGGGCGACAGGCAGTAAGGTCGAAGTTGCAGGTGAGCCAATGTGACCAGGGCACGTCTCGCTGTTTCTGTTGAAAGTACCGGAGGTCAGGCTCAGGCCGCGAGCGTGAAGGTCCTACCATGGCTGAAGCATTGCCTAACTGTGTACGGCCAAGCTAGCAGGCTGCACGTTAACTTTGAATAGCCAAGCTAGCAGCAAGGAGGCAACCACGGAGCTTGAAGACTAACCGTGTAGCAGTGCTAGGCCCAATCCGGCTTAGCACGTTGAAAAGTGGCAGAGGGTGGGCCGTGTAGGAATCAGGTCTTGCCTGCTGGCCAATATACCGCAGGCCTATCAAGCGGGAGATACGCAGTAAGGTGCGCACTTACCTGTGGGCCGGGGTGCGTCATGCTCTGCAAGCTAAAGCTGCGAGAAGGTATACCTGTCTTATCGGGGGCACCCAGAGCCAAGCAACAAAGGCTACAAACTCGCCTTTTTGTCAGAGGTATAGCGGCGAAGTTGGACGGGCTGCAGATCTGACTTGTTGACTGACGTGCCTCTCATCTCGCCAGCCTGCGCACGCGAAGAGGTCAGCTGTGGGAGTGTAGACTTAGTGTTAGTCGATGGTTTGTTTGTCCCGCCTCACGGAGTGGCCGAAGGCGAAACTGTAGGGTCGCAGGCCCGCCCATCGCCAGCGGATTTGGGGTTACAAGCGTAGAGGAATTACCAAGCTTTGGAAGCGAGGGGATTGTTGTGAGTGAGAAACGCGCTGGAGAGTCAGCAGCTGGCGGTTGACTTTGGTTTGACTAAGCGGCTGCTGTGTGTTTTGGCCATCATTGCGGGGCCCTCGGGCGCTGAAGTTTTGAAGGCCCTCTCCTGCGAGTGTGAGTGCACCTCCCTTGTATCTGAGAGACTAATTACATCTCCTTCTGCCCTTCTTCTTCTAAGTCCGGTCTATTGGTTCTGAGAGAAAGGCGGCAGGCGGGATTGCAACTCGTAATCCACGCCAAGGCCTCCGTGGGAGGTTTGCCCCACCGATTGCGGGAGCTCTGCCGGAACTCAAGAGGAGTTCTGGGGGCGGGGAATTGAAATGTAACAATGGTTTTCCCTCTATCTACCCTGGTATAACCCTTATTTGTACCCCTTGCTACGTTTGACTAAGTATGTTGCATGCACCCCTATCTTGACTTTAGTTTGACTGGCAGGACACCACTCAGATTAAGTAAAGGAATGTGTGCACAATCTCTGTTTCAGTTTTTGTTGATAACCTGAAGGCAGATTGTGAACACAAGAGGTTGCATCTGGGAGAAGGGTGGGTGAAAGGTGGTTTTGTCTGAGGCTGACAGGGTCCTATGGGGTCAGACCAGTTCCATAAGATTGGACGGTCTGACCGTTGTGTTTATTTTTGAATCGCATGGAGAGTCAGACCAGTTCCATAAGATTGGACGGTCTGATTGCTCTGAATTGTGAGGGCTTGACTGTGGTTGATTTTTAGGAACCAAGCCTGTATCATAAGATTGGAGGGTTTGGTTGCCGTGTTTAGTTGGGGTTTACTCTGTTTCGTTGGTTTTCGGATCGAGGAGGTCTGGGCAAGTCCATAAGATTGGACGGCTCAGCACCTTCCTGTTTTATTCTGAGGGGGTAATTCTCGCTGAGGGCGAAGCATGTCCATAAGATTGGACAGCTTTGGACTCATGCCTCACACAGTGGGATCAGATAGAAACGAACCTGGCAGAGGACCAGATATATTCCATAAGATTGGACGGTCTGGCCCAATGCCTCGCACATGTTGGAACCCAAAAGGTTAAAACTTGGCTATATTCTATATTATTTCATTTATGAACAGGCTAGCCAAGCATGGGTTGCATAAGATTGGACGGCCTGGCTATAGCTTATCATGAAATGAAGAGAGTATAACTAAGAGTATAATTGAAGGTAATCCTGGGCAGGCTGGGCCTTATTCTAAGATGAACGGCTCAGTCCTATGCCCAGCTTTTGAACACCAAGCTAAGAGAGGTATATATAATTTGGATATTAAACAGTTCAGGGCGGTTGAGCCTTGTTCTAAGATGAACTGCTTAGTCATATGCCCAAAAGGAAGAGAGAAGTAGTTGTGCAACCTGTTCGTGTATACTCAATGGCTGAGTCAGGCAGGTTCCATAAGATTGGACGGCTTGACTTTATGCCCTATGTAAGCTGGGTATAAGGGAATAAACTATTGAAAGACTGTGAATTATTGCTTGCTAAGTTTGACTTGGGGTGGTGAAAGTACTCACTTTTGTGCGTTGGCCTGCATGGGACAGAGTGAGGCTACTACTTGGTGTGAGTTTCAGTTTGACAGGTAGTTGCTTTAGTTGCTCGCCACATGCTAGAGCGATAGGGGTTAGTTTCAATTCCTGCATTTTCTGAGTTGACTAATTTTACTTAGATAAATTCTCACATTTTCTGGGATCTTTTATTATACTTGGCTTTGTATAATTTTTGGTAAGTTACTTTCTCTACGGGAAGCGCTGCCGAAATTTCTGCAAATCCAAGGAGTTAGTCGAATTTTGACTTGTCAAAGTTCAACTTGTCTAAAGTTTGTATATGACTTAGTAAAAATATGGAAAGTCTCCTTTTCTAGAGGGAGTGCTATCCAAATTTTTGCTAATTAAGGGAGTTAGACAAAAATTGGGCTTTGGAAAGTCAAAGACTATTTATGGTTTTATGTTTGGGCTGATATAAATTCTGAAAAGACACTTTTCCTACGGGAAGCGCTGCCGAAATTTTCTCGATTTAAAGGAGATAGATTATATTTTGACAGGTGGCGATTTTAGCGATCCACTCTGTATAGGGGAGATTATGCCAGGATCTACCTTTGCTTTGGGCACTGTTCAAAGGTACACTCAGGCCTAGTGAGCTAGGATGATTTGAGTGAGAGTGTGTTATGGAGTTGTATTCTCCATACACTTATGATTTTAGCTTGGGGATTGGTCTGTCTTGTGTTACAGGTCTTCTGGATCGTTTGATTTAGGACTTGGACTAGTTTCAGCTTGGTCCTACGAGGATCATCTTCTGTTATCACTGATAACAGCTCGGTTGCCGATTCCTCAGTTTACGATTCAACTCCAATTCACTCTTGTCACTCAACCTAAAGACTTTAGCCTTGTGATTGAACTGTTTGTTGTGTTTTCACCCGGACTTTATTGAATGGTCATCCAACAAAAGTACTGAGTATTTATTTAAGAGTTGCACGAGTGAGGCTTGTATGGCTAAAGCGAGGGGTATGAGTGCAAGGAATGGTTGAAGTTGACCCCGTGTAGTGCGTGGACTTCTGGATGAATCTTTGATGTGGTTGCAGGTATGGTTGTGGTTCGGCTTCTGGATGTGACTGCCTGCGATTACATACATATATGGCTGAGAGGAGCCTTACTGTGACTGTGAGAAGTGATCGTTCTATATAAATAAGCCTTGTATATATATACTTATATGTGCCTTGGGTATGCGCGCGGCTTGCTGAGATCGTGCACAGGGGTTAGCCAGATTATGGTTTGAGAGAAAAGGGAGACCCCCTGTTATCCTTTGTTTTTTAGTATTTTTATAGTTGGACGTTGTAGTCTGTGGCAGCCGTCAAAGTCAAACCCCTTGACTTTTGCCCAGGCCCGGAGCAGGACTTACCCCCAGGGCCGCAAGAAACGACTGTCACCATAGGTATGGACCTGTGTACCACCCGCTCTGCATAAGGTGCAGAAGAGGGTGTGTGGTTTTCAATCGCGCTTAGCGGTTGTCCAGCGTCGAGAGATTAACCCCCAAGACGCGTGTCAGCCGACACTTGAGTGTCGAACGCGACCCTCGAGATTAACGAGGGCCGCATGAGTATGGGTACTACATAGTACGTCATCATTGCGACTGCTTGCGTACGTTTCCATTGCGAGTCGATATGAGATAGCCCTGTGTCCGCGCGGTTTTAAACTAAGTCTCGCGCGCGACGCCTATTTAACTTCTGCATCGAAAGGTTATGGGTTGGCTACCGAGGGGCTAGGAGCGTTGTCGCGTTGTTTGTATTGTGTCGTGTTGTATGTGCGTGTGTGTGTGTTTTATTTTTGTGTTCGTAAAGTGGTGTGCACGTGGTGTGTGGGATGCGTCCTAGTCGACCGACGTCGGGCCGCGCTTGGGACTTCAGCCCCCCAAGATGTCGGTTCACATGCGGGCCCGATAGGCGTATTACCGAGCGTACCCCCTATGCTACAGCGAACGAGAAACGCCCTCGGCTGGTCCACCTCTGCGATTGCAACTGATTAGCTTTCGTACTATGGACTGGTAGCTCGGCGGGGATACGCCCACCGAAGGGAGGTGACAGCTCCCGTAAGGTGGAGGTAAGATGTGCCTCGCGTAGGCCCTATCCTGTCGTAGGGGCTCGCGAGAGGTATGGCTGGCGCACTCGGCCGGAGCGGGCTAAGGAAGCTCCATTTGTGTGTCCGTGACGAGGTTTGGTCCAACTCCTGCGTGACAGGGCCGAGAGGGTTCAGCGCTGCCATGTGCGGTGCCGGACCGATGCGCGACACCGCGCCCTAGCCAGCGCGAGAAATAACGGTTGCCATAGCTTCTTTCTTGTTCTGCTGTGCGCACTAGGAATTTTGGCGCGATTAGTGCGCGAGAATTTTCATTTTTAAAATTCGAACTGATGTCGAGCCCCAGCAGACTCTCGGAATTGTTTTTTTTTTTGGAATTTTCTCTTGCAATTAGGATTTAGACTAGGAATTTTGGCACCTTGCAATTTGGCTACACGGCACTTCCTGCTCGCACGCACCGCGCCCCGACAGGGTCTGGGCTCTGATTTCCATCCGCGCCTTAATCCTGTGTGTAACTGTAGTTTTTGGCGGGCGCAATCACAACTGTAATCTTCTTGTTCTTGATGGCTTTCGTGTTTCCTTCTTTCCCGCCTCGTCTTCGCACACACACTCTTCCTCTGTTCTAAGTGGTTCCCACGGTTGCATGCCCGGATCGATGCGCGGAGAGTGGCTCCGTCCCCCACGCTGTGGCCTGGACATGCAGACGTAGGCACTCCCTCTCTTCTCTTTCTCATCACTTGGGGTTAATCCTGTATCCCTCGCGCAAGCATGCATGCTATAATTTTTTGCAAGCGCGATTAGTTGTCTCTCTAAGAATCTGGAGGTTAGCGCGATCAGTGAGGGTCAGCTAACGAACAAGTTTCGAAGGTGAGTGAGCATGGGAGTTGGGCGATCTGACGAGCTGGTGCAGAGAGCGTGGGGTTGACGTGTGGTCGCGAAGGACTGTGGCACGTGGGCGAACCTGGCTTGGACACTCAGGCCAAGCGGGGTGACGACTCTGTGTGGTTTTGGAGATGCCGGGCGACGGACTGCCTGCATTGAGGGAAGAGAGATAGATAGATAGATAGATAGATAGATAGATAGATAGATAGATAGATAGATAGATGTTAGATAGATAGATAGATAGATAGATAGAGATAGATAGATCGATAGATAGATCGATAGATAGATAGATAGATAGATAGATAGATAGATAGATAGATAGATAGATAGATATAGAGAGAGAGAGAGAGACAGAGAGAGAGAGAGAGATGGGGATATGGTGTCAGTGGAACAGTGTCGTCTTCTCCCTACCTTTTATGTAAAGTTTTGATTCCAACGTTGGTCAATTTTGTTGTTGTACCTTCGGATTTCTTCTGTGAATCATCTTGGAATATCTGTCTTGTATGTATGTATGAGGGTGAATGAACACGTGTCCTTTTTTGTTATTTTTAATCTCCAATTCTGTTTTGCTCAATTGCAATTTCGTCACTTTCGAGTACCTGTCTCCGTTGCACGTATAACGACCTGCGGAGTTTTGGTTCCAGCGGGTTGGGCCAGATACATCTCTCGCGCGCACCTTGTCCAATCACTGGTTTTCGAGTCGCGCATAATTGCGAGGATCCCAGGGTGCGTTGGTTTTGGATGCTAAAAAAACTAACTCTACCCTTTTTTTGTGTGAGCATGTATGCAATGACTGATTCTGCTTGAGATTTGGATAACAGTTGCACGAAAGAACTAACTGCAGGCATATAGGATAAACAAACACGTCGGTAAATGGCTCATTGGCAACTTACTCACACGCAGTCTTCGATCTGATCGATCGGCTCATGCGCACGCATGCGTAAGAAAGCCGCCCACAGAGGTGACCTGCAGCCTACACGTGCTCGTGCAAGAGCCAACCTGATCCCGCTTGTCGAAGATGTCCCTTGGGAGTCCATAGCCCGATTCTGGCCCCGACCCTCGTGCTCAGAGTGTCAGCAGCACGACGAGTACCGTTCTGCGGGGATCACTCGACGAACCCGCTCCGAAACGGAACAACGAGAGCACAGTTTGTCCCCATCAGCCTTGAAGACTTTCGTCGACCGACAGTGGTACGAGCGTTCCCACCGAGACACCCGTAGCGCCCCACCCGAGCATCTGACGCGGCCCAGGCTGCGAGGTCGGCAATCACCCCAACTCTGAGCCGAAACTTGCACTTCTACCCCTGGTACTTAACACAGGAAATTCCAGTTCCGACATGGAACTCCACCCCCACTTTCCTAAAATCCTTAGCACACCCTTTTTCGCACTTCCAAGCTCACTACCACTCCGAAAACAGGAAGGTGCGCTGGGCGTGAGGTTAGGGCGCCACATAACTATTTAGGGCATGACCAATTAGCATCGAGCTGACGAGTACAAACTTGGGTTGTACCAATTGAGATTTATGGTGCCTGGAATACGGCTGATCAAGATCTCAGCACACCCAGCTGATGATGATGATGACCATTATATTTTATATTGTTGCACCAACAGTTTGCCAACAGTGAAGATCCCCTGGCTAAGGGGCTGCGCGTCAGGGCAACCAGAGTGGCTGATCAAGATCTTAACCCTTTATTACTTCAACATTATCTTCTGCTGCAGCAGCAGGCTGCCAGCATCTTGAAGGCCAAGATCCAGTGGATCTTGGTGATTTTGTTGCTCTTGGCCAACCAAGAGCTCGGTATCATCACTTCCCACTAACCTACTCCCCCGCCCCCCTCTCTTTCTCCTCCCCCCTCCACCCTCTAATCACTTTTTCTAACTCTACCACTCCTCTCTCCTCCTATCTCCCTCTTCACTCATCCTCCACCATCCTTTCGCTCCTTCTCTCCCCACTCACCATCTTCTACTAATCTCTTCTACTCCTCTCCACCTTTCTCATCCCTTCCTCCTCCATTTTTTCACCCTCCTCTCCCCCAACGACAACCCCCATCGTCCCCTCACCTCCCCCTTCAATTTTTTTCTCTTTCTCGCCTATTTCTCTCTCCCTTCTTCACTTTTTCATCCCGTTCCCCCCCCAACGTCGAATTTTTCTGTTTTTCTTTTTTTTTGTCTTTCTTTTTTATTTAAATTTTCTCTTTCTTTAAAAATTTGAATTCTCTTATTCTCTCTACTTCTTTTCTTATTTTTTTGATTTATTTTATTTTTATTTTTATTTATTCTGAAAATTCAAATGTTCTGCGGCACCTCTAGATCTATTTAGGACTTAGTTGTTTCAGCTCTCGGCGCACATTTTGAACCCGTGAAGGTAACGAAGTGCTGCCGATTTTTTATTTTTTTTTCTCCCTACTCTCTTCCCTCTTACTTAGTCATATCTTTGTCGGCACACTTCGACCCCATGGGGGTAACAAAATGCTGCCGAAATTTTTGGAAAAAAAAAAATCCAACACGTAGTCTCTCTTTATTCTCCACCACCCCATTTATTTATTTATTTATGTATTATTTTTCTAAAATTTATAATTTGCGGCATTTTAAAACTTAGTGTGTTTATCTTCGTCTCTCCTTCCTCTTGGCACATTCTTGACCCCATGGGGGGAAATGCTGCCGAAATTTTCAAAAAAATTAATATTATTTATCTCTTCATATTTTATTTATTTATTTATTTATTTATTTTTATTATTCATTTTCTCTTACTTTTCTTTTAAAATTTCACTATTTATTTATTTTTCTCGTCCCCTCCCCTCCATAGTTGTTTTTTTCTTTTCTTAATGAGGTCACCGATACCCTACCCTAATCACTAAGACTCCGGTTAGGGTTTTCTTTGGGTTCTTCTAGGGTTTAGGGTTTTCCTAACCCCCCCTACTCTCCCATCACCCATTCTCGGTACTTCCCCTTCCCATTCGGGCACCCTGGACCCGAACCACCCCTCACCCTTTGACGGCGCCCACGCTAGTAGACTTGTTAGCGTCGTTCGTCGCCTTCTACCACAGTCCCCCCCTACCTCCTCTGGCCCCCTCTAGTCCGTCCCATCACCTCCCCGTGGCTGACGGCGTGTCCCAAGCCGTCGACGTGGCGACGACCTCGGCACAGGGCTCCATACCCGTGCCGCCGGACCAGGGTCATCAGCCCCAGGGGGATTTGCACACCCTCCTCACCTCCCTCCTCGCTCCCATCCAGGCACAACTGGCGACCCTTGCGCCTTTACAGGCGCGGATGGCGACTCTTGCTGCTGGCATGCGGTAACTCCAGGACGTTGCCCATCCTTCCTCTCCCAACTCCCTTTCTCCTTTTGGCTCCCAGTCCGGGTTCCCCGTCCTCCGACATGGTAGCTACGGTGGAGCTTCCTCCTCTGCTTCCCCTGACCCGACTATCCTGGTGACCGTCCACGCTCCTAGCACGACGGCCACCACGGGTCAGGCCTTCCCTCACTCTACAGGCGCACCCGCCCAGATTCCGGTCCCTACAGCCACTGGATCACAACCCTCTGCCTCGGTCTCATCTTTTCCGGGTACCCCGCTTCTCCCTCCTCTTTGCACGATCGCTGTGCCACGTGACTCTCCCCCTTATGGGATGCCCGCGCCGCTCGTGCGTCCACTTCCCCCACTCCTCCTACTCCTACTCCTCACTCGATCTATGTCCGACGTCTTGAGACCGACCTGACCCATATCCGGGTCGAACTCGTCCTCTTACGCCTTCAACCACCCCTACCCTCACAGGTGGTCACGCCTTCGGGCGCACCCCCTTCTTCCTCTACTCTTCCTTCCATGCAGACTCGCTTCCCCCGCCCTCCACCCCCTCCACCCCCATCCAATCTCCTTCCTACTCCATCGGTTGTTGCGACCTCTTCTACCGCAGCTCCCGCCCAGCTTGTCGCTGTTTCCCCCGCCGCTCCACCATGCGGCCCGGTCGTACAGTCAGTTGCGCCTCCTTCTCCAGGACCTGCGCCGACTTACTCGGCCGTAGCGCAGACCTCTGCTTCTCGATCTCCTCGCCACCAAAATGGTGGCACACCACTCGTCCGCTTGACGGACATTGCCTTGTATGACGGTACAGGGATACACGTGTTTCGGTGGCTGCAGCCTGCCACCCGCACGCTCCAGCTAATGGGCGTTCCACCTGACCAGTGGGTGGCTCACCTCTCCACGCGGCTGTGTGGCGGTCCTTTGATGCCTGGGAGGATTTCAACACTTACTCCCTTCGTGAGGGTCGGACCCCGACCTTCGCGGATTTCCAGGCGTTCCTCGAGGATCGCTTCGGAGCCCGACACGACGTGACTGACGCCTTCGAGCGTGTCGTCAGTACACGCTGGTCCGACTCTAGTGGCGCTGCCGGCCACGCACTCGTCGTCGTCCTGCCCGATACGACGATTGACTCTTACTTATCTTCCCACGTCTTTGACTTCTAAGTACTTCATCCACTCTAGTTTTGCTACTTCAGCTCGTCAACGTTGCGGATCTTCCTCGACGGCATTCCGAACTTCTCATCATGGACACCATCGTCGGCTTCATGGTCTTCATCACGATCAACTCTGCCTACTTCAGACGTCGTCACTCTCTTACCACCTTACCCTGTACAGTACCCTGGTTGTGTCGCATGATGGTCTCCCTTCGTCGGGTTCCTCTGAGTTGGGCTCTCCCTTAGTATACACATAGGCATCGAGACCGTAGCGTTGCCCTGGCTTCCCAGCTTACGGATCTAGCTCTGACTTCGCGCACTTTAGGAGTCATTTGCATAATTCCCTTACCCATCACTTTTCCTACCCTCTGTCGGCCCCCCGCTCTAGTTAGGCAGCCTTGCACGCTTCATCTAGGTGCGCCTAGTATACCAGGCTCCCTGATTCCCTTGCATGGTCGACCCTACATAGTGGTCACCCCTTTAGTCATGCATTACCCACCCTAATGGTCTATTTGTTAGGGTCATTGGTTCTGTTCGCTCTCAGTTCCCTACTCATTGAGCCTAATGACATGTGTCTCCCTGTCATTATGTGTGGATGCCCTTAGGAATTTATCGACCCCTAAGCTGCATTCGCCACCCTCAGAGACCATCCCACCCTGTGGTTTGCGACACACTCCTTTTGTGACATATGGTTGTCTTGTTGTTATTTTGTTGCTCTCAGACTGAGACCTCTGCCTCCAACATTCTAGGATTTAGTTGTCATTACTTTCTGCTTTCCTAGGATATGTATACTAGTTAGTTGTTTCTGCATTCACTTAGGTTGTTAGCTGTGACATTGCTGCTTTTGTGACATTTTCTATCCTAGGTTGCATTGTCGTACCAAATACCGTTACATTTTGTGTGTCTTTTGCAAGTCACGTCGGTGCTGCCTCAACCGGGGTTGACGGCAAGCTCGCGGGTGGAAGTTGAGTCCTACCTGGATGAGTGGCACGCGCGGTGCGTCGACGGTGGGGTACAACCCCGCGCGGTTAAGGTGTGCGCGGCGTCACAGGTCAGTAAGACGCGCGGCCCCTGATACCCTTGAATTTTCTTATGTTCCTCAATATTATATTTATTATTTTTAAGTATTATTTTTGTTTTATTCCTACTTTTATTTTCGCGGACGTCTTTGGCTCGGTGATCGGATTCGAGACTAGCGTCGGGCCCGATGGGCGTGGCTCGGCTACCACTTTGTTGCACGTGGGTGACCGCTACGACAGTTGAGGACCTTGACCACGCGCTTCTTTGGCGGGCCCGCTCGAGTTCCTGTGTGTCCTGGATGCCGGCAATATTTCTGTTGTCCGCCCGTCTTGAAACCCCGGTCGGGAAGTTTAAAGTGACGCGGGACGGTGGGAGCCGGGTCCATGAGGAGAAAGAAGCCAAGGTGGCGGGGCTCGCTGTGGGCGGAGTCTGCCGCCCGTTATCTGTTATGAGAGGTTGAGTGTGAGCATGCCTGTTGAGGCCCGACGAATGGGGAATTGTGCGTTTGGCACAACGGGTCTCAAAGGTTGGGCACCAGTGGGAGGCTGCCGCAGTACAGACTGTGCGGCAAGTCGTCCTAACTGCAGTTCGCATGGGGTCCCTCTCTACCTCGGCCTCCAAAGTTCTCATTTGAATATTTGCTCTTACCACAGAGGCTCTCAGCAGGAACCTCTTCGTATAAGCACGCGCTACAGGGGTTGCAGCAGGCCCGGCGCTCCCCCACTCGTTGCAGAGTGGAAATTGCCACAACAGCCGAGCACAGGTCGCGCCTCAGCACCGTACACTTTCACTACTGATACATCCGGCCGGTGAGTTGTTACACACTCCTTAGCGGAGTTCGACTTCCATGACCACAGTACTGTTGTCTGTATCGATCAGGCGGTGTCTGCGTTAGTACTCAATTTGGCATAGAGGTGGGGCGGAGCCATTGACGAAGAGAGTGAACCCGGACAGGAAAGTTCAATCGGGCGGGAAGAGGGTCAATTATAGGGTTTTTAGATAAGGCGAAACCAAATTTAATGTTAGTTTTAGCGGGGGGGGTAGTACGATAGAGGATAAGAGAGAATGAGCCGCGCGGGCGATGGTGGAAGCTGATATGACAGGGGACAAAAGTTAAATCATATCTCGCTCCTTTCTTAATGAAATCGAGCGAGAGAATAGACGATTTGGGGGTTTTGGCAGATGGTGAACCCGATGGCGGCCTTCGTTTGAACTCTAAAGTGACGGAATGGGCGCCGCGATGGTAAAGGCTGCGCGAATATATAGCAGTGTATCTTTCTAGGTTCAGACGAAAGATTCACTCTCACTCCCACTACGTGCATTTGGGTGAGTAATTGAGCAGCATCTGTGGTAGCAGCTTTTTCCTTACCTTGTCGGTGGAGGTATTCCTCATCTCGGCTGAGGTATGCGCAATCACAAGGTAATGCCACGATCGAACTCCACCCAGCCATGGTCTCTGTGCCACCCATTTCGGGCTCTTCCCTAGATTCCGCCTGCACTTGACCGAGATGCCGACCAGATACGTACATGCTATAAGGGTGGTTGCAGAAGACATCTACCGGAGAGAAGAAACAGCGAAAAGAAGGGGAGGAAAGAGAGACATACCTAGTCTCCTTCTCGAGGGGATTCGTTCTCGTCTTGCATATTTGAGGAGCTCGATGCAAGTATAAGTCAAGCTACTAAAGAGTGTGGAAGGAGCCAAGGGCTACGCTGTCTGTGGCGGGAAACAGGGGGTGGAGAGTGGTTTGACAGGTGGGAATACACCCTGTCTGCGTTTTAGCAGAAGGTCCGTTCGTTTTTTACTCATCCTAGTCGATGGAGGTGGTGTGAGGCTAGCCGAAGGGTTGGAGACTTACCGGTTGGCCATTGCGCTGCTCAGCCTATCGGTCGAAGTAGCAGGGGATGAGTTGCGGGTAAGTACTTATTTGGCCAGAACACGTTTGTTCTCTGAAAGGAAAGCAAGGGCGGTCAGATGCGTGCGGAGAGTGGGAAAGAGATCGGCCTATTCAAGTTGTAGTCTGTGCGGGCACGTATCCGGTCTTGGCGGCGGACGACAACGTCGACAGCTCCTTGCTCTTCCGACTAACGTTGTTCATATCAGCAGGACGCATTGTCTGCTTGTAGACTGCTGCCAACTACGAGGTGGGAATCTGAATGTTGAGCGCCGATGGGAGGAGACAGGGTCGGTTCTATTTTTGGGGTAATGGTGCATGACCGTTCTTAGTGGGTGGAGTGATTTGTCTGGTTAATTCCGTTAACAACCGAGACTTTAGCGTGCTGAATAGCTATGTAGGGACCTTTCCTCATGCCTAGTTTCGTTGAGGGGCAGTCGTGGTTGTGTCTGCGTCATAGCTTCTGCTGCTTGGGCCAGCTGCAGAGAGGAAAACAATTATGATGGTGATGAGTGATTACTCTGTAAAGAGAGGGGAAGTACACCTGCAATTCAAGAAACCATGACTTTGCGACGTCTAGGTAGCTCATCTCATGAAGGCTCAGACCATTGGTCTGTGCAGGGCTGTTAACGCCACGTTCGAATGAAGTGCAGGGGAGGTTGCAACACGCTAAACGGTTGATTGTTTTCGTCCATAAGCCTGTTGTTTTAGCCTGTGTGACAAAATGTTGTGGTTGGGCGGTTGAGTGTGGTCGGACTCCCCAACATGCTGCTGCTGCGGTAAAGAGAAGTGAAAGGTGTTGTTTGACGCCATGTTTGGGTGTGAGTGTTGCTGATTGGAGGGACAATGATTGTGAGATGGCGTTGAGTTTGCTATTGAAGTGCTCTGTTGTTGCACGCAATTGTTGCGGGGCATTCTGCTCCGATGAACGTTACGGTGATTCGTGGTGATTCGGGGCTCATTGTTGCATAAGAGGATTACCACTGCGATTCGAAGGTGCATCAGAGCATTTACCCTTCGTCTCGACTTCGGTTTGACCAGCTTAAGGCAATTTTTGGCCGCCATTGCGGGACGCTCAGACGATTGAAGGTATCAAGGCCCTCTCTTGCGAGTTGAGTTTGTCCCTCTACTGTATCTCGAGAGCCTAAAACTCCTTATCTTTTGTCCTTCTTACTCTAAGTCTTATCCTGGTTGCGAGAGGATGGAGGCAGGCGGGATTGCATCCTGTAGGACCGCAGCAAGACTCTGTGGGAAGTCGGTCCACTGATTGCGGGAGCTCTGTCGGAACTCAAGAGGAGTTTTGGAGGCAGGGAACTTGGAGGTAAAAGTTTCGCTTTCCTTCTATAAAACCAATTATAACCACTATCTGTACTTCTTGCTATGATTGACTGAGTTTATTTTCTGCATTCCTACTTTGATTTAAGTTTGACTTTTAGAACACAAACCAAACTTAACGAAAAGAATGATTGTGCAAGTTTAGTTTTGTTGTGTTAACTGAAAGCAGATTGTGAAAAAAAATTGCTTCTGGGGGAAAGGTGGGAGGAAGGAAGTCTTGCTTGTGTTTGACTGGGTTAACTAAAGGATGGGAGAGTCTCCATAAGTTTGGAGGGCCCAATGCTATATTTATTTTTTGTTGTCTGGAGGACCAGACAGGTTCCCATAGGATTGGGTGGTCTGGTTGCTTTGACTTACGAGGGTTGTTTGTGTTGGGATTTTTCATGGACCAATTTTTTTTTCATTACATTTGATGGCTTGGTTGCCTTGCTTTATTTGGGTTTTCTGATGTTTATTAATGTCTTCTTGTTTATTAAGTGGGAGGATCAGGCGAAGGGCATAACAGGTTCCCATAAGATTAGGAAGTCTGGTCTGGAGCAACGAATATGTTGGAACCAGAAGGTTAAATTTGTTTATATTTCTATACTATTTTACTTATGAACAGGCTAGTCAGACATTTTTTCATAAGATTGGATGGTTTGAATATAGCTTATCATCAACTGAAGAGAGTACTAATTAAGAATCAACTTGTGATAAGAAGAGGGAGGCTGAACCTTGATCTAAGATGATCGGTCCAGTTATATGCTACCTTAAAAAACTAAGTGTAGATAATTATATATAACTTGGATACTTAAATAAGTTTCGGGCGACTAGGTTAGACAACCTAGTCATATGTCCAAGGAAGAGAAAAATTTTAATGACCTGTGTTTGTGTATATTCAATGGTTGAGCTAGAAAGATTTCCATAAGATTGGATGGTCTAGCTTTATGCCTTATGTAAGTTGGATATAAGGGATAAATCATGGAAAGGTTATGAAATATTTATTTAACAAGATTAACGTTGGGGATGGCGATAGTACTTACCTTTATGGTTTGGTCTTGCATGTGGCTGAGTGAGATCACTACCTAGTTTAAGTTTCAGTTTGATAGTCAGTTGCTTTAGATGCTCACCACGTGTTAGAGTCATAGTTGCTAGCTGTGTAGCACACCGAACATGTTCGGAGCTTTTCCGAACGTCCGAACATGTTCGGGTATTCGGCCGAACGCCACCCGAACGTGTTCGGCCGAACATATTAAAAAAAAAAAAAAAAACACTTTGTTTTTTAGTTTTTGATTTTTAGCTCGATTTTGGTTACAAATTTGACCATACCTCCAGGGCAAAAGTTGTTTGTATTATTATTTTACATAACATATATTTTTTTCAGATTTTTTGAAGAACATTTTTTTTTTTTTTTAATATTTTTATGTTCGCGTTCGGAGAGTTTTGGTGCTCGTTCGCGTTCGGTCCCGAACGTTCGGGTTCGGTCACTGAACGCGAACACGATGCTACACAGGTTGCTAGTTTAAATTCCTGCATTTTTTTAACTCAATTTTTTTACTTAGGTCAATTCTCGCATTTTCTGGGATTTTTTATTATACTTGGTCTTTTATAAATTTTGGTAAGTTACTTTCTCTACGGGAAGCGCTGCCGAAATTTCTGCAAAACCAAGGAGCTAGTCATATTTTGAATTTTCAAAGTCCATCTTGTCTAAATTTTATGTATGGCTTAGTAAAAATCTGGAAAGTCTCATTTTTTAAAAAAAGTGTTGCCCAAAGTTTTGTTAATTTAGGGAGTTGGACAAAATTAGACTTTGGAAAGTCAAAGTTATTTCTCGATTTTAAGACTTAGCTTTGTATAAATTTTGGAAAGCTACTTTCTCTATGGGAAGCGCTGCTGAAATTTTTGCGAATCTAAGGAATTAGTTAAATTTTGTCTTAATAGAACTCAAGTCTTATGTTTGGGTTCATATCTAAGTCAGTATGAATTTGAGAAGTTTACCTCTTTATTGTAGATGTTGCCCAACTTTTTACTAATTTAGAGAGTTAGACAAAATTTAACTTTTTAGAGTTAGAGTTTATTTCAGTTTCATGTTGGCGTTAGTATGAATTCTGAAAAATTATTTTTTCTACGGGAAGTGCTGCCAAAATTTTCTTAGTTTAAAGAAGATAGATTATATTTTGACAGGTGGCAATTATGGGGATCCACTCTACATAGGGGAGATTCTGTCATAGGTCTACATTTGTTTTTGCCATTGACTTCAAGGTAGACTGAAACTTAGTTATCAGGAAAATTTTGAGTGAGAATGTGATATGGAAATTCATCCCTCATTGGCTTATATGTGTAGTTTAGGAATTAGTCTGTCTTGTGTTACAGATCCTTCGCCGATTGATTCGATTCTGGATTAGACAAGTTTCAGCTTTTATCCCTCGAGGATCATCTTCTGTTATCAGTGATAAGAGGTCGGTTGGTTGATCGTCGACTTATCGGCTCATGACACAACTTTCTTATACCTATACCTCAACTTGATGCCTTAGCCCTGAGGTTTAATATTTTTCGTTGAGAGTTTTAACCGGACTTTTTTTAATAACTATTACAAAGACCTTATGAGATTTTATGAAAAGTTGGACTATGATTGAGGCTTGAATATGTAAGGCATAGTGTGATTTAGATAGAACAGTAAAGTTGACCACATTGGTGTATGGCAATGTGACGTTCGTCTGTGTCTGTGTTTTATACAGGTTAGAGTTTTAAAGTCTGTGTACGAGCCTTACCATGGAGGCAGTGAGAATGACAACCATGTGTCGCACGATCTGTATACCTGATGGGTATTTGTTTCCTTTTCTTTGATTTTATCTTAAGTTCTTATTTGATATATGGATGTTGAGATGATTTATTATTATTTTGATTGATTTTGCTTGTTGAACTTTCATAGTTGGACGTTGGAGTCCGTGACAGTGGTCAAACTCAAACACCTTGATCTTTCTCCAGACCCTGGATGATGGAGTTTTTCTCTAAGGCTTCGAGAGACGACTGTCACCACAGGTATGAACTTGTGTACCACCCACTCTCCGCAGCTTTCAACCACACTTGGCGATTGTCTAGTGTCGAGAGATTAACCCCTCAAGACGCGTGTCAGCCGACACTTGAGTGGCGAATGCGACCCTCGAGATTAACGAGGGCCGAATGATTATGGGTACTACGTAGTACACCATCATTGTGACTGCTTGCGTAGGTCTATATTGCTAGTCGATATGAGAAGGTCCTGCGTCCTCACGATTTTATACTAAGTCCTGCGCGCGATGCCTATACGATTTCTGCGTCGGAAGGTTATGGGATGGCTACAGAAAGGGACAAGGAGTGTTGTTATGTTGTTTGCTTTGTATCGTTCCGTGAGTGTGTGTGTGTGTGTATTATTTTTATATTCTTAAAGTGTGGTGTAACGCGTGGTGAGTGAGATGCATCCTAGTCGACCGACGACGATTCAGGCTTGGTACTTCAGCCCCTCAAGGTGTAGATTTGCGAGCGGGTCCGATAGAGGCGTGGGACCTCATGCATCCCCTATGCTACAACGAACGATAAACGCCCTCGACTGGCTCACCTTTGCGATTGCAACTGATTATCTTCCGTACTGTGAACTAGTAGCTCGACGGGGATACGCCCACTGAAGGGAGGTGATAGCTCTCGCAGGTCAAGTTCAAGTCGTGCCTCACGTTGACCCTATCCTGTCGTAGGGGCTCGCAAGAGGTATGGCTGGCGCACTCGGTCGGAGCGGCTTACGGAAGCTCCATTTAAGTATCGTGATGACGACCAACTCCTGCGTGACGTGGCCGGGAAGGTCCCGCCTTACGCTCGACAGGTGGCGCCGTTGCCGGGGATAACGGTTGCCTACCGTTGTCCCTGATGGAACGACATTCGGGTTTGAGAATGTGAAAACGAGGAAAAAATAAAAAGTTTTATTTTGACTTATATGGTTGATTGCTTGATACCTTGACTATCATTGAGAGTGTCTTAAGACTCTGAGTCCCTTAAAGATCGAGCTCAGATTAAAGGCAGACTGATAATCCGAGTAAAAACAATAATTTTATTTCATCAGAGTGATATGATGGAAACAGGAATGGTTGATTGATGATGGTATCTAACTAAGCAAGAGTGAAGATGAGAGTGTAATAAAACTCGCGCGTATCCCGTGACAATCATAAGGTGGACTTTAGTACCACCTAAGGTATTGGGCAATGTTGTGTGTACTTGATTATATCGGGATGGATTTGGTACCCATATTCGAGTTGTTTTGCGTACCTAGATAGTTGAATAAAAACTTGGGGTACATGACATAGCCCTTAAAGTGACTTGAGCTGTCATGATAGGGTACGACTATGCTCGTGTAAAACGGGTAGTCGCATCAAAGCCTAAGATTTAATCCTTCAGTATTGACATGCCCTCCTATATGTGAGTCTACCATTTCTCGTATTATACCCATGATTTGAGAGCAATAAGCGTTTTGACTAAGCACTCACGTACTCTGACTAGTATGCTGGTAGTTGGAATTGGTACACTTTCTGACTTTGATAATTGACGGGTTTGGGCGATGCTTCGCATATATAATGCAACTTAGGTTGCGTGCGGCGACAATAGCATTGTTGGGTGTGCCCATTGTTGAAGCTACAAGGCTGGTTAACTCATTACGTAAGCGGTGAGCTAAGTTTGCGTTGAGTTTGCCCTTCAATATTGATTTTAAAGGAGGCTTCTGATACGTGAGCGACATGGATAAAGGGGTGACTGATAAGTGTGAAATGGGGGGCTTAATTGCAAAAGTATTTCATTGAGCTCAAATTGAGTTGTGGTATGATAAGGTACTGCGACGAGTACCTTGCCCTGACCCTCCGATGGTATCAGTTGGCGATGAGTTAAGTCACCTAGGGGATTGTCTAGATGTAACTACCGATAAAGTTTGAGAAGTAGTGGTTACTAGGCTAGCGGTGTGGCTAATCCGAAGAGATGTTTATGCTTTAAGTATATATATATATATATATATATATATATATATATATATATATATATATATATATATAGATATGTTTATGACGGTTTTATTTGGTTTTCTCCATGTATGCGTTTTTATTATATTTTGTTTGATGTTTGATTGATGGCGTACATATCGATTGTCTTCCAAGAAGATATAGGCTCTGCATGAAATGCATATCTAGCATGGGACGAGAGGTGAATGACGTGACTCATTTCTGTAGAAGATGGTTCTTCGTAAGGGGAGTTAGTCAACGTGTATAATTTGTCCTCAGTGGAAGTGTATTCTTGAATCGTTATCCCCTCATTAAGGCTTAAGGAAGTAGTTATCAGTCTCAAGAATGATAGTGAGACTCGCGCCAAAATTATATTCTTGGTCCATTAGTGGGGTGTTGTTACCTTTCCTATGATAGGAGAGTAACTACATTATCTGTTGAGAGAGGAGGAACGGGTTTGTTACCTTGCCGAAACTATGATGGTCAAGTGGAACATCTACTGCTTAGTGCGACCGATTTTAGAGTAGCGACTTAGGCTCGTCTCACGTTAAGCAGGGCCATCATATTTATAAGGGCGCGAATTCGTTGTTTGTTGCCTTGATAGGTGTGAATGGGGTTGTCTATTCAACCATGATTAGCTTCTGTGAGGTACATGCGATGAAATTAGAGAGGGTTGTGGTGAGGTTTGATCTTTAGATCGGGGTTCGGGAGTCAAAATGTTATCTCATGAGGATTACACCCCCCCTCTATATTAAATGCTTCGCTTAAAAGCAGAAGGGGTTGCAATTGTATCATGTTATTTACTTATTGCTAGTCTCATTTTTGCTTTATCTGGAATACGTTGTTAAGAGTTATCTTGTTGTATGACTAACCGTTGAGTTTGTTTCACGTTGGTTATTTTTAAAATATGCATGCTCTTCAACTACAACCCTAGTAGAAAATGTGCTTATCATACTGTGGATTATTGTTGTGATATATCATACCGTGGATTATTGTTGTGATTATATGTTATTTATCGTGCGTTATAATACATTTTGAATTCATGTTTGGAGTATCCACCTATATGGTATACGTATATTGTATCCTTCCTTGATAGTATAAGTGATATTTGGCTAGTGCCTAAGTTATGATTTGAGGGCTTTATCAGTGAATATTTGTGTTTTATTTCAAATTGATATTTGTTTAAAGACTGTCTTTGGTATCGCCGTTATTTTGAATAGGTTCTTCTGTGTGCTCTCATAATAAGTATCGGGGTTATTTAGTGAGATGTATTTTATAATTGACTTTGTTACGTGACTTCCTTCGAGCCTCGGCCCTAAGACCGCTCGTTGTTTGTTCCAAAGGTGATGGGGTCGAGGGAGCTGGAGATGGAAGGCTCTCAAGGAAAGATTGGGGTCGAGGAACTTGCCTCTCTGTTGGGTCTGCGAGATTGGGGTCGAGACAACCTACCCAAGGTTGAGATCGATTTCTTTAAGGGTTATCATGTTTCTGACTTCCTTGATAAGTTTGGGCAGATAGCGTTTCATTGCGAATGAAATGAGGAGCAAATTCTAAAGAAGGTTATAAAGTATATTCATATAGGCTTGAAGGGGGAAGTCGGTGGGTTGGTTAGGAGAGCAGGGTCATCATGGAGGAAGTTTTATAATAACATGTGGGATAAATACTGGCTAGGTGAGGAACAACTAACCAAAGACGATCTTAAGAAGATAGATCGATATAATTATGTGTCAGCGGGGTCCTTCGTGGCAGAGTATGAGTGCGCTTCCTGCAAGGTCTGGGCGTTGTCGAAATATGACAAGTGTTTTGTCTTCCTCATGAACTTTACACAAGCGGTTAACGGGTAGCTGAAAATTTAGGAATGAAAATTCTGAAGTGAGAGTTTGGGCAGTCTGAAATCTCGAATAGTCTTGAAGTGGTGAAAGGTCCGAAGACCCTGAAAACCACCTGTTTAGGCAGGCTGCATCTTGAAGTGGTGAAGTGAGAGTTTTGGGTAGTCTGAAAATCCTGAATGGTTCTGAAGTGCTGAAAGGTCCAAAGACCCTGAAAACCACCTATTTAGGCAGGTTGCAACATGAAGTGGTGAAGAGTGTCCTGAAGTGGTGAATGGTGTCCTGAATTGGTGAAAGGTCCGAAGACCCTGAAAACCACCTGTTTGGGCAGGTTGCATCCTGAAGTGGTGAAAGGTGTCTTGAAGTGGTGATGAAAAATACGACTGTTGTTAACCTTCTCTCAAACCTTACAGATGCAGAGCAACGAGATTTGATTCGAGGGACAGAAGGAAGACTTATATGGGACAAAATACGAGATAATTTTCTAAAAGATGATTTTGATCAACACCTCTGTCATATTCTGCAGGAAGCAAAAAAAAGAAAGAAAGTGCATGATTATGAGAAGAATGAGCATGAAAAAAAGTCAAATGACATTGCAGCAGGCACCTTTGAGGGTACGAAAAGTGAATTTCAAAAGGACGCTAAGATCGTCAAGCGGAATCATAGACGAAGCAAAGAGAAGAAAGAGGAGTCTTGTGCTGAGAGAAATAAGGTGCAGGTTGGAGTGAGGAATGTTCAAACTCATGCTTGTGAGAGGACGATTGATGCCCCAAACAAGAAGGGAACTGAGGAGCGAAGGGCTCAAGAAGAAGTTGGTATAGCCCTACCGCACACTGCCTCTGATCCTAAGGAGGAGTGTGATGATAAGGATGCATCGTCAATTGTAAGTCGGACAGGCCGAAGGAATAGCAGAGGGCGAGAACAGTGGGCAAAGATAGTGTGTGTTTGTTGTGGAAAGACGGGTCACACCCGTCCTCGATGTAGGATGGCAAATAAAAAAGTTTTAAGGGAGGGGTCGTTCGCTTTAGATAAGGATTTTGTTTCTCCTAATAGTTATTATCGTTTTACTTGTCTCATTCATAGCAAGGGAGAGGTAGAGTAACATCAGTGGTCTCGAATGACTTATAAATAAACGCTCGGAAGGCTATGGCGGTGTGGAAAGCTCAGTTGTCAGATTAATTGACGATTATCAACTTATTTTGCTTTAAGTTGAATCTATGAGTTTTATGAGACATAGGTTTCATCTTGTATATAACTCTGATTTCGAGTGTGCGTTATTATGTTTTTTTTATTGTGCGTACGTTCTGGATCTGACTATCTACTCTCTAAATTAACTTTAATTTTGTTGGATGCAAGTGGAAGTCTTTTAAGGATCGGTCGTCCATATGTTGACAATCACTCATCTCTGCGAGAATGTTTGAGATTTTTTGTATATTTTAATATTTTATGACTTATAGGGTATAATATATAAGGTCATTTGTTTCTGATTGGACCTGGGTGTGTGGTGATTTGAGGCTTATGAGGATTTGAGACTCAAGATAATATGATTTTCTTTTGGGAAATTTTGGTGTAGGTTTTGATTCCCCTAAGTTGCATAATCATGTGCGTTTTGGTTATCATTAACATTCTCATCATTGTAGCTTTATGGTTTTTTCTGTGTTTTATTCTAATTGACATATGAGAAATAGAAGAGTTAACAATGAGAGAATAAAAATGGTGGCAAAAAGTGGATAACGTGTGTCTGAACCAAAGAGCGTTCAATAAAGTGAAAGAAGTTTGATTATCAGTGAAAGATTTTTGGGTGACTCGAAGAGTCCAGAAAATTATATTAAGAGAGAGGATATGCCTGAGAGAGAAGTGAAAGGTGTTTTAAAGGTTATATGGATGATCCAACCTCATATGGGAAGATCGCTGAGAGATTTTATGGTTAATTCTCCTTCAAGTAGGAAGGGTTTTTAATGAATCTTATTGGAATGCTCATCCTTGAGTGGGAGGATAGCCTAAAGGATTCTTATGGATAGTCCAGGATGACTTTAATAAATTTTAAGGGCGGCTGATTCTCAAGAGGGAGGATGGCTTAAAAATATTTTTATGGAGTAAGAGATTTATCCTCGGCCAAATTGGCAACTCCACTTTGTTGATTCTCAACTGTCAGCGAAGGTGTCATCTGTGGCAGGGGAAACCTGTCAAGTTCTGTCTAGTCTGTGACGGTGATTTTTATGATTGAGACTCCTTGAGAGAAATTAAGTTTTGACTAATAGCCGGTGGGAACACCATCTGCGACAGGAAAACCCACCTGACTTTGGGATCCTCCAATTGGCTTTAGTTTTGATTGAAAGTGGTACTGTCAGCAAGTGTAAAATTTTGAGAAGTAAACTCATTGAGTCTATTTTTTATTTTTATTATTTTTTATTTTTTTTTGAGAGAGAGAAAAGCTTACTCACTGAGCAAAGGTTATGAAAGGAATTGACAAAGTGTGTGATGAAAGTGAACAACCCTACTTATAAAAATAGGATTTATGGGCAAAAAAGAGTGGATTTTTTTCTTGAAGACTGAGTGAGTACTCTTACCCACATTTCTATAAATGACCAAAAGGAATGCCTTGTGCGTGGCAATAATGGCTTGTGAGATTGGGCTTAACGGGGCCCTACCCATTAGGTACAACTGTGGCATGTGTAATGAGGTTAATCAACCTAATCTTCTAGTAGGCTGAAAGATTGAAGTGTCTGATTATTCCTCACTATGGCACAATCTTTTGAGGAAGAGCTTGAAAGAGTTGTATGAATGAGTTGAACCTGAATGATCGTTGTGTGAAAGAAAGAAAGACTAAACCAAGATTCAGATTATGAACTCAAATCCGCCGCCGAGTTTGGGTTTCGGCTGGACGTAGGATGATCAGGGTGCCTCACGCGATAAAATATTGTTCAAAGGGACCGAGAATAGTATAGGATTAAGTTGACTTTATATGGTCTTCTATCGGTGATTATTAGTGGTGGAAAGTGGTTTTATCCATTTGTTAGGTTAGAAGTTGGAATGCGTCAGTGTCTAGCCGATTATTAGGGTACCATAGATTCCTACTATGGTTAGGAATTAAATGAGACTTTTTACCACTATCATTTGCCCAGTTGTTTTGAGGAATTAAGGTTTGCATTTGATATGACTTGATGATTCTCTAGTCACGTTAGCTATGGTTGGAAGTTATTATATACTTCTCCTTTATATTACATTAAATAGTATTTGGTTGAACGCTCGATGGGACGGGGACGTCGCTTAACAAGGTCCGAAAATGTTGCCGTACCAAATACCCTTACAAGGGTATTTGACGTGTTTTTTGCAAGTCACACCGATGTTGCCTCAACCGGAGTTGACGGCGCGCTCGCTGGTGGAAGTTGAGTACTGCCTGGATGAGCGGCGCTCGCGGTGCGTAGACGGCGGGGTGCAACCCTGCGCGGTCAGGGTGTGCGTGGCGTCACAGGCTAGTGGGACGCGCGGCCCTTGGTTCCCTTCAATTTTATTGTGTTCCTCAAGATTATATTTATTATTTTTAAGTTTTTTTTTCTTTCCTACTTTTATTTTTACGGACGTCTTTGGCGCGGTGATCGGATTCGAGACTGGCGTCGGGCCCGATGGGCGTGGCTCGGCTACCACTCTATTGCACGTGGGTAGCCGCTACAACAGTTGAGGACCTTGACCACGCGCTTCTTTGGCGGGCCCGCTCGAGTTCCTGCGTGTCCTGGATGCCGGCAATATCTTCGCTATTCGCCCGTCTTGAAACCCAGGCCGGGGAGTTTAACGTGACGAGGAACGGTGGGAGCCGGGTCCACGAGGAGGAAGAAGTCAGGGTGGCGGGCCTCGCCTTGGGAGCAGTCCGCCGCCTGTTATCTGCTGTGAGAGGTTGAGTGTGAGCATGTCTGTTGAGGCCCGACGAATGGGGAACTGTGCGTTTGGCACACCGGGTCTCAAAGGCTGGGCACCTGTGGGAGGCTGCCGCATTACAGACTGTGCTGCAAGCCGTCCCAGTTGCATTTCGTGTGGGGCCCCTCCCTACCTCAGCCTCTTAAGTTCTTATTTGAATATTTGTTACTACCACAGGGGTTCGCAGCAGGAACCTCTTTGTCTAAGCACATGCTGCAGGGGTTGCGGCAGACCCAACGCTCCCTCACTCATTGCAGAGTGGGAATTGCCACAACAACCGAGCATAGGTCGCGCCTCAGCACCGTCCACTTTCATTACCGATAGATCCGGCCAGTGAGTTGTTATACACTCCTTAGCGGAGTTCGACTTCCATGACCACAATACCGCTGTCTGTATCGATCAGGCGGAGCCTGCACTAGCACGCAGTTTGGCACAGAGGTGGGGGGGAGGCATTGACGAAGAGAGTGAACCCAGACAGTAAAGTGCGCCAGGTGCATGCAGAATGAGTACGAGCTATGGCAAAAGCGAGCGGAAGTAGATGGGAGCGGAAAAAACGTAAAGCCTGCCCGATTCTTGATGGAATCGGACAGGGAGAGGGTCAATTACGGGGTTTTCAGATAAGGCAAAACCAAATCTACTGTTAGTTTTAGCGGGGGGGGTAGTAGGATCGAGGATAAGAGAGAGAATGAGTTGCGCGGGTGATGGTGGAAGCTGATATGGCAGGGGACAAAAGTTAAATATCTCGCCCATTTCTTAATGAAATCGAGCGAGAGAAGAATCGATTTGGGGGTTTTGGCAGGTGGCGAATCCGATGGGGGCCTTCGTTTGAACTCTAGAATAACGGACCGGGCACCGCGATGGTGGAATGTTGCGCGAATATATGGCAGTGTATCTTTCCAGGTTAGACGGAAGATTCACTCTCACTCTCATTACGTGCATTTGGGTGAGTAATTGAGCAGCACTCTTGGTAGCAACTTTTTCCTTACCTTGTCGGTGGAGGTGTTCCTCGTCTCGGCTGAGGTATGTGCAATCACAAGGTGATGCCACGGTCGAGCTACACCGAGGCATGGTCTTTTTGCCAGCCATTTCGGGCTCTTCCCTGGATTCCGCCTGAACCTGACCGAGATGCCGACCAAATACGTACACGCTATATGGGTGGCTGCAGAAGGCATCTACCGGAGGGAAGAAACATCAAAAAGGGGGGGACGAAAGAGATACATACGTTGTTTCCTTCTCGAGGGAGATTCATTTTTGTCTTGCATATTCGAGGAGCCCGACGCAAGTATAAGTCGAGCTACTAAAGAGTGTGGAAGGAGCCAGGGGCTACGCTGTCTGTGGCGGAAAACAGAGGGGGGAAGAGTGGTTTGACAGGTGGAATGCACCCTAACTGCGTTTTAGCAGAACGTCCGTTTGGTTTTTACTCATCCTAGTCGATGGAGGTGGTATGAGGTCAGCCGAAGGGTCGGAGACTTACCGGTTGGCCATTTCGCTGCTCAACTATCGGTCAAAGTAGCAGGGGATGAGCTGAGGGTAAGTACTTATTTGGCCATAACTCGTCTGTTCTCTGAAAGGAAAGTAAGGGTGGCCAGATGCGTGTGGGGAGCAGGAAAGTGATCGGCCTATTGTAGTCTGCGCAGGCACATATCCGGTCTTAGCGGCGGACTACAACGTCGATAGCTCCTTGCTCTTCCGACTGACGTTGCTCATATCAGCAGGACACATTGTCTGCTTGTAGACTGCTGCCAGCTACGAGGTGGTAGTCCGAATGCTCAGTGCCGATGGGAGGAGACAGGCTCGGTTCCATTTTGGGGGTAATGGTGCATGGTTGTTCTTAGTGGGTGGAGTGATCTGTCTGGTTAATTCGTTAACAATCGGGGCTTCAGCGTGCTGAATAACTATGCAGGAACCTTTCCTCATGCCCAGTTTCGTTGAGGGACAATTGAGGCTGTGTATGCGTCGGAGTTTCTGTTGCTTGGGCCAGCTGCAGAGAGGAAAAAAATGATGATGGTGATGAGTGATTACTCTCTATAGGGAACAAGGGGAAGTACATCTGCAATTCAAGAAGCCAGGACTTTGCGACGTCTAGGTAGCTCATGTAATGAAAGCTCGGATCGTTGGTCTTTGCAAGGCTGGTAACGCCACGTTCGAATGAATGCAGGGGAGAATGCAACCAGCTAAACTGATGATTGTTTTCGTCCGTAAGCCTGTTGTTTTGGCCTATGTGACGAAATGTTGTGGTTGGGCAGTTGAGTGTCGTCGGACTGCCCAACACGTTGCTGTTGCGGTAAAGAGAAGTGAAGGTGTTGTTTGACGCCATGTTTGGGTATGAGTATTGCTGATTGGAGGGGGAATGATTGTGAGACGGCGTTAAGTTTGCTGCTGAGGTGCTCTGTTGTTGCGCGCAATTGCTGCGGGGCATTCTGCACTCAACGTTACAGTGATTCATGGTGATAGGAGGCTCATTGTTGCGTAAAAGGATTACCATTGCGATTTAGAGGTGCATCAGGGGCAGTTACCCTGCGTCTCGACTTCGGTTTGACCAACTTAAGGCAATTTTTGGGCGTCATTGCGGGACCCTTAGGAGATTGAAGGTATCAAGGTCCTCTTCTGCAAGTTGAGTTTGTCCCTCTCCTGTATCTCGAAAACCCGAAACCCCTTATATTATGTCCTTCTTACTCTAAGTCTAATCCTGGTTACGAGAGAAAAGCGGCAGGTGGGATTGCAACCCGTAGGACCACAGCAAGACTCTGTGGGAAGTCGGCCCACCGATTGGCAGAGCTCTGCCGGAACTCAAGAGGAGTTTTGGAGGCAGGGAACCGAGAGGTAAAAGTTTCGCTTTTCTTCTATAAACCCTATTATAACCCCTATCTATACTTTTTGCTATGATTGACTGAGCATATTGTCCGCATCGCTACTTTGATTTAAGTTTGACTTTTAGGAGACAAACCAGTCTTAACTAAAAGAATGATTGTGCAAGTTCAGTTTTGTTATATTGAGTGAAAGCAGATTGTGAAAAGAATTGCATCTGGGGGAAAAGTGGGAGGAAGGTAGTCTTGCTTGCATTTGACTGGATTAACTAAAGGCTAGGAGAGTCTCCATAAGTTTGAAAGGCCCAATGCTATATTTATTTTTGGTTGTCTGGAGGACCAGACAGGTTCCCATAGGATTGGGTGGTCTGGTTGCTTTGACTTATGAGGGTTGTTTGTGTTTGTTTTTTTAAGGGACCAGAATGTTTTTCATAAGATTGGATGCCTTAGTTGTCTTGCTTTATTTGGGTTTTCTTATGTTTATTAAAATTTTCTTGTTTATTTAGTGGGAGGATCAAGTGAAAGGCATAACATGTTTTCATAAGATTGAGAGGTCTAGTCTGGAGCTACGAATATGCTGGAACCAGAAGGTTAAATTTGTTTATATTTATATATTATTTTACTTATAAACAGGCTAGTAAGACATTTTCTCATAAGATTGGATGGTCTGAATATAGCTTATCATCAACCGAGAGTATGAATTAAGAATAAATTTGTGGTAAGAAGGGGAAGGTTGAACGTTGATCTAAGATGATCGGTTTGGTCATATGTTACCTTAAAAGACTAAGTGCAGATAATGATATATAACTTGAATACTTAAACAAGTTCAGGGCTACTAGGTTGGACAGCCTAGTCATATGTCCAAGGAAGAGAAAAGTTGTAGTGTCCTGTGTTTGTGTATATTCAATGGTTGAGTTAGTCAGGTTTCCATAAGATCGGATGGTCTAACTTTATGCCTTACGTAAGCTGGGTATAAGAGATACTAAATCATTGAAAGACAACGAATTATTTATTTGACAAGATTAACTTTGGGGATGGCGAGAGTACTTACCTTTGTGGTTTCGCCTTGCATGTGGATAAGTGAGATCACTACTTGGTTTAAGTTTTAGTTTGATAGGTAGTTGTTTTAGATGCTAGCCACGTGCTAGAGCCATAGGTGATAGTTCAAATTTATGCATTTCCTGAGCTAAGTTTTTTTACTTAGGTCAATTCTCGCATTTTCTGGGATTTTTTATTATACTTGTTTTTTTACAAATCTTGGTAAGCTACTTTCTCTACTGAAATTTCCGCAAAACCAAGGAGTTAGTCATATTTTGGCTTTTCAAAGTTCAGCTTGTCTAAATTTTATATATGGCTTAGTTAAAATTTTCAATGTCTCTTTTATAAAGAGAGTGTTTTTCAAATTTCTGCTAATTCAGGAAATTAGACAAAATTTGACTTGGGAAAGTCAAAGTTATTTCTAAATTTTTAGACTTAGCTTTGTATAAACTTTAGAAAGCTACTTTCTTTAGAGGAAACGCTCCTGAATTTTTTTCAAATTTAAGGAATTAGTTAAATTTTGTCTTAATAGAACTTAAGTTTTATATTTGGGTTCATATCTGAGTGAGTATAAATTTAGGAAGTCTACCTTTTTAAACGAGATGCTGCCCAAATTTTTACTAATTCAGGGAGTTATACAAAATTTGACCTTTTAGAGTTAGATATTATTTCAGTTTCATATTGGAGGTAGTACGAATTATGAGAAAATATTTTTTCAACAGGAAGCGCTGCCAAACTTTTCTTAGTTCAAAGGAGATTATATTATATTTTAACAAGTGACAATTTTGGCGATCCACTCTACATAAGGCGATTATGCCATAGGTCTACCTTTTTCTTAGGCACTGACTTAAAGTTAGAGTAAGTCTTATACTGAGTTATCAGGACAATCTTGAGTGAGAACGTGATACAGAGATTCATCCCCCATTTACTTATAGGTTTAGCTTGAGAATTGGTTTGTCGTGCAACAGAAAAATTCCCACGAGAAATGAAAGTTGAAAAAACATTTTATAAAAAAAAAAAAATTCATATTTATACATTATCATTCCAATGTTCGTCCAATTCTAGAATTTCCAGTTTTATTTGATAAGTTCTCGTCTAAATATGAGTTTTCCTTTCCAACTACATTTATTTGTTCAAGATGAAATGAAAGTATGGACGAGTTTATGAAATGCTTTAATTAAATTTTCATTCTACTACAACAAATATCTTTTAATTTAGATTGGATTAACCTATTTATGATTGAAAATCCTTGCTTAGAATGACAGTCCAATTAAAATATTTTATGAACTCATCCAGACTTTCATTCCATCTTT
>BFEA01000123.1:2293070-2312220 GCA_003427395.1 Chara braunii
ATTGGATTAACCTATTTATGATTGAAAATCCTTGCTTAGAATGACAGTCCAATTAAAATATTTTATGAACTCATCCAGACTTTCATTCCATCTTTAACAATTAACCTATTTATGGAATGAAAGTCTGGATTTATTTGTTCAAGATGAAATGAAAGTCTGGACGAGTCCAATTACTACATAATGATTATTTAATTCTAGAAAAAATTTTCGTTATGTGTTACAGATCCTTCGTTGATTGATTCGATTCAGGATTGGACTAGTTTCAACTTTGATCCAACAAGGATAATATTTTGTTGTCACTGATAACATGTCGGTTGGTTGATCTCCGACTTGTCGGCTCATGACACAACTTGCTTATACCTGTACCTCAACTTGATGCCTTAACCTTGAGATTTGATATATTTCGTTGAGATTTTTAACCGGAGTTCTTTTAATGGCCATTACAAAGAATTTATGAGATTTTATGGAAAGTTGGACTATGACTGGGGCTTGAATATCTGAGGCATGGTGTGATTTACAGGAAACAGTAAAGTTGACCACATTGGTGTATGACAATGTGGCATTCGTCTGTGTCTGTGTTTTATACAGGTTAGTGTTTTGGAGCCTGTGTACGATTCTTACTTTGGAGGCCGTGAGAATGACAACCATGTGTTGCACAATCTGTATACCTGAGGGTTTATGTTTTTTTTTTAAAAATTTTATGTCGAGTTCTGATTTGATATATGGGTATTAGGATGATTGATTATTATTTTGATTGATCTTGCTTGTTAAACTTTCATAGTTGGACGTTGAAATCCGTGGAAGCCATCAAAGTCAAACCCCTTGATCTCTCTCAAGGTCCTGGATGATGGAGCTTGCCTCTAAGACCTCGGCAGACGACTGCTACCACAGGTATGAACCTTTGTACCACCCACTCTCGGGAGGGTGCAGAAGAAGGTGTGGCTTTCAACCCCACTTGGCGATTGTCTAGCGTCGAGAGATTGACCCCTCAAGACGCGTGACGACCGATACTTGAGTGTCGAATGCGACCCTCGAGATTAATGAGGACCTCATGATTATGGGTATTACGTAGTACGCCATCATTGTGACTGCTTGCGTAGGCATGCATTGCTAGTTGATATAAGAATGTGCGCGATGCCTATCCGATTTCCACGTCGGAAGGTTATGGGATGACTACAAAAAGGGACTAGGAGTGTTGTTATGTTGTTTTTTTTGTGTCGTTCTGTGAGTGTGTGTGTGTGTATTATTTTTATATTTTTAAAGTGTGGTGTAACGCGTGGGGAGTGGGATGCGTCCTAGTCGATCGACTACGATTCACTCTTGGGACTTCAGCCCCCCAAGGCGTAGATTCGTGTACGGGTCCGATAGAGGTGTGAGACCGCGTGTACCCTCTATGCTACAGCGAACGAGAAACGCCCTCGGCTGGCACACCTCTTCGATTGCAATTGATTAGCTTTCGTACTGTAGACTGGTAGCTCGGCGGGGATACGCCCACCAAAGGGAGGTGACAGCTTCCGCAGGTGGAGGTAAAGGCGTGCCTCACATTTGCCCTATCTTGTCGTAGGGGTTCGTGAGAGGTATGGTCGGCGCACTCGGTCGGAGCGGCTTACAGAAGCTCCATTTAAGTATCGCGATTGCGACCAACTCCTGCGTGACGTGGCCGGGAGGGTCCCGCCTTGCGTGGGACCGATGAGCTCGACAATATCACATGAACTCAGCATGGAGCTTGCTCCGCATTCTAGACTACTCAGGTTTTCTTTTTCTTTGATCGAGTTCTGCTTCTTGGCGAAAGCGTGCTTGTATCTAGGCGATTCATCACAGGCGGAGGACCGTGTAACTAGTTGGCCTGTAAGACCAGCCCCTTGGCTTGTTCTCACAAACCCGTGTTGTATTCGGGGTAGTCTTGTCCAAGCCGGTACCTCTGTTGGTACCAGCCAATCCAGTCCAGTCCAATCAGTTGGGGTATACCCTAGCCATAGTTTATACTTTGGGACATCCTACATTCACACAGTTTGGAGTACGTGCGTTGAAGTCTGCGTGGGAGCTGCGCTGTGTCATCTTGCTCCACCCTCATCCTTCATCTTCATCTCTATCCCAGGCGGAGCACCTTACCCGATGGGTCCGCCACAACTTCCCATAGATGTTTTTTTTTGCCGCTTGGGCAACCTTTGTTCCTTTCCTCTTTGAGATCTACAATAGGACCCTCTCTACTGAATTATTTCTGACCAACTTTACCATGGGCATTATCTACCTCCTATATAAGAAGGGAAACAAGAGGGAGGTTCGCAATTGGAGACTCATTTTAGTGTTGAATTTCATAAATATTTTTTTTGCTAAAACACTAGCCCTAGGATGGGCAAAGCTCCTCCCAGATCTCATGGTTGGGAACGGGGAGTCTTTATCATGGGAAGATCTATTTTTGATAACATAATAGTTATTATACAGACACTGTAAATTGTTGAGAAAGAGGACAGGGAAGTTGGTGTCCTCCTACCAGACATGGAGAAGGCATACGACAAGGTGGGGTGTAGTTTTGTTTACACTACGCTTAGAATACCGAGATTTGGTGAAGGGTTCTGAACGTGGTTGAAAACTACTTATGAACAAGTGTCCGCGATAATAACAGTTAATGGCAAACTTTCTGAAAGTTTTGTGCTTTCTTGGTCGCTGAGACAGGGGTGTCCTTTAACTCCCATACTCCTCATTATAATAAATAATTATATAAGGGGCCTAAGACTCTTCCCCTTTCTCTAGTGAAAGCGTAGGCCCATTACGGACAACCTTACGATAGCTTGCTATAAATACTATAAAATCCTTTAGTGCCCTTTCTTCAGTTATCGACGAGTACTGTACCTTGTCGAAAGAATCGATAAACTAGGATAAATTTGTTTATTTCTTCCCTGAGCCTGTGTGTGGAATAAATATTACGTCAAATCCCGGCTAACTGGGCAGATCAGGTTCTTGCAGTGCGAGTTTCTTTGTCCAACTGTTCTTTTGTGTAGGATGACCCCTTAGCATAAAAAGTATGAGTCAGAATCTCAAGCTAGATCCAGAGCAACAACTCTCCCTGTTTGGGCGGGGGTTCGTCCTCTCATCATCGACTTTCTCATTTCTTTAGTTCCCCCTGTCCATTCACTGACTGGGGAATGAAACTTACGTGAAAATCAGACGGGCAAAAACCTGGTACTTGTGAAATCATTGCCCCAGAGTAACAGGGTTTTTTTACGAAGGTGGTTTGGGAAACGGTTGCTACATCAAGAGAGATGAGGGGTCTAGGGATTCCAACAAAATTTGGTGTTGTTGTGTAAGTGGGTTATTGTTACAAATTATGGATAAAGTTAGCATAATACACTTTAGCTTTGGAATGGGGTTTGGTCAAAGCGATGGATGTGCGGTATTGTATATTTATCCCATCCTTCACCAATTGTCGCCCCAAATCCCGCTTTTGGAGGAACTTGCGGCACGTTTGCCACAAATTGTGCTTTGTTAACGGTAGCAGAGACTGCTTTGACAAAAGTTGCGTTGAGAAGGGTACTATTCAATCAAGGACGTGTGGAATGGGGCGGAGATGGACTGGATCCAGCTAGGAGAGTTGCAACACCTAATGCCCCAACTCCATAACATTGAAGAAAATTTTGCCAAGTTGTAAGCAGCCATCCTCAGATTCTAGCTCGGGCTCCTTCGAAATTTGACCGAAGTTTTTACAGGATCTTTGACCCAAGACCGAGAAGCCTTGGGTCAGTGTATGGAAGTGATGGGACCTGACCTCACGTAGGGAGTACGCGTGCAAATCTAGTCGCAAGGGGTAGGAAAGAAAGGTGTTGTTCTACTAAGGCACAAAAAAAAAATGTAAATTCTGAGACCAGAGGATTTACTGGGAGCTGATTGTGGTCACCTGATCCCACTCCGGATGCTAAAAATATTCTCATATATGAAGACACCTTGCATATTTCAATTGAACCAACGCAGTTTGGCTGGAAGGGCCTAACCTCTGCATCCTCCTTCTCCCTGGTGGTCTTGTATATGACCACTGGACAAAACGGTTCTCCAAACCCTCAACAAGCAAGTGACAACCTACCTTTGGAGAGAGAATCATGAATTCAAGAACGTGACCACCAAGTTAGTATGACAAACGGTGATCCAACAACTACCATTTCGTCAAATGAAGATTTTTTATTTTTTGAACGAAATTCAAACTGAGTTTTTTCAATTTTTTTGGCCGAAAACTCGTCTAAATTTTGCTGCTCCTGAGGGTCTAGCGTTTTTAAAACGCTGGACCTCTGAATGTATAAGGACTAAACTTGAGAACAGATACGTCCGAGTCTAGGGGGGACTGCCTGGATGTATTTGGTCTCAAGCTAGGTCCAGAAACATACAAGGGTCCAGTGTTTTAAAAACGCCAGACTCTCAAGAGCAACAAATTTAGACTGAGTTTTCGGCAAAAAAAATAAAAAAACTCAATTTCAATTTCGTTCAAAAAATAAACAATATTCATTTTGACGAAATGGCAGTTCAACCTAAATCAAAGAGTGGTTTGGGTATCCTGGACCCAAACACACAGGCAATGGCATTATCTATCCAATGGATAAAGGCTGTTTTTCAACCCTTAAGCACCATGACAAAAACTAGCATGAGAACATATTGCAAAGCATGCACATGAGGTCCCATATGGTACAAACCCTATGATACAGTTAGAAAATCGCCACTGATGTATTTCGCGAAGATGTTCACATATAACAAACAATGAGGTAAGTTCAGATAGAATGACGACAAGAGCGGTTATAAAAAATTATCATATCTAGCCCAATCTACTTCAAATCTTGCGCAAGTTACCTCTTATAGACAAATATTTTTCAAATAGATGGAAAGAGGTATGCCAACAACCCTTTTTCAATAATAGATGTATCGAGAATTCTCAAGGGTGAGCTCTACATTGCTTGGACTCACCATGAACTCGAAAGGGATGGGTGAAAAGAGGGATCCTTAGGATAGGTGACATTTGGTGCATGGAGTTAAATAATTGGTGGACGGTATGACCCATACCAGATCCAACCTATTTTTTTTTACTGTAGACACTCGATGGAGGCATGGAATACTACAATTGACCTGATCCTTCTAGACAGGGTAGGAATCCTTAAAAAAGGTCTACATCTCAAGGAGGGTGATTGAGTTGACTTCCTTAGTAATAATAAAAAACTAGCCTATGTGGTGATGGTAAGAGAAAAAGGAGAGACTCTCCTCTTTTTTTTTTTCTATGACAAAATAATATGCTACATACACTACAGGCACATGAAACTAAATGGTTTAAGATGAATCAGGTTTTCATAACAAGAGTTATTAAAAATAAGTATTATTAACCGGTTTTTAACTCTTCCTCTCGATAGACAAATTGGTTGTGGATCCATCCACTTGGATATGGACCATACAGGGAGGTAAAAAACAATCATATACGCATTACCTTCATATCTTAATGATGAAATTTACATATAGGTTGTTGAGACCTGATATAAATATGAAAGATAGAGCAGAAGCGCGGTGTATGAAACAACTAAATGTTAGTAAGGAGTCCCTACATTATATTAAATGGTTCAGGTTTATCAAAATCAAACCATTCAAGCCTCCTTACAAATGGTCGATTGAACATCGTTGTTTACCAACAAACGACTGACTCATTGACAAGACGCCCCTATAATAAAGAGGTCTGGGTTTCCCTTCGTGTGGTCTCTGCTCATCAACATTTCCTCTCGGCACATTCCAAAAATTATTTAACATATCTTCCTACAATGCCCAGGGGTGGTTAGGTTGTGGAGATGATGGGATAGGATTTGGAACCAAGTATCCACCTCCCAACCTTGGCAGTGGGAATGAAAAACCCTTCTTTGTGAAACATGAAATCCACCACAGGCGGATAATTTTATTCTTAATCCTTACAAGATAGGAAGGAGGGCAATTGTTTGGGCCCGGTGGCACTACTGCTGCACATATGAGATTGAGAAGGCCATGATGGATGACCCATAATTTATGAACTCTATAAAATATAAAATTCGAACTGACATCACTGCGCAATGAAATACAGTAAAGTAGAAGATTAAATATTTATTAACTAAAGCAGAAATTCAACATTACATTACACAGTTATGTGGCAACAGGCTGGGGGGCGCTCATTCGAGGAAACTGAGAGAAGTCGAATGGGAGGGAGAGAGGGGAGAGAATCGGGAGAACCCGAAAGGAGATCAAGAGGAATTCTCGTTGCGTCTCGTTGCGTACCGCCTGGTTTCCATTATTGAACAATTGTGGACCCCTCCATCCCGTTGCGTCTGCTTGCTGATTTCCCATACCTTTTTCCACCATCATGATGGATGACCCATAATTTATGGACTCTATAAAATACAAAATTCGAACTGGCATTACTGCGCAATGAAATACAGTAAAGTAGAAGATTAAATATTTATTAACTAAAGCAGAAATTCAACATCACATTACACAGTTATGTGGCAATAGGCTAGGGGGCACCCATTTGAGGAAACTAGGAGAAGTCGAATGGGAGGGAGAGAGGAGAGAAAATCGAAAGAACCCGAAAGGAGATCAAGAGGAATTCTCGTTGCGTCACGTTGCGTATCGCCTGATTTCCATTACTGAATAATTGTGGACCCCTCCATCCCGTTGCGTCTGCTTACTGATTTCCCATACCCTTTTCCACCATCACCCTTGAGTCTAATTCCTTTTAGTTTGTATAGTTTGAAGTAAGTATTACTGTTTTTCTTGATTGTGGTTCGTGAAAAACTCAGTAGATACAAGGGCAGCAATTGACAACTTGAACACATATTTTTTACTTCAGATGACACAAGGTCCTACCAGAACTTAATAGATATATGTGGTGCCCTCTTGGAGGGGGTGAAGAGGTATTAAAAAAAAAAAGTCAAAGGGTCGGGTGTCTTTATCATCGTTATTTTGTCAGTAGTATCAATGGCAATATCAACAAAAGTTCATGAGGGACGTTGGGCCTGGTTTCCAGCGAGTGCTGCTTTACCAACCCAACAATGTATCTCAAGGGACGCTAGACCCGCTTTCCAGTCGGTGTATCTCCCCACCAATAGACTGGGCCACCCCGCAAGATAGGCAGGAGTGCATGCTCTTACCATCACTCCAATTTGTTGATGCGCGCAAAGTTTTTCCCTAAATAAAGAAGAAGAAGAAAAATACTTCGAATAAAAACAAAAAATAAAAAACTTGTGTCTGTACTGCTCTTCCAACGCTATAGGTTAGAGATAAGGAAAGCTTGTCGGTGCAGAGCACCAATGGTGGCCCACTGCAACCTTGCCTTTTCGTGAGTGTTGTTTTACCAACCCAACAATGTATCTCAAGGGACGCTAGACCCGCTTTTCAGCCGGTGTATCTCCCCACCAATAGACTGCCCCCCCCCGCAAGATAGGTAGGAGTGCATGCTCTTACCATCACTCCAATTTGTTGATGCGCGCAAAGTTTTTCCCTAAATAAAGAAGAAAAAGAAAAATACTTCGAATAAAAACAAAAAACAAAAAACTTGTGTCTGTACTGCTCTTCCAACGCTATAGGTTAGAGATAAGGAAAACTTGTTTGTGCAGAGCACCAATGGTGGCCCACTGCAACCTTGCCTTTTCGTCATAGTCCCCAACAGATTATTGTACATAACTTTACTCTTTCCCCCCCTCTTTGCACTTTTTCTCAAACCCCTTAATTATCATGATTCTTAGTCATTGCAGTAAGCCTGCATGGTAGCACGTCTTCGTAATTATATTTCATTCGAGCTTCAATCAATAGGCTTTTATTAATGTTAGAATAGTAGCACTTCTCTTTTCGTCAACCCCTCTTAATATCATGGTTTTGAGTCATTGCAATATGCCTAAATGCTAGCGCGCCTTCGTAACCATATTTCATTTAAGTTTTATTCAATCGATTTTTTTTTTTTTTTTCTAGCAACAACAACCCCTAAGGTAGCTTGAGGCGCTGGTAGGAGCAGAAGCCGCTAGCTATTCCTGGGGAGGCTTCATCTATTAGTGGGAGCTGCACCTGCTAGGAAGCAGGGCACAACGTCTCTTTCACAAGTTGCATGATTCACATACAGGGTCTCACTAGAGCATATAGGGGGGCGCCTCTTCAGCCTGAAGATAGTCCGCCTAACCATTCATGAGAGAACTAGTTGCTCCCCCTTGTGTCTACCCTTGTATTTGGGTGGTGTGTAGGTTGGATGCATCCAACCTCCAAATTCCTTCTTTTTTTGGCACGTTCGACGTCTAAACCCTTAAGCCTTAGACTCTCGTTTTTGTCAAAACATGCACCTTGAGTACCAATCCTTCAATTGTTTTCCTTAGTCGTAGCAGTGCGATCGACCTTTGACACTAACAACTTTACTTATTGGAGGTAATTCATGTTCCTCAACTCCAACCCTTATTCCTCATGCACCTCCTCAGAACCAAGCCCTAGTGCTCATTTGAACCTACCATTCCTTTGTCGTTTTCAATATGTGACCCTTCCTCCTTCACACCCATTAGTTACAGTAGTGAATATCCTTGTTCCCCGTTCTCATGCTTTGTCACCCCCTTTGGATGGGATGTGTGACGCTCAACCTCACGCCCTGGTCTGCTTTCCTTCTCACAGTGACTAAAGCATACAAAAGGGTCCAGGAAAGCGGCAGAATAGGGTGTGTCAAGGATGTTTGGACAATGGAGTGTGGAATGACAGATAGAACTGAAATCTTTTGTAGATATGGAGTGATGAACAAAATGGGGGAAAAGGCTAAGGAAGCAAACTTTTTCTCAACAGTCACCTGGTTCAAAAAGTATCTTTGAACTTCAATATGGGTGGCGCGATGCCTCTTTCTGTGTCAAAGGGGATGGGAAACGCACGTCACATCTCGGTTTCGCACAAGGGACCGGTGTCACTCATCACTGAGTTCTGAATCTGAGTCATAGGGTCGCCGTCTTACTGCTTTTTGCTTGTATTCCTCCTCTCCACGTGTCCGATAGTTGAATCCTCTAGCCTAAAAGCGCTCTGTCCGGCAACACTCGCTACAAAGTACGAGGTCAGTGGGGCGCAACAGTTGGCCATGGGACGATGATAATCTCGTTGAAGGGAAGTAAAAGAAAACAAAACAAGGAGGAAAATGAGCATCAACAATCACAAAACCAACATTTACAAATCTCGAATATCATGCTTAGGAAGCGAAGTAATAAGGGTTGCGTATCTTTGCGACAATTTCTTGTACATCCCACTAACAGACACGAGTATTGTCCTCGTTGTACGGGAAGGGTCGTGGGGAGATTTGGGAAGTTGACGTCCCCATTGTTCATCTGGCTCAATCCGCATGGCCGATACACACGCATCCACCGTTCACATGACAAAATGGTCAACCCTCAGTAGTAACTTTGGTTTTCGTGTTCCATTCGGCTGGGGAATTACCCAGGAAACTAATGAAAAAGTTCTGGAAGAAGTTATTCTGAGCTCAGTTGCATCGACTTCTTTAAGGGAGAAGGGCAAGGGATAGAGATATACTCTGAGTGATATCAACATAAATTATTGGAGAGATATACGATAACCGATATCCTTAGCGAAAAGAAGAGCAAAGATCTCTCCAACTGAAACAATTGTAAAAAATATATATTCATGAGATGATCAAAACGAGGGAAGTGAAGGGTGTCGGAAAAATTACGTGCTTTCGATCGATCGAGACGCAATGAAGTTCTTCATTACATCCTTAAAGAAAAGAGGAACGATTTAGGTGAATCAATGGAAAGAGCAGAGAACACCTATGACAAAATCGACAATAAAGAAAGATAAACCCAAAACGTATTTATTTATCATTAACACATTACTTTCAAAAGAAAGAGACAAATACACATTCTAACCAAGGAAACAATGTCGAGGCAAATACCCTTGTCAGGGATTTTAAACGTCGGACGTTCTCCGACTCTTTCATTGAATTGAAGGACTTGATGAGACTAACATTGCCAAAGTTTGTTTAGACTAAACCTATGACCAAGAGATTGAAACTTTTATAAACTATAGTTCGGACACTTGTGTCGTCCGAAGATAATGGCGGTAGTCGGCAGTTTTGTCGAGGCCAGAGAGGCATGCAGACATGAAAATGTTAGAACTGGACCTATTCAACTTAACCAGTCGTGCGATTCAGGACTAGAAAAACCAAAAATATAGTCGCGCTAGGGATGCGGCGACGGTGAGAAGGACTAACACGACCAGAGGGTCGTGTCTTTTCTAAAAGGGAGGACGTCAGGGTTCCGAAGGCAAACCCACGACGAAAATGGTGGATTGTCGGGCCTACCAGACCTAGCCAGTCGGCTGGGTGGCGGGACGGTCTGCCTTAGGAGGGAATAGGTAAACTACACCAGCCTAGCCCAAAAAGTAGGCGTCCTACTGGGCCGCAACCCTTCAAAAAAAAGGGTGGCATACATAGCTCTTGTGATAGGAGCTAGCCCAGTAGGTACAACACTCAACTTCCACCTAGCAGATGCTGGGATCGAGCCCGACGATGTCCTGCCTGGGCTAGCTCCTTTTTGCAGCTGCCCACCGTATAACCTTGAAGCGTGGTCATTTTTTGCCACGAGATCATAAGATCTCACAGTCGAAAACAGTCGCGCGACTACAAGCACAGTCCCTGCTCAAGGATGACACGCATAAATGAAGAAATAGTCCAAAATTTGTTTTTGGATCCCCGTGGGGATCGAACTTGGATCCTCGCCTTGGCCGTTAGCCTATGCCAACGACATTTAAAAAAAAAACAAAAAAAAAAACAAAGTGAAAACGAGGCAACAACGTCGTAGGAATAAAAGGCAGAAGAACAACATTTTCAGGCTGTGTGGGAGCATGTTTAGCTCCTCACTCAGAAGGCACAAATATTAGTGACCGTGAGATCTTGAATCTTGCGGTTCACGACACACACGTGGAGGAGGAACTGTAGGAATTGAGTGGAGAGGGAGAAAGAGAAAAATAGAAGGATGAGAGAGACGAGGACCTACTCCTCCTGACCTGCCAGCTGCCTCCCCGTTGTAAGGGGGGAAATAAGAAAAAAAAAAAAAAAAAAAAAAAAAAAAAAAAAAAAAACGGGAACAAATTTTATGAAAATCTGTATTTTTTTGGTTTGTGCCAGTATTGTTCTGGTGGCGTAAACCAATATTGTCGCCCTTGATTTTTTTTTTATAGGTGGCCAGACACTTAGGCCATGTGCGTGAATTGTTTCAGATTTTTTTTGTTGAGCGAATGTTTTTTTTTAAATCATCAAAGGCAGGGTATTTTTTGCACCCCGCTCTGAGTCTGTCGGGATTTGAACTCGTGAATTTTCACGAGTTGTTTCCCTACGTCTCCCGACCTGACAACTACCCTCCCTGTTTTCAGGGGAGGGAAGAAGAAATGCAAGGGAGAGGAAAGCAAGAGCCACAACTACGAACGTGGCCGCGACCGTGCTTCAAGTACAGGCTAAATTGACTTGAATGTGGCTATTCAGGCCAAACCTGTAACTTGAAGGGACAGGGGGAAAATTGGTTGTGTACAACCGCTTTTGTGACGTGGCTGCACTTAACAAAGTGTTTGGTACGGGGAAAAAAAGAAAAAAAGGGAAAAAGGAAGGAGGCAGTTGAGGGTAACTGCCTCCCTAAGTGTGTGACTGAGGTGCGACGACCTCATACCCTTGATCTTGTTGAGATCAAGGGCCCCAGGCAAGTGACGAGTTTTGCTTGGGGGCAGTTGAGGCTGCTGCCCTCCTCAGCCACTACAAAAGAGGCAACTGTCCTCCAGCTGCCTCACAATTGCCTCCAACAGCCAGTGTGTGACAACACACTTGCCTCGTTGCTGGAGTGTTGGAGAGGAGGAAGAAGTGTTGTAGACGGAGCTGGACAACAGAAAAAAAATTCAGAATTAAATAATCATTCTATATTAAAATTACATTCTAAATTTTAAATTTTTATTCTATCTTTAAAAATGTCATTCCAATTTAAAAATTTTCCTTCTTACTTGAAAACTTTCCTTCCAAGAATGGGGTATCCCTTCTTATTTGAATTGCATGCTAGGGATGGAATGAAATTTTGGACGAGTTCATGAAATATTTTAATTGGATTGTCTTTCAAAGTAAAGATTTTCAGTCATAAATATGTTAATCCAATTTAAATTATAAGATATTTGTTGTAGTAGAATGAAAGTTTAATTAAAACATGGGGTAACTAGGGCACAATCATGAAAGCAGTTCCTAAAAGCATTTGGAAATGTCGTTTTTTATTCCAGTCTCGTGCGGAGTTCGCTATGCAGTCCAAACTCGACGTATGCAGAAAAGTCGAGCACAGAGTTTGAAACTGCACTTCAATCAGCCAAGTGGCCTCAGTCAGGGTCCGTCTATCCACAAACAGGAGATAGAAAAAAAAAAAAAAAAACCCATCCCTTATGCGGTGATTGTGGTCCGATACAGGATGCTACAGTACTTGTCTGGAATTGAAGGAAGCGAGGCAATTAGCTGCCTCGTGTGGAATCCGCCCTGCGTGGCTGGCAGGGCGCTTCAAGGACCTCACAACATGAAACAAAAAAGGAAAACGACATGTTTCATGTTCCTCAAGTCCTGGCCAGATACATTTCTCAAAGCACTGGTTACGTGAGGGCCTTCCCGACGTAGGTTGATTCGAAGTTTCTCGTTGATTTACTTTTTTTTTTCTTTTTTTTCTTTTTTTTCTCTTTGGCCTCTATCCCTGTCCCGAGCCCCCCACGTCGTCGGAGTAGGCTACTCTTGAGACTTCGCGTTTGACTGTGAAGGGTAGTGGTGGTTTAATCTCGGTTGTGGCCGAGACATCTCGGCCCTGGCCAATCTAGGGTATGGCCGAGACATCTCGGCCCTAGCCCGACCACGGGGCTGAATTTTTTTTTTTTTAACCAGGCGCGGCGCGCGGCCCGAAAAAAAAAAAAAAAAAAAAAAAAAAAAAAAACGGCCATCTGCCTGCCTGAACTGCAGTTTCAAACTCCACTGTGCGACTTTTCTGCAAAGTGGAGTTTTTACTGCTTAGTAAACTCCCCACGGGACCGGAATTAAAAACGACAGTTTGAACTGCGTTTAGATACTCAAACCAGGACTGCGCCCTAGTTTTCTCTTAAAACATTTCATAAACTCGTCCAGACTTTCATTCCATCTTGAACAAATACATGTAGTTGGAAGGGAAATCTCATATTTAGACAGGAACTTATCAAATAAAACTGAAAATTTTAGAATTGGACGAACATTGGAATGATAATTTACAAATATGAAGGATTTTTTTTTTTTAGAATGTTTTTTCAACTTTCATTTCTTGTGGGAATTTTTCTGTTGGAGGATGGCAGTGGAGTGCGGCGAGGAGGAGGGGACAAACATAGTCTGGCTGGAGCACTCTGATTCATCCAATGGCTGACTAGTCTAGGGGGATTTACGGTAGCGCAGCGAGGAGCGACCGTGAGATGCGACAGGGGGCGAGAACAACGCTACGGCGCTGGGAAGGTGTTGTGGCACGGCGTCATCGACGGCCATAACGAGAGTACTTGGGAGGTATTGCACGAGCGGTGCGGCGTTGCTGACAACCATTTTTCTTACGCGCTGAGGAGGTACTGTTTGGGTGACGTGGTGTCGACGGCGGCTATTGAGGCAGTGCAGGGAAGTGCTACCGGACTTGCGGCGTGGCGACACTTGGTTTTGTTTTGGCAGGGAAGTGCTGTTGGACTTGCGACACAACGACACTTGATTTTTTTTTGCAGGGAAGTGTTGCCGCACTTGCGGCGTGGCGACACTTGATTTTTTTTGGGCAGGGAAGTGCTGCCGGACTTGCGGCACGACGACACTTGATTTTTCTTTGGGCAGGGAAGTGATGCCGGATTTGCGGTGCGGCGACACTTGATTTTTTTTTGGCAGGGAAGTGTTGCCGGACTTACGGCACAACGACAATTGATTTTTCTTTTGGCAGGGAAGTGCTGCCGGATTTGCGGCACGACGACACTTGATTTTTTTTTTTGATAGAGAAGTGTTGCCGGACTTACGACGAGGCGACACTTGATTTTTCTTTTGGTGGGGAAGTGTTGCCGAATTGGTGGCGCAACAACACTTGTTTTTTTTCTTTGGTGTGGAAATGTTGTTGGACTAGCGACACGACAACAGGGACTTGTAGCACGGCAGCGGTGGCGTTTGTTTTCTATGGCGGGACGTCTGTTTTGTTTGATGAGTTTGTACTACCAGAGTTTGAGTGTACGGCAACGACAACGTGACGTGGTGGTAGTTGGTGCGGGTGGCACTATGAAATCTGCATGAGGAGCGAATGTTGGGGGTTGGGACTGCCTCGGCTCTTGTGGTAGTGGTACCGGACCATTTGGGACTGCCTGAGACCAGTTGGGACTGACGCGGGGCGTATGCGGTCACAGCGACAGTCTCGGGACTGGTTGGGTTTAGTAGGACTGTTTTTTTTTTTTAGGAGTGCGGCATGAAGTTATTGTGGTCAAAGGTCTTTTGACAAGGTGGTTGGTGGCGTAGGACCATCTGGGACCACTTGGGACCGTTTGGGACAAACGTGGGACCAGTTGGGACTGTCTTGGAACCAACATTTTTTTTGGGACTCGTGCGACTTGCCGCCATCAAATCCGGGACTACCGCGTGTGAGACTTGCGAGCCAGAAAACAGATTGGGACAAGCAATTGGCTTGAGATTTGTCTTGGGACTGCGGTTTTCTTTGGCGACAAGTATATTATTTCTTGGCTTTCTTGAGTGAGCCATGACGTGTTCGACACCACTTCACGCAAGATCAGTTGATTGACTCAGATTTCTCTTGACACCTGTGTGAACCCACACTTTGCTTCACCCTGTTCATTGAATGTTCGTTGAAAAGGTAGAGGAAAGTCGTGCGTATCGTGCATGTGAATGAAAATGTTTGACTTGAGCATGGGATTGCATTGGTTTTCTCTTGAACTTGTTGTCTCTGCGTGTTATGCAGGTAGGTAGAAGGATGCTTGCAAAGGAGATTGATTATGCATGTGAAGTGCAATCCTCCTCCTCCTCCTCTAAGTATCGGGGACGACCATGGACGAGCCCCTCGGACAAGAAAGAACTGCCATTTCGTCAGAATGGACATTTTTTTATTTTTTTGAACGAAATTGAAATCGAGTTTTTTGGCTGAAAACTTGTTCAAATTGAAACCGAGTTTTTTGGACCTGGATGTATATGGACTCAGCCTGAGACCAGATACATCAAGGGGGGACCGCCTCGATGTATCTGGTCTCAAGATGAGTTCACATGCATCCAGGGGTCCCTCAGGAGCAGTAAATTTGGATGAGTTTTCAGCAAAAAAAGTTGGTTTCAATATCATCCAAAAAATAAAAAATGTCCATTTTGACGAAATGGCAGTTAAAGATAAAAAAACACACCCGGGATATGCTTAGCCCGACACCCCATTCACCGAGAATGCAATCTGGACCGGGTATAGGAACTGGAACGGGACTTAGATCGTCCCCAGTTACTCGGGAGTATTATTAGAAGAAAAGGAAGGGGCTCAGAAACTTGCACATGCAAAGAAGTCGGTGCGTCACAGGTGTCTGTTTCCACAATGGCAGCCCGTGCTTCCGGTTTGGTAAGGTTCTATATGATGGACGGGTCGAAGCTTGACTCATTCGTCCGTGGGAGGGGACGAGATGGTGGTGGGAGGGCAGGGCAGGGGCATGGTGAGAGGGCGGGGCGGGGGGCGGGGGGGGGGGGGGGGGGAAGGGAGGGCGGGGCGCTTATAGATTCCCAATTCAGGAAACCAGGGGAGCCGGGCTTCCGACTGTACCCTCAGGCAGTCAAACCACCTGGTCCCTCAGTCAATCGTTCTCTATTATGCCTGAATGGTGACACTTTTCTACCATTCCATCTGCCACTTCATAGGCCTTGCCACACCACTCTCGAAAAGGAAATTTGAGAGCACTCTCAAACTCAGGAATGCCCAAAAAAACCCTTTGAGAGTGCTCATCCCCACACTTCTCTCTGCCCAGATACGCTCGAACCTGCTGCTGTTGTCCCTTGTCGGAAGCGCTTGTCATTTTGTAGGCCGGAAGCCTTGTCAGCCCCCAGTTGCTCCTGAGATTCGGGTTGAAGTCGGCCGTGCTTCAAAGCTCTCTCAAAATGGGCCGTTCGCAGGCGGTGCAGCGAAGGAGTTTGAGAGTACTCAGGAAGCCCTCACTCTGACAGCTCTCAAACTTCTTTCTCAACTCTAAATCCGAGAGTTAGCGTGGGGGGGTAGTGGTATGGCGAGGCCCCATCTTCGCGTGGACTCCAGGGGGTGTGAAACAAGGGTGTGGCCACCCCGTCTAAGGGCCTCGCCACACCACTCTTGAAACAGGGAGATATTTCAAGAGCTGTCAGACGATTTCGAGAGTTTTCGGCCCATCGCCACACAGCACTCTTGAAACGGTGACAGTGCTGGACAAAGGATGCAAAAAGAGAGTCGTACAGCTTTGTTTTTTTTGAATTGCGTCAGGGTAATGGCCCGACAACTCTTGAAAATTTTTAGTCCCTCAAGGGTTCAGCCAAGGACGCTTGGAAACACAGGAGTTGCAGGCTGGGGTTTCCAATCTTTCAAGAGCTGCTCTTGAAACCTGCTCTTCAAAGGGTTTCAAGAGCCTCTCTGACTGCTCTTGACTGCCCCAAGTTTCAAGAGGCTGTGCCCGGATGCAGCAACTCTTGAAAATGAGTTTTCAAGAGTCTTATTGCGAGGCCCTAACACATCCTGTCACTTCGTGCTCGTGAAAGTCTCTGGCTTGTCCTGCCGTTGTGATCGAGGTCGTGTCTCTCCATAAGCAGGACTCTGAGGGCGTATGGCAAGTGCTGTCTTGACCGCATGCAACTGCAATCACGAAACCGGTGGTAGAAGTTGGCTAGGTTCATGTGAAATAGAGAAGAGGGGCCTGATCTGGACTGCGTCCTGTTCTGCAAGCCCACTGGTAGAAGAGAGGCTAACCTGTCCTCGTGTAGACAGGGGGAGGGAAAGAAGAAGAGGCCCTTGGGGCAGTCAGTGCAGGGGTACCTAGGCCTCCTAGTCGCACGGACAGACAAGCAGAGGGACAGGCCGGCATGACACGAACGCGCGCACAGACACGGACGCACACACACGGGCCACAACAAGCGCGCGCGCGAGCGAGAGAGAGCAGGGAGAAGAGGGAGAGGTAGTCGGTCAAGTGTATTCGGCCCTCGTCCTTCGGGCGGAGAGGCAGGGGATGGTTCCACGGGAGTACCTAAACTCAGACAGAGCGAGCAGGTTGCAGCCGTCGATGACCGACATCTACGGCTGAGGTTGAGCAGTTCGTTAGACTGAAGAAGCACGAATGCCCGGCTGCAGGCGCAGAGGCATAGGCACAGGAACAGGCGGATACAGCAGGCGCAGGCGTCTCAGCAAGCAGATCGGCCACGGCCACGGCGACGGTCATTTCTGCTCAGCACGCTCTCTCTCTCTCTCTCTCTCTCCCCCACACACACACAGACGCACATTTTTGAACTTCCGTTCGTTTACTCTCCCTTTGAGAGCTCATCCACAGGCACGCGAGTAACACAAATACTGGAATTAAAAAACTGAGTATGTGTATATTTACGCAAAAAAGAAGAGGGAGGAATTCACGCGGGCGTTTTTTGTCGGGTTCCAAACAATTTGCGCGGTAAAGGGCGTACAGTTCTCGGTCTTCCCGCGTTTCGCGTTCGATTTCTTTCCGTTTTCGCAGTTGCTTGCTCTTTTTGCCTCCTCCACCAGCCACCACTCCCCAGTCGTTCTCCTCTCCTCCTCCTTCCGCTGCTCTTCCTTCTGCTGCTGCCTTTTCCCTTCCCCCTGGCCACCCGCAGCAGTCGCCCTCCTCCCCTCCCCCGCCCCCCCCCCCCCCCCCCCCCCCCCCCCCCCCCCCCCCCCCCCCCCCCCCCCCCCCCCCCCCTTTCTGCTGTCTTCCTCCTCCTCTCTTCTTGTGTGTTTTTCCCCCTCTTTGCTGCGCCCCGATTCCCAGCGCAGCGTCATATCTGCCGGACGCCCCGACCACTCAGAGCCGCCGACGGCATTGCCGACGGAACCTCCGCCTAGCCTAGCGGCGGTAGGTCGGTGTAGGTCGGTGCATTCGCAACCGCACCTCCGCGGAGGCCCATGGCAGCACGTTTGAACCCTCGTGCTCTCCCCGCCATATCCTCCTCTCCTCCTCATCCGCGCCTCCTACAGCTGCCGGCTGTCCGCCGTCCCTCGCTCCCTCGCGCTCGCGCGTTGCCTCCATTCGCTCCCCAACCACCAATTGCCCCGCTCCCATGTCAAGGGGAAACGCCCACCTGTCGGCCCTTTCTCTCTCCTACCTACCACCTACTTCCACCCCGCCAACCAAGCCTCTCTGGCCTGGCCCACCCCTCCAACCATCCACCCAACCACTCACCTATTACCTAGCCGTCCCCAGGAACGTATCTCCCGCCTACATATAGCCGAAGCTCGTGCTGCGTCGGGAAAGCAGTTGTAGTGGCGCCCTCTCTCCTCCTCCTCCTGCCTTGGCGTTGGCCTTCCTTCCTTTCCCGCGTTTCCTTTTGCCCTTCAATTTCTTGCCTGCCGGGTAGGGATCGGGTTGCACTCCTTCATCAGCCGTTCCAGCAACAGTCGTTGGTCAGTCCGTCTCACTGCTGTCACGCTCAGGTTAGCAGCATAAATAGGAGTTGGTATTCAGATGTAGAGTGTGTGCTTTTGCATTTAGTGCGTTGTCAAGGCTCTGCTTGCCTAGCCCCGCCGAACTGCCAAGCGGCTGCTACGCACACTCTCTGCACTGCGTTGCTTGTACTCTGCGCAGTGCTCTCTGTCTAGCAAGCTGTGGCGTGGTCGTACTAGCACTTTTTGTACGCTGGAATTGGTCCTTTATCCCCTACTTTTGTCATCTGATCACGGCCGCTTCCATTGCCTTCGGCCACTCGGCTGGCCCAGCGTGAAGTCAATTTTCTTGTTGCCGCGCGTGCTATTTTGACCGAGATTGGCTATGGCAGCGATGCCGAGATAGACACGCACATCTTTCTCAGCGTGGCACTGCACGCTCACCCAGCCAACCTGTAGGGAGGGGGGGGAGAGAGAGAGAGAGAGAGAGAGAGAGAGAGAGAGAGAGAGAGAGAGAGAGAGAGAGAGAGAGAGAG
>BFEA01000123.1:2313574-2330095 GCA_003427395.1 Chara braunii
AGGTGAGCAAGCAGTCGAAGTCACAGGTGAGCAAGCAGTCGAAGTCACAGGAAGTCACAGGTGAGCAAGCAGTCGAAGTGACAGGTGGGCGCAGTCGGTGCGAAACATAGCTGGTCACGAACGTCCTGTCAGAGGCGCTGCGCTCTTTGTGTTCGCTGTGTATCTATGAGCGGCGCTGCGCTCTGGCCGTTCGCTGTAGTCGGCGCCTACCGCGTTCCCCCAACACAAAAGCCCACCGGGGAAGTTAGATTGTATACAGTCGTGGTCAGGGTGATCTTGTGTTCTAGGGAAGAGGGTAGAGGCGCTGGATCGGCCTGGCTTCTGTCGATAGGTTGCTTTACCATGGGCCTCGATCAACTACTCTCCACGTGCAGAAAAGACAGAATCATATCAGGGTGTATCTTTCCATGTTCTAGCGGAGGATTCAGTCTCATTTTGACATTTGGAAATGAGTGGAGCGAGGGCCCATGTTCACCCGAACAGAATGCACGGTATTCTACCCCTTCTTCCCCTGAATACAGCTGTATTTGGGGTGTCTTTCAGTCGAGATGCAGTTATAATGACCGTACGGTTTATTCGGGGGAAGACTGCAGCTGTAATGGGGGGCCATCTTGCACTCTATGAGCAGCAGTAATGACCGAATGACCGTGTGCTCGATCGGGGTGAAGACGGTAGTTACAAAGCGTGCGCCCCTGTCACAAGTGTGGGCAATCCTGGGACTTTTCTCTCCTGTGCACATAACATCGTTATCGTTCGGGTATACAATTGCGTCCTCAGAATATATATAGGCTTATTGTCAGTCTATTGGAAGGAGCGGTGCTGGATGGACATCTACTGGCCGCCGGCTAGGTGGAGGGGTAATGGGCCCTTGACACATTATATATATTCCTGGGGCCTTGGCACATTATATATATTCCTAGGGCCTTGGCACATTATATATATTCCTGGGGTTCGCACGCCTGCCTTCGGGTCTCGACGATGATATGGAGTAGAGGTTGAGACGGGAGTAAAAAAAGAGAAAAAAGCAACATAGAAAAAACTGACGATAAGAAGTTTGATCCGAATTTAGACTTCCTGGCGATTTGACGATTTTTTTCTTTAATCCTTCTGTCTGGTCGATTCCACCCCGTCTTTTCGTTTTCCCAAGAAACATCTTGGAATGGCTGATTATCGGACGTGAGATTGAAGATTTACCCTCCTGTCTAACGAAGGGAGAGAAACAAATGAAAAAAAAGTAAAAAAAAGTGAGATAGTGTCGCTCTCTCTATTTCTAGCGAGTCATGGGAGTGATTAGATGCTAACACACTTGAACATTTCTGTGCGCTCGTTGTGCGTTTGTGTGTGTCTCTGTTTTCGTATGTCCGTCGGATTGGTTCATAGCAGGTGGCAAAGCCGGCTCTTCCTGGGAAAGGGGAACAGTATGACCTTCTCAAATGGGAATGCGCGATACCCGGCGAGCCTGGGGTAAGTGAACAACGGTGGCGTTGTTGTCTTCGTTTGTCTGAATTCGCCGTTTTCAATTTTTTTTCTTTCTGTTTTGCTCAGCCTATCGTTTTTCATCGTCTTCATCGAATTTGTTGTGCTTTCTTTGTGAGGGGCATACTCACAGTAGGACTTATCTACTATGCTCTGGACATGATTACTGTTAGATTCATTCGGGTCTGAACATTATTACGGTCACATACAGTGATCCTTTCGTCACCCGAATAGAATTCCCGGTCATTACAGCGGTATTCGGTGCAACTACCAGTCCAGATACGGCCAAAATTACCGGGCGGTCTATTCCGGTGAGGATGGTGGTGTGAGTATGCCCTAAAGTGCAAATGAATTTTACGAGGCGGCGGTGTGGATGGGTGTGAGGGAGCTTCTGCCCCGCACTTTCCGTGCGCTCGTCTTTCCCGTGATAATCATTATCATGAAAATTGTTTCTTCTTTTTCGTTTGGAAGAAGATGAGGTTCCCCCCGCACTAACGCTTGTCCTTCTATACCATACCAGCCAATGGGCCTCCCTCCGCTACTCACGACATGCAAAAAAAATAAAAAATACGGAGGTGCATCTTTCCATGTTTTAGCGGAAGGTTCATTCTCATTTTCCACATTTGGTGAGTAGTCGAGCGAGGCTCAATGCCGCGAATGTTTTGCGTTTAGACTGAGAATGTCCCTCTTTAGAAGTATGCCGCAATTTATGCGGATGGGAATATTTATATTTTGTATGTGGTTATTTTTTGTTTGCTATTTCAATTAATTCTATAGTATATACTATTATTTTAATTAGTTTATTAATAGTACTATAGTAGAGTGTCTCCGCGGCTCATTTTCAAAACTGGAAGACCGAACGCGGAGAAATTGCTTGACGTCTGACAACCAGGCTGATGGTTGAATTCCCGAGACTTTGGGCTTCGCTCTACTACTCACAAAATGTGCAAAATGAGAACGAATCTTTCTGTAGAACAGGGGAAGATACACTGCCATATTTTGAGTCTTTTGTGCATGTCGTGAGTAGTGGAGCGAGACCCTTTAGCATGCGCCTGCCGCGTGGGCCGAAGAGGAGTTCGATCCGCTTATCAGAACAAATCAGATCAACATTCTCGCTAACAAGATCGGTTGGAAGAGTGATTAGGTGGCTCATCTTGAGATGGTTGATTGCTTGGTTGATTAGCATCACGCTAGCTAGTTGTTAAATTAGAGATCGTATCATTCTCCCACCCTGTCGATTGAGAGGAGAATGGGAAGGATCTTACCAGAATGGTCCAGATCGGAACGCTGCTTCATCAAGGTCCCATTGTGGTCGGCCTTTCCCCCCGACTGACCTCCTATTGATTGACACGCGTTATGGAGGCGATCTTGCAGCAACCATTCGGTGGAACTCCACTTGATGATTTTTTTTTTTGGTACTTTCTTTTTGTACTTGATGATTTTTTTCAATTAGGGGATCTACGTGGGAGTCACAAAAAGCGAGTTATAATTGCACTAGGGGCCAAGATACAGTTTCGAATTGCAGTTCGGGCAATGTGTACAACCCAGCTTTCTGGCCAGGTAGGGTGCGCAGAGCGCAATTGCAAACTGTATCTTTCCCCTTGATGATTTTGTTTTTTTTAGTTGATGATTTTGGAAAGGTGTTTCTGAACAAATAACACAGTCGCGTTAGCGAATTACCCTTCTTTTGGGCATAAGGACTGAAAAAAAAAAAAAAGACTACCGTCCTGCCACGATCTCAATGGATCATGCCGATTGTGGTCGGCCTTTCCCCCCGACTGACCTCCTATTGACACGCGTTATGTATGGTGGCGGTCTTGCAGCAACCACTGGGTGTAGCTCCACTATGATTTTTTTATTTTTATTTTTTATTTTTTATTTTATTTTTACTTTATGATATTGGAAATGTCTTTGTGAACAATTAACACAGTCGCGTTAGCGAATTACCCTTCTATTGGGTATAAGGACTACCGTCCTGCCACGATCACAATGCATCCTGATTACCAATGCACACAAGCTACTATCCTGGTCCCATACTGTCAAAACTAGGATGCACTGTGTTCGAGGTGAAGACGGTAGAGAAAGCTCTCCGGCGGATCAGCCCGACAATTTTTGGCCGTTTCGACTCACTTTAATTTGTTTTTGTCACTTTCGCGCAAAAAAACAAACAAACATAACACGCGCCGGCAAAGAAACCAGTCGCTTAAAAAAAAAAAAAAAAGTCGCCGAGTTCCGACAAGCAAATGAATGAAAATTAAAAAAAGAAAAGAAAATAAGAAAAGCATATGAAATGACCAACGGCCGTGGTGTCAGGCCGGCTGTCATAGTTACAGCCGGTCGGCCGTGGTGCCAGATTAGAAAAGAAAAATAAAATAAAATGCCCAACGGACTAGGCTACCAGACTGGCCCGGGTCACTTGCCCGACCGGGCCAAAAAAAAAATTAAAGAATGTTTTTAAATTTTATTTTTGATTCTAAATTTGGTGAGCAATTTCGATGTGACCTGAGGCAAGAGTTGTGCAGTTTATTTTTCTGCGTAACATAGCTTTTTTTCGGATTTTGTCTTTTTTTTTTGTTTTGGTTTTTGCTAGGACCTTCCCTGGTTCTTGCACAGGCTGGCCACCCGGGGCCCGGGCGGCCCGGCTGGCAGCCTAGCCAACGGATACTTTTCGACCCAATTTGCCGTTTGGGAGTTGACGCCTGTTTTCTTCTGTATCGTTCCAATTTTAACGGATGTCCCGAAGGACTCGTTTTTTTTTTTTTTTTTTTTTTTTTTTTGTTCCTTTGATATTGAATCATATAATCAGCGAGGCCGGGGACCTCACAATTCCACCCGGATACTGAGGCCCTTACCCAGCTTGGCTCATGCTGGAAAACAGGTCCAGCGTCCTCTCGCCTGTTTTCTTTGCCGGCGCGTGTTTTTTTGTTTTTTTGCCTTCGCGAACTCAAAACCGGCCGCGTCCGCCGTTGTTTCTTGTTTTATTTTTTTCAATGCACCCTGATTATGAATGTATACAAGCAAAGCTAATATCCTGGTCTCATACTGTCAAAACTAAGATGCGCTTTGTTCGAGGTAGAGACGGTAGAGTAAGCTCATCAACTGCCGCTTCGACTCGCCTTTTTTTTGGTTTGTTTTAAGGGAAAACTACGCGGGAGTTACAAAAATGAGTTATAATTGCACTAGGGGCTAAGATACAGTTTCGACTTGCAGTTCGGGCAATGTATAGAACCCAGTTTTCTAGCCAGGTAGGGTGCCCGAAGTGCAATTGCAAACTGTATCCAAAGTGCAAATACAACTTTTTTATTTTTTGTGACTCTACTTGTTTTAAATTTTCAATGTGGATCGCAGAACTTTGTGAATCTGTAAAGCTCCCCTTTTTCCATCCTGTCGGACGGTACAAGCTTTTTTTTTTTTTTTTTTTTAATAACACTTACATGTCGGACGTTACAAGCCTTTTTTTTTTTTTTTTTCCTAATAACACTTACATGTCGGACTTTACAAGCTGTTTCTGGTCCCCCGGAAACGATAGCCAATTGAAATGTGTCCTCCGCAAGGATGACAGGCAATTTCAAAAATAAAAGAAACTGTTTCTGAAGGGAAAGCAGAGTGGCTTGTGGGACGAACGCGCGAATATATTAAAAAAAGAATAAAAACACTGTTTTGAATAAAATTCATAAGTTAAAACTTCATAAATAGACTTAGTGATTCAATGACATCATCATGTAAAAAAGATAATTTTTTTTTGCCACGTGGATTTGATCGTTCAGGCTACTCATTGACCATATTCACAACGCACCCTCATTTTGGCTGCACCGGACAAGAAAGATGGCTAGTACACATGCATTACCGGGGTGCGTTGTGTTCGAGGGAAGACGGTAGTGACACGTTGATCGTACTATCCAGTGCCACGGCGATCCAATCCAATCGTCACATGTCGATCCGGTTCTTTTTTTTTTTTTTTTTTTTTATCGAGTGCCATTGCTACGTTACAAGGCCATTCATTGATTATGGCCAGAGTGTCTGAATGAACGCATTGCTTTTGCTGCGACGTGAAGCGGATCGGTTCGCTTATGTTGTTGCCAGGTGTACACCTGATCGCGCGTTGTTGGTGGGCTGTCTCAATTCTGTTTTGCAATCCTATGTCTATGGCCCTCGCTCCACTACACAACAGTACATGCATGTGGACGCTCTCTGGACCTGGGTGCACTAGGACGAGTCCAACATTTTGAACGAATCGGCTGCATAAATCATCCAGATGCATGTAAAGTGTTGTCTAGTTGCGAAATAAAAACTTTGGTGAAAATATCATGTATATGCCGTTGTACCAGAAAGAAGTCACCAACTGGCATAGCCTGGTTGGTATACCCATGAATTGTTGAAAAAGACAGCTGAGTTGGAATATGTGATTCGAGCATACGTCGGGTTCGGGCATTTGGGTGTACGATCTACAGTCTTCCCCCGAATACAACGTACGGTCATTATAGCTGAATTTGGGCTATCTTTCAGTCTAAATACAACTATAATGACCGTACGTTGTATTCGGGGGAAGAAGGTAGCCTGCGGGTTTTGTTTGAAGGTTGGTTGGGTTGAATATGTGGTGTGAACGTATGGGTTGAACGATGGGTTAACATTTGGTCTGAACGTATGGTTTTAACACTTGGTTTTGCCTCCTTTTTGCAGACCTGCTGGGAGAAGGGGATGTATCCCGTCACTCTGGTCTTTCCGTCAGAGTATCCGGATAGTCCCCCGCAATGTTATTTTCCTGAAGGCTTCTTTCATCCAAACGTTGATCCATCTTCAGGAAGGGTAAGTATGGTTTAACCTCTTGCTTTTTAGCTCCTCTTGCTCAACCCCGTCTTCTCCACTGTTATCTACTCGGATCTGCGTATACATCGGCACCAGTCAGCTCGATATACCTTCCTTGAGTTTCTGCATGTGTGTGCGTGTGTGCGTGTGTGCGTGTCTGAGTTTGTGTGTGTGTGTTTGTGTGTGTGTGTGGGCCAAAATTCCTTGGACTTCAGTCAAGAGTTTTGTCTTCAGATTCCGGACCAGGATTGACTAGGCCTCGCTTTCAAAGAATTATGGTAAGATGCGTGCACTTCAGACAAGACTGGCACAAAGTTTTCACGCCAGATTGTGTGTGTGTGTGTGTCTAAGAGAGAGAGAGAGAGAGAGAATAGGCTTGAGTGGCAAGTCCTTTCTTTTCTTTCGCATGGTGTTGGTCTAATTTGGGCTGCCGATCTGCGATGTACGTGCGGAACAGGTCTATCCAAATATTGTCAAGGAAGGGCATTGGAAGTCGGAGTTGACGATCAAGCACGTAAGTATCAATTTACATCGCCGGAGATTCGTCATTACAGCCTCTATCTCTTTTGAGTCTTTTCCTTTTTCCTTTTAGTGCAGCTTCTATCTTGGCTTTTACCAACGCTGACGCGCTCTACGCTTCTTTCCGGAGTTTTGTTTGAACTTGAAAGTAATTAAATGTGGTTTTATCCTGTTCTGTTAACGCGTCTGCTCAACCTAGGAGCTGAAGTACCCGATTTGACATAAGTTTTTTTTTTTTTTTTAATTTTGTAACGTTAGCAGGTTAACTATCCGTTAGCTTTCAACGAGAAGGATTTTCACTGAAGAGAAGTGACCGTCGCGCTTGTCCGTGTTTTGCTTGCTTGTCATGGCTCCTCTCTCTCCTCCTCTTTCCCGTCTTCTTCGTTACAGCTTCTCCCTTGTCCTCGTTTCCCCCCTTTTTGTTTGATCTCCTCCCTCCAGAGACGGATTCAACACCTACCCTCTCCTTTTTTTTTTCTTTTTTTCTTTTACCCTCTGCTTTTCCTCATAAGGAGAGAGAATGTTTGTTGAGAGTCCATCACGCCGTTTGTGTCGTACGCCCTCTTATTTGCGCCTCCACCTCTCTGCGTTCTCTCTTCTTTTTTCCCCTTCCTCTCGCGCAAACGATAGGATTGTAATAGCTACCCCTGCAGAAGGTAAAGAGACAAATCAAGAAGGCGAAGGAGGTTGGCCGAAGGATTTTTTTTTTTTTTTTTTTTAAGGATGTTTCGACTTGCTCGACTTTTGCTTTGAAGTTCATGATTTGTATGACTTCCATTATTCCACAGACCGTTGTGTGGCTTTTTGTCTTTTTGTATAGCGCAAGAGAGAATACCTGTAATCAAAATACGAACTCCCCCATGTGACAAACTGATAGTGATCACCGTCTTCCCCCGAACATAACGCACCCTGAAAATGAACGTATACAAGGTTTGTTTCCGACCCGATACAGTCAAAATGAGGGTGCGTCGTGTTCGGGGGAAGACGGTAGTGCAGAAGCTTGTCATTGGACCAGTGGACAGCCGTCTCGGTGTATTAGTATCTCTTTTTTTTTTTTCTTGTACCTTTTTTTAATATTATTATATGAGAAACAGCACCTTGCTCGGCCTTTCTTGCCATCCCTGTAGGGAGCATGGAAATCTGGTATTCATGGGGTTCTTCTGTGTTGCCTATGGTGCTTGTCGTCGCAGATCTTGGTAGAATTACGGAGGCTTCTCAGCAGGCCTGACGTCAATGATCGATCCCACCGCGTCGCCTGGACTTTGTATACGTAAGACTCTTCCTATTCACGTGCCCCTTTTCCCTGGATTACTGCTGCAATATTTTCTTGCTAACGTAGACCAACTCCCCCCCGTTTCAGGGTTTGCGAGCTATCAGCCTATCAGTACAGCGGTCTAAGATGCGGCCACTTCTGTGCTGGATACTTTCTCCACGTCTGCACCCACGCTGGGTTATGTATGATCCCAGGTTGATTGTTTTCCGGATTGTTTGTGGAGGGGGAGTCCTGGCCTCCCCCTTTTTCCATAAATGAAATGCAAAGTTGGTTTCGGGAAGAAGAAGAAAAAAACTCCCAARAAAAAAAAAAAAAAAAATTCCCCCGTTTTGTTATTGATCGTTTTTATAGCCTGCTTCGAACGGACGAGTGGTCATGGCTAAGAAGGCACACTGTTTTGGTGCTTTCTTCCCTTGCAGCTGGCGAGTAGAACCCAGCAACCTCCCTTCCCCTGGGATAATACGCGCGCAAGCCTCTTTGCTCCGAGTACAGGGCTACTACTGGATCTGCTAACGGGGATGAAGATCCGAAGCTGGCTTTTTTTTTTTTTTTTGGTTAATTTTAAGTTGGGTCAGTTTTACTGTACTATGCATGTATGTTTCTTCTCATAACTGTTGTCTTTCTTGTGAATGTGTTTTTTTTTTTTTGGTGAATTCAAGAAATAACTCTCCAGTTCAAGAATATCTCTAGCCAATTCAAGAAATCACGACCGGATTTAAAAAACACCTGGAATCCTGCAACTATGGATCGATTGATCTTGTGGGGAGTTCCACTCAAATGGGACTGCTCCTTGGGAAAAAAAATTTAACGGCGACGGCCTTGACTTATCCTCATTGAACAGACCGGCCCTTGGCAATTCAGAAGTACGTTGATTTGTTAATCTGACTGCATCTGGATGCGAAATTGGGTCTGTATTTCAACAGTTCTTGGGTGTACCAACTAAGCGAGGCCCGTTGGTAGGTAGAGCACTTATGATATCATCAAGCAGAATGTCACAACCGTTCCACTGACCTCGGTTTAATCTTGTTTGTGACGTGGACTGCCTCTCTCTCTCTCTCTCTCTCTCTCTCTCTCTCTCTCTCTCTCTCTCTTTGTGCTCTTTTTCCGGTCTGTGTGGGAAATTGTTATCGTGTGCGCAGGAACAGTAGATACGAGTATGAAAGAAGAGTGAGCGCTCAGGCGTACAGATATACGGAATAAGTGTACAAGGGCTGTACTTTTAGTGGATGGGGTGGAGCTCATGCAGCATGCATGAACCTCGAAACAGGCGGCAAGGAAGAGAATGGAGCGTCCCTGGATGTCTTCATTGAAGGACTTTCAACCAATTCCTGTCGGGACTCGGAATGTCATAAGCGGTTGTACCCGGCGAAGAGAGAACAGGAAGTTCGGTCGCTCGATCAACTGCTCGACACGTAGTCCAGTGTAGATGTTCGATAAATAGAAAGCAAGCAAGTGTCGTTCCAAGTTGGATCGGGGAAGAGTGATGTTCGATAGGAGCTGTACACAATGGTATATAGTCGAGGGTGTTGGGCTGTGCAATCTCGTCGTTCGTGCCTGCGGGTGTACTTACGTGTTTGGTGTAAACACGCGCAGAGAACGCCTGAGAAGCGGCTTGTGCGCGCGTCGGGTGTATCTCGGAAGGAGAGGCTGTTTGTTTGGTCGTGTGTGTGTGTGTGTGTGTGTGTGTGTGKGAGAGACAGAGAGAGAGAGAATGGTGATTCGAGGAGGGATCGTAGGTTTTGTGTGTACTGCACGTGGAGGTATGGCTGTCTAAATTCGGCTGACGATTTTGCAGCAGTGCCTTGTATTCTGCTTGCTCGATGATGACGAGTTCGTTATCCAGTTGTCGTCTGTAAGAAAGAAATAAGTTGCGGTGGCTAGGGTGGCAGAGATGTGACGACTTTTCTTTTTTCGTACGCATTACACCCCCTGCTGAACTTCTCGTCTGTTGAGCACGTTTCGCCTGTCTATTTTGTTTCTCTGATTCTACATAGAGTAAGATAATAGTGAACGGTAGAGCAGAGCCCGGGGGGTTAAGAAAAGGCAGAGTTGCCTGCGGAAATTTCGTAACACATTTAGTTAGCACCTATGTGTGTGTGTGTGTGTGTGTGTGTGTGTGTGTGTGTGTGTGAGAGAGAGAGAGAGAGAGAGAGAGAGAGAGAGAGAGAGAGAGAGAGAGAGAGAATGGCTGCTGAAATGTAATTTCTCAGACAAATCCCAGAGCAGCAGAGCTAGGAATCCGATCAGAGACTGGTCAGGACAGGAAGGAGCGCGAGAGAGCTTAGATGGTTTTAGTGAGTAGTGACCTGTGGTGGTTTCTGAGATGATGCGCATGTCCTGCCGTGATTCACGTTTTTTTTACAGATCACGGTCAGCAGTCGAGGGACTCGTCCTCATCGTGAACACTCACCAACACTGGCGCGTTTTATTTGTCCTCTCTCTGTGAAGTCGAAGAGTCGCGGAATCGTTCGGTGTCCTTTTGAGATCTTCTTTGTAACTTTTCCCTCATCTGAATCGACTATGAATTCAAGCGATTGACTGTGGATGGTTGATTGGTTGCCCAGAGTATCTGGCGGTTGATTAGATGTATTTGAGGACGGGTTCGATTTCAGGTTTGATTACTTGTCTTCTGAGAGTGGAGGAGAGGGAAGTTTCTTTCGCTCGAGAAAGGCATTGATCATTGTGTTTGTTTCACACTGTGCGCCGGAAGTGACATCATCGTTGACGCCTTTTTCGAGGTTCATGCATGTGACTTGAGCTTTCTGTCGGTGGGCATTCATATTGTAATTGTCTAAAATCGTTTGTCGGCTTCCCGTTTGGTAGCTTAGACCTGGGACGGATCATTGCGAAGTGTTTCTTGCAGCCAGCAGGCAGCCAGCAGTCGTTTGTGAAATAATATCTTCATGTTTTCATCACTAAGAAGATAGATCGAGAGCTATTGTAGGTAGAGTAGTGGAGCGAACAGATTAGTTCCTTGAGGCGTATCCCATTTTTTTCTACCCTTCTTCTCTTAAGCTTTCCTATATACCCTTCTTGGTCAGATTTGTCAATTGAAGCGGTGCAGCCATGGATAGGAGAACCTTGGTGTCATTTCTCTGATGAGCTTATCCTTTCTTGAATCTGCGGCTTTCTTTCTCTCTCTAAGGTTCGCGTCAAGCTCATCTGGACACCCCCTTCTTCTATGCTCTCCCTTCTACCGACCAAGCCGTTTCTTTTCCGCTTCGGCCGTTCCTCTTCTCTTCATCCGTCCTTGTCAGGGGATGCCTACAAGGATCGGAGTCAAAGAAGCCACGGAGAGAGAGAGAGAGAGAGAGAGAGAGAGAGAGAGGAAGTAAACCGGTGCGGTATGAATTCGCTGAGAGCAACGTTCGTTACTGAAGCTGTTTCAGTTACTTCTTCTACGTGGGTGATTCTGGTGGTGGAAGGGCTGCTAACGTCGATGAAGATCGTAGCTGGTTTTTGCTGGGGAAACATTGTCCTGAGCTCACGCTGGATCCTGTCTTGAAAAGCTCTTCTTTAATGAGACAATTCCTCACTGTCGTCAACGATGTTGACGGTGTTGTTGTTGTGAGGATCGATTCCTTGAACGTGGACGTTAGGGGAGAGAGCCAGCTTATCTATCCAAGACTTTATCCGACACTGATCAGAGAGAAGCTCCTTTGGTTCAACTTATCGGCGGGTGATCAGCTGTTGTGCTTCGTCGTACCTACCGGTAGTTTAGTGGTGCTCAATTGTCTATGATGTTCCGCGCATATAATCTCACTGATGGCAATGAAGGGCACTGCACTCGTCTTCTACTCGTGAAATGGGCTCGCCGGTCAGGGAGAGGGAAGTAGGGATGCAGTACGGCTAGCGGGAGACCGGGCAAGTATTCCTCTACTCTGTGTGTGTGTGTGTGTGTGTGTGTGTGTGTGTGTGTGTGTGAGAGAGAGAGAGAGAGAGAGAGAGAGAGAGAGAGAGAGAGAGGACGTAGTGGATATTTTTCACGTGGATTACGTGAAATATCGCGTGCGTTGCTGGCTTCTTTTTTCTTGTACCGATGACAGTGGATGTGATCCCTCTTCTGGCCATTCATTGCTGCGGCTGCTGCCGCTATCGTCAGGTTCTGGTACGCTATCGTGAGCGTTTGAGGCGTACACTTTGTGGCTTCCATTTTGGCGTGGAAGAATGTATTCTGTTCCGAAGTGATGAAATCTGTTTCGTAGAGTAGGGGAACCCATCCGCAACCTGAATTGTGAATCGATCAATTACCCGAAACGTATGAGAGCAGTTATGTTTCTTTGAGCAGGTTTTGTCGTCTCCTCCGACGACACTCCGTCTGATACTACGCATGTAACTCTATCTCTTTATGTGTTTACGTGAGTTTATTTATTTTTTCCTCGCTCCCTCGCTTTCTCCCTTACGGGTTTATTTTTCCCAGTCCTCCATCCCTGCCTGTGCCGGTCTGAATGCAGATCGTCGTCGGTTTAACAATCTTTTTTCTGTTCTCGTGTCTTTGTTAATGTACTTGGCTTCAGAAATCGTCATAATGCATTCACCTCCATGGTAGTCACATCGCTATATAATGGTAGGGAAGGATTGTTATGAACGTCACTTCGCTGAATAAGGGCCTCGCTCCACTGCTCAACATTCTCCATGCATCCGGGCTATTTAATGGCTCAGATACGGCCTTGTGGATGCGACATTGTGACTGTATCGGGAACACTATAATTCCAGATGGATTTAGAATGGTGTAGTGGAGCGAGGCCCTAAGGTTCGATCAAAACTTTTTTTTTTTTTTTTTTTTTTTTTNTTTTTTTTTATTTGGACCATTTCTCGACTTATGCGTGACATCCTTACTTGCGCAGGGGCCATGCTAATCTTCTCTTTCTATGTATCGTTCCATTTTTTTATTTTATTTTTCGGGAAATCGTTCCAATTTTAAGGGATGTCCCGAAGGACATCAAAACATTCTCGCAGGTTTAACTTTTTTTTTTCTTTTTTCTTTTGGGTTTATCTTTTGTGACGGTTGCTAGCTTGTCTATTCAAATTTTCTTACCCCTTCCTCTCCTGATGTCGATGACCCCTATAGCATAGCCCCTACTTCCCTCACCCCTACCCAACATTCTCGAACTCTATAATATAAAATTATAAATATAAGTTGCGAAATCGTTGCTACCGTGGCCTGTCTTTTTTGTTTTTGTTTTTGTTTTTTTGTTTTTTAAGCTGTCTTCTCCTCCTTTTGTGACAGCTGTTTTTTTTTTTCTCTCAATTTTGTACTGCCTTCTACCATGTCATGGCACCTCTCTTTTTTCATCTTCCAGTACCTACCTCGCACTACTCCTAAGCCTATACAGGGCACCCCTTCAAGCATCGCTATCTACCTCTCTCTCGGTGCCTCTCTTTTGTTTCCATTGCTAGGGTTATTTCAACGGCATAAAATAATTCCTTATTCGTTATCGAACAACTGTTCACTCAATATCATCGTCTCTGTAGTGGTAGGTAGGTAGTGTGAGCTGAAATTGAGAGAAGAATAAAGCTTTATATATATATATATATCATCGTCTCTATATCCGTTGCGTTGTACGACCCAGGCAACCGTTCGAGACCCGACTCAACGTCAAGTCCTCTCGACTGTTAAATTGGTACTTATAATGTTGTTCATATAAATTCGACAGCAAGAGGAAAAGCGCGACCCCCAGCCTCCCCACCGCGGCCATGCCCAACTGCCCCCCTCCCCCCCCCCCCCCCCCCCCCCCCCCCCCCCCCCCCCCCCCCCCCCCCCACCAACAACACCCCCCCCTCCGAAACCCCCCCCACGACCCGCCCCCTACCACCCCCCCCCCCCCCCCCCCCCCCACGCTGTCCCGCCGGGCCAAGGAAAAAGGCAGAAGTACACCCTTCGAAAGAGAGCGCAATACAACTCCTCGGGCGCGTGTTCTTGAGCTGGCAATGTAAGCCACCAGTACCTACCCCGCGAGCCCCGTTTTTCACGCTGCTTCGACGACGGCCGCGGCTAGAACTGCGGCTAACGGCAGCTCTCTCCCGCCCCTCAGCACATGTCTCCAATAATCTTTTTTCGTTTTTTTTTTAATTTAAATTACTCCGACGTGTTTGCCATGCTGCTCGCTATGCGGACTTGGGTATCTTTCTTTCTTTCTTTCCCTTTTTTTTCTTTTTTTTTCCGAGAAGCAATAAATTCCATTGCATAAAAAACAGAGTTCCAATCGGGGCCGGGGACCCCACAATTCAACCCGGAGGTTGACCGATGCTGGAAACCTGGTCCATCGTCCATTCTTTTTATTTTTTATTTTTTTTTAAAGGTGGGATACTAGACGGATGGCAGTCACCCACAGTCCATTCTTAACTCTGTTAACTCTATTAGTATCCTACTTCTCAAAAATTAACCTTCCCGCTCAGAAAAGCGGGAAGGAGAGCTGGTGACCCAGATCCTACCTTGTCAGGCAGTTAGACTTCATTCCTCTACGTCAGCCTAAACGCGGCTTGACTAAGAAAGAGTCAAAAAAGTCAGCCATTTTGCAATTACCAGCTTCCCTTCTGGAGTGATTGAAGCCAAGAATTCCTTCTTAGTCCAAGCCTTTCGAAACCAGTGTATCTGGAGTGATTGAAGCCAAGAATTCCTTCTTAGTCCAAGCCTTTCGAAACCAGTGTAGACCACCACCGGCCCTTCGCTTCGCTCTCCTCCAGTCTGGCAAAATTGTCACCCTCAGGGCAGACTTCACCATCCTGGTCTGATGCTGGAGTGCCTGTGTTTCATTCCTAAACACCATTGCATTCCGTGCGTTCCAAATAGTCTCCATAAGTATTCCCCTGCACACCAAACCCATGTAGCCCCATTCATCAGTCAGAGTAGCTTCAGCGGGCCGACAAACATATAGAATCCAGTCGTTTGACCGTTCCCATTCAGAGCCTCCTCCTTCCTCCCACTGCAGCTTCCACTACATCCACAGCTCATCTGCCAGGGGCCACAATAGCCACAGATGTTCTGTGGCCTCCCATCCCCAATTACACCGTTTACAGGTCATTGTAAGTTCCGTCCCTCTAGAGTTGAGCTATAGTGCTGAGGCTGTTACCGACATGGACTGAGTCCACATAAGACTCGCTTGCCTTTGTGAGGGGAATTTCTTTAGCCTTTTCCACAGCTTGCAAAAGTCCGGCGGTGGATTCTCATCGCCCTGGCTCTTCTGATGTCTGTGGAGCGCCACTGTGACAAGCTGTTTTCTGTAAGCGCGCGCTTTTCTGTGCGACGATGCTTCAAGTTGGGGGTTGATGGACGAGGGGGCCGCCTAATTATGCGAATGCCCTTGTCTCCTGGTAAAAAGGATGGCCCACAGTGGTTGGTAGTTGATCGCGCCTTAGCGAGCGCGGAAAATAACTGTTGCCATAGCTTCTTTCTTGTTTTGCCGTGAGGAATGGGGAATTTTGGCGTGATCGTTGCATGCAGGAATCGTTTTGGATCTTTTTGAATTTTCAACTGCCGTCGGGCCCATGCGAGTTCTCAGGGTTTCTTTTTGTTAGGCTAGGAATTTGGGTGCATCGCAATTTTTGCCTGCAGCTGCACGATGCTTCTTGCTTGCGTGCGCTCTGCCGCGTCAGGGTCTGTGCTCTGGCTTCCCGCGCCTTAATCTTACATGTAACTGTAATTCTCTTCTTGGCGAGCGCGAATGTAACTGTAATCTTCTCCTTCTTGATACCTTCGTCGCGGCCCTGCGCGCGCATGTTCTTCTCAATCTTATTGGCCTACGCAATGCATGACTGGATCGATGTGTGGAGAGTGGCTACGTCCCCCACGTCGCGGCCCAACCATGCAGTCGTAGGCACTTCCTTCCTCTCAGTCAGGCACAATCCTGGGTATTTCACTCGGAGGCTCACACTATAAATTTTGTAAGCGCGATTAACTCCCTCTCTAATCAACTTTGAAGTTAGCGTGGTCGAGTGGCTAACGAGCAGGAGCAGAACGGTGAGTAGAGAGAGTTAGGCGATCCGACGGGCTGGTGCTGGGCATGTGGGGTTGATGTGTGGCTGCGACGGACTTTCAGACTTTTCTTTGTCTTGTGAATTGATGTGTGATTCGCTTCCCCGTCCCCTCCTCCCACTGTTTGAATTGTCAAACTCAATTGAGTGATCACCTCATGTATGTTCTCTGATCGGTGGGACACTGGGAGTTTGATGCATGAGTGCTTGTCGTTTCTCCGTTTGGATGTAATATGTATGAACATGCCAGTTGATTAGATGCGTGTTTCATGCTAAGTCCGTTTGTGACATCTTCAGACCGACAGGCGGATGCACGTGAACCAAAAGCTGTGAATTATTGGCAATTGCCCGCCTGACCGGCGAAAGATCTTGTGCACACGTGTACGCCCGGCCGAGGAAGGCCGTTACGTACAAGCGTGCCTGCAGGATCTGCCCTCGATCCAGCCCCCGACCAAGCACCCCGAATGTTTGTC
>BFEA01000123.1:2341367-2372435 GCA_003427395.1 Chara braunii
CTCTCGTGCTTCCAATGATGAATGTCAAAGTCCATGCTTTGTAGCACCGTTGCCCATCTCCCGATCATGCCCGAGTAATCCTTAGATTTCTTCAGTGCTAATAATGGCTCATGATCGGTGACCAGCGTGAACTTCCGCCCATACAAATAGGCTCGAAAGTGACTGATCCCCCACGGAGCTGCATAGCATTCTCCTGTCGGGGCGGCGTAATTGCGTTTGCAGGCAGGCACTTACTTAGACGCGTATTCCACCACGCATTCGAGCCCGCCTGGTCCCACCTGGGCCAAGATCGCTGAGATTGTCTCCGTCTGCCAGTCTGTGATGAGGACAAAAGGCTTCTCAGGATCCGGCCTTATAAGGACCGGAGCCGAAATAAGAGCTGCCTTGAGTTTCGAAAACGCTTGATCGCACTCTGGCGTCCAAATCAACGGTTGATCTTTTTCAGCAGATTCGTGAGGGGACCCGCAATAGCCACGAAACCCTTGATAAACCTCCGGTAGTACGAGGCCAGGCCCAGAAAGGCACGAACTTGCGTGATAGTCGTGGGCACAGGCGTGTCTCTCACAACTGCCACCTTTTGCGGTTCCGGTATAAGTCTCTGGTCTGTCACCACGTGTCCCAGGAAGGAAATGGTGGTGAGAAAGAACTGGCATTTTTCCAGCGCCACCTTGAAACCGGCATCCCTCAATGCATTCAGCGTCCATTCGATGTGCTGCACATGCCCCTCGTAAGAACTTAAATACACCAGAATATCATTCATATACACAATCATGCAATAGTTGATGATACTCCGCGCCAGACGTGTCTTCCTCACAAAGTTCTGGAAAGCCATGTTCATGGCTCACTTAAAGGTTGCAGGAGCATTGCAGATGCTCATTGGGCCATTGGACATCGAACCCATTGCCAAGTACCTTCGAACAACACAAACGCCGTTTTCGACGATCCTCCTCTCGAACAAGAAGATAAAAACCCATGCCGAACATCAAACTTACTGAAAAATCGAGCACTCCTAATCGCATCCAACAACTCACCAATCCGGGGAAGGGGGTACACATCTTTGATTGTGATATCGTTCAACTTCCGATAATCGATACATATGCGAATCCCTCCGGCCTTTTTGGGCACGATTACCACAGAAAACGACCAAGGGCCTATAGCGGGTTCGATCCATTCATTAACTTCGAATTTCTTAATTCGTTGAAACGCGGTCGCCCGTTGGGCTGGCGAATATCGATAAGGAACGCAGCTAAGGGCATGCTCAACGTTAGACAACCCGATATCGTTATCGCGCACACTTAATACCCCTACATACTCATTCAAGACGTTAATCAGTGATTTTCAAAATTTCAGGGGGACGTGATTCGGCAGAGTAATAGTCAGTCGATCGGGTATCTCAAAGGGTATGTCGATCCAATCATCAGGCCGATTCCGTCGGTCATGGACACTAGAGAAAATAGAGCTGCTAGTGCGAACAGAAAATACAGTCGCGATCATCTGGGATTCACCAGGGCTAATCATTTCGGTCTCTTTAACTTCGGCGTCAGTTTCCGAGTCAGCCGTAGTTTCTTCCACGGTTAACCCTGTCAAATCCGCCATTTCCTGCATTAGATCGGGCACATCGTCGACGGGAGCTTCGGCTTCTTGTTTTATCAGAGCGATGGTCGCTCCTGTTGTAAGCAGCAACCTTGGAGGGGAAACAGAAACATCCAGGTATTGTTTCACCTGCTGATAGTGTGCTCGGAGGGAAAGTGTTCCCTCGTACAAAGTGCGAGGGGGTTCCAAATCGTCTGCTAGGTCAGATATTTGCAAGTCTTAGATGGGTTCCCCAAGAAAGGTCGAGGGACTGACCTGGGTCTCCATAGGCGCAAGCGTATTATTTCCCAGACTCAAGTGAAAAGTTCGTGTGGTTCTGGGAACCATCCGAAATTCCTCTCGAGTTTCGTGCTCGAAGAGTTTGACCAAGTGTTTCCACTCACTCTCACTAGGCATCTCTTCTTCTAACCCATGTTCTTCGATTCCGCTACTATTATCCGGAGATGGAAATTCCTCGTGATCGGGACCTTGAATTATCCCTATCCGAGCCAAATTAGGATTCATTTTTACTGTTCGGGTTGAAATCCGCAACGAAACTGTCTGAGGCTTTCCTCCTGTTTGTGTAAGCACCAACTGATTGGAATCAAAATGCATGCGGGCACCTACCGCCATTGCCCATGGCAGTCCTAACAACACCGAATATGAGTGCACATCTATAACCAAGGCGTTAACGAGGACGTGCACTCGTCCAACTTTCACGGCCACATTTTCAATGACTCTTACGATATTCATTGCTTCGTCGTCCGCAGAGACGTAGTTGTCTTTGGCAGCTTGAGGGAGGATCGAGTTGAGTCATCCCGTTCTTTTCACCGTATCTAACGATATAGCGACCGCAGAGGACCCAGTATTGATGAGGGCGTTAAAAGGTTTGCCCCATACTTCACAATCAGATTCAGCACTTTTCCACAACATTGGTCGAGCTCACACGAAATGGTCTTTCTCAGCTAGAGAAATTGTAGCTACTCGCGCTGCTTCGGGTTCAAGCGGTGCAACACCCCCCGCTCCTTCTTCCTTCTTCTTTTTCAACATTCGTTGTATGCGCTGGTATGTAAAGCACTTTTGATTCTTCTGACATTGTTGCAGCAGCTTGTTATTTGTTGCTTCGGATATGGTGAGCAAATGTCCCACTGGGACCGGAACGTGAATGTCAATTTGCTTAAGTGTTCGTAGTACATCAATTTCTCCCATCCGAAACTGTGGTCCGGGGTTAGATTCGCGTTCGACCCATTCAAGATCGTCATGGGCTGGTCGGATTGCTCCGATCATGCCGGCGAGATGAAGGTATTCGACTGGATCAACCACGTCAGCAGCTTCGGAAGAAGAAGTTCCTGAGGTCGATGCAACTGCCATTGAGGGGGAAGGTCGCTCAGGGGTGTACGCAATGATCTCCTCGTTTCGGGCCGAATCCATTAGTGCGGCCACTCGTCCTTGATTCAGAGCTACGGGGACTGCGACAGGTGGGGGCTGATTTTGTTTTGGCTGCGGACAATCCCGGGCAAAATGCCCGGGCTGTTTGCAATTGTAACACTCGATCTTCGCCGCCACGTTAGCTGGATGAGGGAACTGCGGTGCATGTCCAGGTGCACGCGGATCAGGCAAAAGCGGGAACGATGCAGGGGCAGGTCGAGCAGGAGCCGGGTTGGGCTTAATTAGCCTGCTCATTATCTGTTCCATTCGATCCATGTGAGCCGCCTGCATTTGGACCAGATTGCTCATCCATTCAGATTGTTTGGTAGTAGTTGTATGGATCGTTTGTGCCAAGTGCATGTTTGTTATGGTCATAAAGGCAGGATCTAAGGAGCTTCTGGGTTTAACAGTTGCTACCTGTTGGTTCATTGAGAGAGTCGGAGGAGGGGGAGAAGGAACTGGCGGGATATCGGAGGCGACCCCTTCGGAAAGGTCGTGATCGGGCCAGGGATAAAATCCCTCTACCGCTCGTAACCACGATCGTCGTTTCGCCGCTACATCCTAGATCGTGTTTGTAATGTCCTCGTCTCTCTGACTGATATACTTCTTCGTATCCGTCAGGTCTTACTCAAGGGTTTTGGCGATGATAGCAGGTAACTGGTTCGTTTTAGGGGGAACCTTTTTCTGCAGTTTAGCTTTTAGCGTTGGATTTCGTAGATGATCGATGAACAAATCGCGGGTGGAATTTTCATCTCGCCCTGATTTGTCCAACGTGGTTTGGAATCGATCCACGAAGTCAGGCAACAATTCCCCTGGTTCTTGCGGTCGAGTTTTGAGTACATACCAAGCAACGTCTTCGCTGACCGTATCAAATCTGGCCAAAAAGGCTTGCTTGAAGGTATTCCAATCTACCCATCTGTGTTTCCTAAACCAATCATGCGTCGTGTTTCAAAGCAGCAAGGTGATGACGTGGGGGAGATCTTCCATACTATAACCTTTAGCTTGGACGGCTTCCAACCAAGCTTCGGGGTGGGCGTGATTGGGAAAGAAAGGAAAAGCTGCGGGAATACTGACAATCACCCTGGGGGGTGCTACGTTGCCGTTAGCCATCCGCATAGCTGGTCTAGCCTTGTCAGATCTTGATCTAGTAACTGGGCGATCTCAACGAGCAGGTTGGGGACTTCTTCTACCTCTCGCCAACTCGACTTACTATCATCAGAACCGACACATGTCGGCTGCGATACCAACCTCACGCCCTGTGTTGTTTTCCGTTCGGAGCGCTAAGGGTGTGGAAAAAAGGCCCAGAAAAACAGCAAGATGGGGTGTGCCAAGGATTTTTGGAAAATTGAGTGTGGGGACACGGACAGAACTGAAATCCCCCGTGTTGGTTCGATGAAGTAAGTCGGTTGCTTTCGCGCATCTTGGGAACGGCGCGATAATCCAAATTCAATCTAAAAAGTATTGTCGAACTTCCCACCGCGCTGTGGATCTTCGTTTAGAGCGGAAGGGCTTCGGTACACTCCGCGTGTCCCGTTTCCGTATCAAGTCCCGACGTCACTCGTTGGTCAGTTCCGAGTCCGACGTGGAGGGTCTCGGCCGCGTGGCTCTTTCCTTGTGCTCGTCTTCACTCCGTATTCGGTAGTGAAAGCCCTTTGATTCGTAGCGATCGAAACGCTGGCACTCCGTGCACAGGGTTCGAGGCCAATGGGGCGCCACTGCCGTCCACGGAATGACGATCAGCTCGTTAAATGGCAATAGTACTGAGTAAGGCGGGTAATGCATATCGACAATGACAAAGCCCGCGTCCACGAATCCAGAACAACGATTTTCGGGAGGGAAGTAATATCGTCCGCCGATCCGTGCGACAGCTTCTCGTACGTCCCACTCGCAAACACCTGTCCTTTCCTCGTTGTAAGGGAAGGGGCGCGTTGGCGAGGGAGATACGGGAGGCTGGCGCCCGATCGAGGTACGCCCGTCAGTTCACATGTCAATCAATCGGAATGAATTTGCAGAAACCCTGGGACGTCATCAAAAAGTGCAATCGTAAAACCCAACTAACATTTTTCTTCCTTTCGACACGAGGGAAGCATCGTACAACCATGCAATAATTGGGGTGGAGTTTCGAGGGATCAACTCGCGACTCAGGTTCTGCAGACCAGATCGACAAAAATCTGAGGTGCCTGGCTTTTTCGAGGCTGCCCCATAGACTGTCTGCAGATGTCGTGCAGTATAAGGCAGAGGGCAGTGTATTTAGAACGACAGATCTAAACACTCTTGCATTCTCGAACAAAATCCCATCGAGTTCTGGGTCTAATCAACACAACAAACTCACATACAAGCATTCCTATGCATACATCCATTGTGGAAGATGCGAAAATGACAATGTGGCATCAAAAACAAATCGGGGGATAGTACACACGCATCCACCGTTCACAAGACAAGAGGATTGAGATTCCTTACATCCGGGGATTACCCAGGAAACTAATGGAAGAGTTCCAGAAAGAGTTCTTCTGTGCGGGAAATCACGAGGATTCACTTCTGTTCATAGGAGAGACAAACTCATAACACATCGCCATTCAAATCAGAGAGAGAGAGATGGGAGAGATAGACGAGAAATGTCGAGACAGGAAACACTGGACTCTGACAAAGGAATGTCCGGCTTCACAGCCATAAACTCATACCAAAAAAAAATGATCTGCAACAATGAAGGCGCATTCGCCGTGAAATTTCAATATGGCCTCGGGCCAATCATCCACTCAACTCCAATTACCGATCCTCATACCCGCACCGACGATCCCGGTTTGTCGCGTGCTAACTTCCGCCGCTGCGATCGTCACCCCGTTAACGCAAGCTCGACTCGGCTCGCCCTGATCCCACAGTCCGTCATGGCGATCAAGCGCGCAGCCGGCCAGCCTACAGCCAACCCGATAGGACTCTTCGACTCACATCAAAACACATCACCTAGCCACTGCTTCCCGGAAGCTGGCTTGCGAGTGGAAAACGTAAGAGAGATTTCCAGGCGCGCTTGCGGAATTTATAATTGTGAGAAGGAAGACAGACGGGGGAGAGAGCAGAGGGGAAATCGAGGTGTAAGAGGAGAACTTGAAGGTTCAGTGAAGGGTGCTCAAGGGAATCCATGTTGATCCTTCGGAACCCAATGTTCGGCCAATCAGATTCGTCGCGCAACAGGATGATCCTCTTGCTCAACGCGTCTGATTGGTGAGCGGGGGTAATCGACGGATCAACCGGGCTTCGTGAGCCAAGGTTGAAGATCGAGAAGGAAAGAGGGGCGAAAAGTAGCGCGAGACGGGTCCAAGATTCAGATGATCAAGAAGGGAAAACAGGCACGCAAAGAGTAGAGAGAGGGAAAAACGGTTGAGATCGGAGAAGAAGAGGAGGGAGAAGGGAGAGATCAGAAGGGAGCGCGGGGGAAGAATGACGCGGGAAATAAGGAGGAGGAAGCTCGCATGAGTGGTGCCGACAACAAGAGAGAAAAAAAAGGCACCAAAACAGTTACGGCGTGCCTATGTCCTACACCAATTCAAAATTGAAATCGCCATATCCGCGCGCGAAAGTCGACGCGGGAAAAGAAAGTCCTATGTCTATCCGTATTCTCACAAAATTCCTAGAGTTTTCTCCGACGTAACCGAGAACATTCATGCAAAGAAAAAGACACGTCGGGTTCCACTTATTCCGCAATTCCTAACTGTTGAGCCCGATTCCCAGTGCGCTCGCTAAGGCGCGCGTAAATTTCCCATGCATTTCCCGAATTACAAAAAGCAGAATTCCAAAAATCAATAGAACCTCCAAAAAATGGGGGCCTAAATAAGGCACCTGAAATCAAGAAAAGCGACGGGGGCTTTGTTGGGTCGGTATGATACAAAAGGGGGAATTGAGTCACGGGGTACGGAAGATAGCGCGGGGTCGGGAAGTGGTTCGTCACACTCGGAAGCTGAACGACGGGAGCACAGCCTTCGGTTGAGACCGGCCGCGTTCGATTCAGAGATCTGCGATACTCGTCGGAAACAGGTACTTTACCAACGAGATAGCCATTTCGTCCCTGCGGTACATAGAATACGGATCTGTCCCAAACGACAGGACCCACGAAGGTGAATGTCCCGCTCCATGAAGCCTAAAACAGGACCCCATCCTCCACCTACCCACCTGCATTCATATCCCTGAAACTTGGCACAGGAGATCTCAGTTTCGACTTGGGAATCCACCCCCACTTTCCTAAAATCCTTAGCACACCCCCTTTTTCGCACTTCCAGGCCCATTCTCACTCCGATCAGGAAGTCGCGCTGGGCGTGAGGTTTGGGCGTCACACCATATCTTGTGGTCTGTTTTTTTTCAGCCAACGCTGTGCCACTCCAACCTTGGACGTAAACTGTATTAGTGGGACCTTCTTACCCCGTGGAATTTCCCATCCATACAAAGTGGGCTCCACCAAAAACTCTGTAGCCAGGCCTTTTAGTAATATTCTTCGTTTAGGCTGTGACTGTTCATTATCCAGAACGCAGACTTCCACTAAGTCGATCGAGGAAGCTAACGTTATTTATTTTTCCCATATCAGCTCCGTACCTTCTTTCAGTCGGCGTCCCATCCTCCATTGGTCAAGCTTTATTCCATGAGGCAGGTCCGGGCCAAGAACTCTCAAAAATTTACATGGGTCCGAGGGGTGAGTCAACCATGTTCCCATAGCATGGTTCGTCCTTTCGCTCAGGAGATCGGTCCATTGAGAGGGGAGAACCGCTTTCAACCCTGCATAGTGTTCCTCTAGTTTATGAAGTCCTTGCAACTTCCTCCAAAGTTTCTCTGTGGAGATCCAACCTTGCTCCTAAGCATCCCAGATGTGTTGCACCAGAAACACCCATTTTTATGTCCAGTGGCGAGCAAAGTTACCGATTCGTCCATCTGTTCTGAATGGTTGTCCGGATGGCTGCTTTAACAAGGGATTATCAAATAAACACAAATTCAGGATTTCTAGTTTTGTCTCTGGGTCTTTAATCAGCCCCGGTTTAATTTTGTTCCAGGCTGTCAACACCCCGGACCAGATTCTGGAGTTCACCTTTCTCTTCGAGAAGTTGGACCTTTTTTTTTTTTTTTTTTTTTCCCAAAGCTCCATCCATTGGTGGGGAGCAACACCTGCTGGAAACCGGATCCAGTGTCCCATAGATACAACCATATATCACAAATTGGCACAAACTGGGAAACGGGCCCAACGTCCCATAACGAGTATGTTCAGAAAGCTTCATCAGAAAAATTTTACTAGAAAGTCTTAAAGGATGGCATTTGGAACATGAGATACCGGGGCCAAGCTACTTCAGACATGTCTATGACAACATCCTGATTAAGCAAAATTTGCAACGATTCAGAAAAACCCCACAAGCCACTTCACCTCCTTCCGGCAAGACTGATTGCAGCAAAGCCACCATCTCTGCTGCTGCTATGCCATACTCTCATCCTACCAGCTAGCCCCCTCACTGGTAGGACGCGTGATAACCCACCATCTTCTCCAACTCACCTTGTTTTCTTTTTGAAGAAACTGAGAACTCTTACCGTCGTTCCAGAGGCAAGAGAACAGGCCACACAGGTCCTAAGATTGTTCCAAAAAATTTGAAATCCCCAACGTTTTCCAAAACTGTCAAGCTCTCTGTCGATCTCTTCTAGGTCTTACACCCCCACTTTTGTTGGGTTACAGGGCAATGGAGCTCACCCCAGCTCCGACCAGCATCGTCCCGACAGCATCCCTTGGTTGTCCCGTGGAAAGTCCCCCCCAAGACTTCCCCTGATCTCTCTACCAGACCTCACGGTCCTGCATCGCAGGTTACAGGGCAACACCCCAGCACCGGTCAGCGTCGTTCTGGCATCGAACAACCACAGATTACTGAGTATAACAGCATTGGAGCACCCTCGGAAGAGTTGGCAGGGACCCCAAAATCTTAGAAAACATTCCTAGGACCGCTAAGCACATTCGAAATTCTTTTAGGGTATTTATACGGACGGGGGGGGGGCAAGACTAAACCTACCTACTATCCGAAATTCCCCCTTCCAACTGATGGAGCGTCAGGCCAGGCTTCCAGTCTCGTACTAGAACTCAATTAATCTCATACCCCCTTCTGCTAGGGTAACAGGGCACCACAACCCTCCCCAGTACTGATCAACCTAGTTCTGACGGACATGAAGTGCCTTCCTCCCTCGACAATTCCCTTAGCGGCAAGCCCCTATACAGGTTACAGGGTCAATACCCCGGTGCCAATTATGTCGGACGATCTGGTTATGCCTTCCACCCTCGGCATAACTTCCCAAGCCTCAAGCTCCCTCTGGGTTACAGAGCAGTGGCTCCAGCACCGGCCTGTGTCGTCCCAGCGTCGTCCTTCTAACCTACTTACCCCGCCAAACAACCCTGTCTGTTGAAAATCCCTTACTACCTTCCTTCTTTCGAATCTAGCTTCCCCGCCCCTCGGCTCACTGCGTAACCACCGAAGTCTCTCCTTCCCTCAGAAACAAAATCCCAACCTACTGCTGTAAGCAGCCACCCCTTTGCCTTCTCTCCCCACCTGCCAGTATCGATCCGCCCTAAATCAGACTGGCTAAGAGAAAACAATCCCCCAATACCACCTCCCCCCTACCCGAGAATAACACCTCCCACCTTGTGAAACCCTCACGGGGGGAGGCTTCAACCCTCGAGAAAGACCCCGCAGATATACACAGCAAGCCACAATTACATCCCTCAAGGCCAGGAAAACCACACACTATTATGAATAGCGACCATAGGATTTTGGAAAAACTGCAGAAACTTGCTTCTAGGCATCAAAGAGCATGAATTAATTTATATCAAAAATTAAGAAAAACTCAAGACCGTACGATCACTGATAGAGAGAACTACTGGGTAACAAAAATTGCAAGAGATTATCCGAAATTCAGATTTAAGTATCCATAAAGGATTTCCGAGTCAAGTTCCAAAACCACGGGTTGAGGAACGCTATGCACTAGATGAAGGACCATATATTCACAATGTCCGCCAAAGACCAGTCCCTATGGAATATATATTCTGCAAGATATATCCATTGTTTATGATTTGTTCCAAGCCCGGCTATAATCAGCCACGTTACCAAAAGAGCAATATTTTGATCCCTAGGGTCTAGCAGGCCCAGGCCTCCCTGGTCCCTGGGCAGACTGATCAGGTCCAATGCTACCTTAGGGATAAAGCCCTGGTGTTCTGCAGTAGTGGGTTTCTACAAATAGCGTGTCGCCGCCCTCTTAATTGCTAAGTAGGCTTTGTCCCCTAGATAATGAAGAGACAACGAGAACCAAAGGGTAAAGAAAGTTGTCAATGTCAGCACCAAAGCTCGGCCAAATAAGGATAGTTTATGGCTCCTCACCCATTCCAAGATTCTTGAGCAAACTTTATCTTGCAAAGTCTTGTCTTGGGCCTGCGAACAGTTTGAGAGGGACACCTCAACTCCCAACAGCCTTTCAGAGCTTTCAGCGGGGACTCCCCTTAGACCCCAGTTAAGGCAGATAAAATACGGACTCGGTATAAGGTAAACATATTTATCCCTGTTTATAGATGCCTCCGACATATAACAATATTCATCTAGGGTTATTCTAAGCTCGGTAAAGGAAGATTGTGGATTCTCACAGGCGGCTGTAAGGTCATCTGCAATGCCCGCCCCCTTCCAAGTAAAGGAAGGGCGGAGATCTAAACCTCTAATCACAGGGTTGTACCTAATATTATCCAGAAGTACCTCTAATTGGAGGACGAAGAGGAGGGGGGCGAGAGGGCATCCCTGACGTAGTGAACGGGTCAACTTAAATTCCTCCGACAACTTCCCATTGACCAGCACCGTGACTACCGACACTGCCTCCGAGCACATCGCCCTTACACATTGCAAAAAGAAAGGACCAAAGCCCATCCGGTTCAGAGTAGTCATAACAAAGGACTAACCCACCTTATCATACGCCTTCTACATATCTAGGAGAAGGACAATGATTTCTCTTTTTTCGATCGCGGTAATTTTCAGGGCTTGTAGGGTAGTCATTATGTTGTCAAACATAGAGCGGCCCTTTACAAAACCCTCTTGCTCGGGTCCGATAATGTTTGATAAGTATTGTGCAAGCCTAATGGCTTGTGCTTTGCCCAAGATCTTGTAGGCCACATTCAACACAAAGATAGGTCTATAGTTTCTGACCTCTGACTTACTTCTTTTTTTTACATATTAGACAGATATACCCCTTTAGGAAGTCGGTCGGAAAGGTGCATATTGTTCTCACATTTTTATATACATCACACAGAAAAGGACCAAAGATTTTCCAACATTCCACATACAGTTCCACTGGAAGCCCGTCCAGACCCGGGCATTTACCACTGGCCATTTGTTTAGCTGCTCTCCCCAGTTCATCCACTGAGAAGGGCTCTTCTAGTGCTTCAGTTGTCCCGGGGAGGATACGCACGCTGGTACGGTCCCAAAATGCGCTACTAAGTGATAAATCTGAATCAAAGGAGTCGAAGGGACGTCTCGTGGAGACAATGTCACTGAAGTATTCAAAGGCAAAGGCACACATCGTTTCCGTATCACCGGCCGACGGAGAATTAATGGCACATGGATGAGCCAATTCTCTGATTAATGATTTAGATTGTCTAAGAATTAGGGATCGAAATGACAGTTTAGCCATCCTGTCGTATGCAATTATACCCTTAAGTTTTAGTCATTCTGGCCATTCAGTGTGTCTGAGGACTTCTAATTTTTCCAACTCCATTAACATGGTCTTCCTCCTTTCTGACCAATAGTAGTCCGAGAACAGGTCACCACCCATCTCCCTTTCTGCTTGTTCGATGTTATTCTTGAGTTTCTGCTCTTTCCACGATCGGGAGGCAACCTTCATCCTGGAGAAGTTAATTAGGGTGGATCTTACAATTTGTATTCCTACCTCAGCCCACTCTAACACATCCTCAAAGAGGTCCTTCGAGTTTTTCCAACATTTCATTGGTCTAAGATCTATGCTTTGATTCCTTCGTCTTTCTGTAGATTAATATTAAGCCGGAAGGGGGGTCTTTCCTTTTTTTTTTATGAATTAATGTAAATCCTAGCCAGGGGGATCCATTTGAGAAGGTGATAAGAACAGCCTTGTCAAGTGAACCCCTGTGTAGAAGACACCATCTATTGGTGGGGAGTTGCACCTAATCTGAAAAACGGGTCAGCGTCTCTTAAATCGGAAAAGAATTCTGTCAATAGTCTCTGCTGGGAACCGGGCCCAGTGTCCCTTGTAAAGAAGATCCCGAGAAACAGGCTTAGCGACCCTTATTGTCTTGGGATGGGAAAGGAAAGGGCCCAGCCTCCCTTATTGTCTGAAATTGTAAAACTACTATCCGAAAATAAATAGCAGCATCTAAAATGCAAATAGCACTCTATTTTGCTTGTAATATCTGTTTAACAAAGAATATTGGGAGAATGGGTCTCACTGCACTACTCATGACTTGTGAAAAAATTTCAAGAGCGCGTCATGAGTTATGAGAGTCCCGAAATGGCCTATATTTCGATCGTGGTGGCACTTAGGGCCTCGCTGCACTACTCTTGACTTGTGAAAATTTGCAAGAGTGGGGCATTAGTTGTCAGAGTCCTAAAACACCTAAACTTTTGTCGTCGCTGCACTTACACGAGACTGATGCACTCTTGCCCGGCTCTTGATATACGTTCAGTGCTCTTGAAGCCGTACACAACAATGACAACCTTGTTTGTCCGCCGAGATTCCAGACCCGCTCATGAAAATCCTCACCATTTCAAGCGACCGTCAGACCACCCTAGCAAAAACGATCGTTGCAGGTTGGCACGCAAGAGTGCTCTAGGTGACATATACTCACGGCTTCCTGACGGCTCTTGAAAGGCATTTTCATAAGCCACAATCACGAGTGAGTGCAGCGATGGCTACTCTTGATTTTTTCAAGAGTTACATCATGACAACTCTTGAAGCGTTTTCTGACCGCCGAACTCTAGAGCAAGTGCAGCGGTGTGGAGCTCTTGAAAATGCGCGTTTCAAGAGCAGTGCAGTGAGACCCTTACTCTGGATCGTCCCGCTCATGAAGCACTATTGTCACGCTCTTGATAATCCTAGAGTGCAGTGCAGCCTGGTTTGTCAATCCAGACCCAGGCTAGCTCTAGAAATCACTTGCCCTTTCAAGAAATCATCCGACCAACCTTGCAATAACCGTGGTTGTAGGCGAGAGTACAAGAACGCTCTAAAAGTCTTCGGCTGACGGTGCCCTGACAGCTCATGAAACGCATTTTCACGAGGGACAAGGCAAGAATAGTGCAGAGGGCACATCTCTTGATGTATGCAAGAGTAACGTCTGACAACTCTTGATGTGTTTTCCGACGACCACATTCACGAGTAGTGCAGCGATATGTAGCTCATGAAAAACACATTTCATGCAGCGAGGCCCAATGTTTCCGCTCTCCATGATCTGTTGGTGATGTAACTACTGTCACCTATCCACCCTGTACACTATGTACAAAACTATATACACGAAAGGAAATTATAAGATAGTTCAGATTGAATAAAACAAAAAAAATGTGCTTCAGGGCCTACTTGCACTACTCGCCATACTGGCAAGAAGGCGCCTGGTTGCACTTACTCGCCAAAGTTGGCGAATGCAAAATGTATCAGACAGCTCGCCGCACGGTCGACAAACGTTGTGGCGAGTGTTTTCGGCTTCCCCCCCTATGTACGACGGTTTGTGGAGGGTGGTCCTCAGACCTCTCCACAAAACAACTTTCTGGAGAGCGCACGGATTCACGAGTCGAGATCAAGTAAACAAAATGTTTTAACTTTTCTATAGAAGAAATACAGCGGCGAGTAAGTGCAACCAGGCCTCCAGTTCGACACGGTTCTCATTTTTTTCACTCTCCACTCATCCGCCACGAATTGCAGCGGATGGCGAGTAGTGGAACTAGGCCCTCAATCAGATTGAATGAAACAAAAGGAACAAAAAAGATGTAACTTCAGTAGAGTCACAAAACGAGGTATAATTGCAGTATGGAGCAAGATACAGTTTGCAATTGCACTTGAGGTACCCTACCTGGCCAAAAAGTTGGGTTATATACATTGTCCGAACTGCAATTCAAAACTGTATCTTGGCCCATAGTGAAATAATAATTCATTTTTAAAAACAGAAAACAGTTGAAGAGCTGCTTCAATTAGATTGCTCAATTGCCCAAGACCTTGACTCCAACAACCGACTGAAGACGAGCCCACCTTTCTGGTTCGGTATTGCCCAGCAGCAGTACGGCCTAGACCAGATCTTCTTGAACTTCTCTTTCCTTCTCTCTTCTGGGGCTTTCGATTGGAAAATCTTCCTCCAATGGGCTTCGATAGTTGTCATCAAGGATTTGCGGGAGGGAGTAATGTTCTTATGAGAACCGAGCCCTGTTGCGTTTGAGCCAGAGGACGAGCCCTGTTGCGTTTGAGCCCACCTTTCTGGTCCGGTATTGCCCAGCAGCAGTACGGTCTCTAGTACGGGGGCCCTCAATTCTAGTTAAGAGCATGGTTGTCCATTTCTTGATTATGGTTTTCCAAATTGGGGATTGGATCTTCGTGTTTAGCATAAGCTTCATGAGAAGACACTCCCAAACATCAGAGGGGTTCTCCAATCCCCATTCCTCATCGAGGATGGTTGCCATCAGCATAGACCAAGGCTTTGGATCCGGGTCCAGGAAACCCCAGATTACCCATTTTGCCAACCGAGCCTGGTTTTGAGTGGTTAGGTCTACAATACCCAATCCTCCATCATTTCTCTTCTGGTAACCTTTCACCAAGCTACCTTAGGCAGGAAATTACTGCACGACACTGATCCCTTCTAGAGGTATTTGGAAATTTCTTGTCTTATTCTCTTGGCTACATGACGCCCCGGTTCTCGGAAAGAGAGAACGTACCAAATTGTGGATAAAACCATTACATTAATGATCAAGGTTCTGCTAAAGAGGGAGATGGACCATACTTTGGACCAAGAGACCAGTCGATCGTTAACTTTGTCTTCTAGGAGTTAGTTCTATTTGGTTGTGCAGTCTTCGTGTAAAATTTCGATTCCAAGGAACCGTTCTGATGTGTTGTTGTCCTTGACTTTCATTCCTAAATCTACTGCTACGGGGGTGTCGTTGCTTGTGAGAACCACATATTTGTTCCAACTTACCTTAGCCTCCGATGTTTTCTCGAATAATTGCAAACAACAAGAGACTTCATAGAGGGGTGAGACTGTGTTGTCCGAGATGACTGAGGTCGTCTGCCAGGGTTGAAGTTCTGAATTTCACGGTAAGGCTCACTTTAAATCCGCAGATAGAGGAAGATTCTTGTATCATTTTTAGTAAGACTTCCTGTTGGAGGGTGTACAACAGGGGTGCCAATGGGCAACCCTGTCTCAGGGACCGGGTGAGGGTGAAAGTTTCAGACTTGAGACCGTTGACAAAAACTGAAGCCTGTGAGCCTTCGTATAGTATTTTGACCCATCTTTGGTAGTTGGGGCCGAAACCCCTCGTAGCCAAGACTTCTAAAACAAAGGTCCAGTCTACTCTATCATAAACTTTTTCAAAGTCTATTAGGAGTATGACTTCGTTAGATTGCCGCTTCTTGACGATTTTCATACACTGTGCAATTATCATCATGTTGTCTAAAAGTTGTCTTCCGTGGACAATGCCGGACTGATCCAGATGCACCAGGTTTGGCAATATCTTGGCTATTCTGGTAGACAGACTTTAGCCATGATCTTGCCATTTGCATTGAAGAGCGTGATAGGTATGTAATTCCTTACATTTGCTTTGTCTTTCTTCTTGTAGAGCAGCGTAATGACTCTCTTCATCATACCAGTCCCTAACCTAGCCCCATTAGGAACATCATTAAAAGTCTTCATGAGGGTTGGGCCGAATGTAGCCCAGTATCTAGCATAAAACTCCAGACGCAGGCCATCTGGGTTTGGGCATTTTCCTCCAGCCGTGCTTGCCATGGCTGAGGTTAGTTATTCCAGAGACATCCCGAAAAAAATTTTCTTCCCAAGTAATGGTTTCCTCTTGTGATCCCCACAACTTACCTTCTTCTTTTGCAGATACCAACGGAGCGTCTGGTCTTTCTTTGAAGAGTGCATGTGAGCATATAACGTCCTAAAATACTCATAAATATCCTCCGTGGATTTTGCAATTGGTCCATTGCCTGAGAAGGGATGAAACATCTTCCTTATTACCGAGTTTCCCCCTTTAGATAAGACTTTTGCAAAAAATACTTTGGACATACGATCCCTAGTCATAGTTTTTTATACAGAGGAGCATCTTGCCCAGTTTTCTTCCCTTTGTGTATGAAATCCTGCCAGCTGTGTCGTGTCCTGTTCCATTTTCCAGTCCCATAGTCCAATTCAGAACTATCTTGGATCATGTGTTTTTATGCAATTTCTACTTTTCTCCGGAACTCAGATTCTTTCCTGTTACAATCGTTGGCTAGGATGAATTGAAACGTGTTGAGTCAGCTGGCTGTTTGTTTAATACCTTCGTCCAAGCGTTGGTGATAGGGTACGTCCTCCCTGTCTTCTTTGAACCACTGTCCCTGGTATTCATAAATCCACTATGAAATTTCATCGTCCTCCAGTACGTGCATATTTAACATGAACAAGCCATATTTATGGATTGTGATGTTGGATGTGCTCAATACTCGGGAGATGGGTTTATGGTCGGAAAGTGAGATTCTTGTGGAGATTACCATGTCCCACACTGGTTCTATTACAAACCAGTAGTCCAACCTTCTTTGAACCGGAGGGTTGGATGCTACACACCATATGAAGGATTTAGAGTCTGGATATAAGGATCGGTAGACGTCTCTGAGTTCATATGTTCTCAGTAAGTGCTTCAGGGTTCTACTGTCCATGTTGTTGCCATGTCGTGGAAGAGTCGAGGTGTGGATCTAACGGGACGTTTCAATCTCCTCCAATAATTAAATTGGGAGAGTTTGGTATAATGAAGTCAAAAGTTTTCATGAATTGAGAATGCTCTCTATGATCGGAAGGAATGTATATGGAGAAGAAGGTTCATTCCTCCCTTTCCAACAGAAGCTTGACCCAATTCCAACGTCCACATCAGTCTTGCAAGTAGTTTATCACATTGGCATTGAGACCATCGTGGATCAGGATGGTTGTGCCTCCTCTGAAGCCTTTTGCTGGCGATCAACACTGTGGTCAATCTTGATGGAACCACATTTTCAATCTTGCTTTCTTACGTTGCCATTCCGGTCCACGAGACACCTCATATTCCATTAGACCACTTGGAGTTTACTTTTTTGCATTAGTAGCTCCATGTGGGCCTGTGGATTCAATGGGTTGTGGGTGGGGTTGGCTTGCAGCACGCTGGGGCACGGTGATCCAAGGCTCTGTCTAGTGCATTAGTCGAGACCCTCCCAGCCGCGTCACTCTGTATTTTGCAGGACTTGTCACATAGAGCATTGTCGCTCCGTCCGAGTGCGCCAGCCATACTTCTCACGAACCCTTATGACAGGATAGGGTCATGCGAGGTACAACTTACCTCCACCCGTGGGAGTTGTCACCATCCCTTAGGTGGGCGTATCCCCGCCGAGCTACCGAACCACGTAGGAAAGTTTTTCGTATGCGATCACAGAGGTGGCCCGACCGAGGGTGTTTGTGACACACGCGCAGAGATGGTGTGTGTGTGTGTGTGTGTGTGTGAGAGAGAGAGAGAGAGAGAGAGAGAGAGAGAGAGAGAGACGAGAAGCAGTAGTTGAGTGAAGGTCCAATCCGGATCGATGAACGAACGAATGAAGAATGAATGAACCAACCCGGCCTGGGCCTAGGCCGGAGAGATATACCGGCCTTAGTCCAGGCCGGAGTAACCCGGTACTAAAACGGGGTCAGGCTGACAGCCAAAAACAGGTCCGGCCTCACTATCAGGCCAGAGGGTACCGCTACATGATCCTCGGACCTGGATTAGGCGATACATCAACACGCGATCCGCTAAAATAGTGGAAACCCAGAGGAACAGCAAAAAAACAATCCTAAATGCGGAGCTAGCTCCGTGCAGAAAAGTTATGCAATGCAGGCTACGCCTCAAGACTTATCTATACAACAATATCTAGTCTGAGTCGACCCAAAAAGCAGAAAAATGCCTGACCTGTGTCGGCCAAGAAAGAGAGAAATGTTTGACTTGTGTCGACCAAGGAAGAGAAAAATGTCTCCTAAGCCAATTTGGTTGAGCATGAGTCAACACCTGAGCCCTAAAGGCTAAGAGTAACAACATCAATATCCACACCGAAAAAGAATATGGCACAGTCTCACATGCCTTGTACAAGTACACAATAGTCGAATAGAAGAGAAGGAGCTCAGTCGCATGGGAAAGGTAGGGAAGGGTGGGAGGCGGCAAGTACTACTCTCAGAGTACACTCCAAGGGGATACCCACACAACCATAAGAAACATCATCAGGCTCAGAGGAAGAATAATAGCACGACACCAGGCTCAATGGAAACCATCAAACCGGCACCGCCAGCTGAAAGGAAACGGGCACTCACACAAGGGAGCACACAAGCGAGTCAGGAAGAATTGGGGGGGCTATGCTGACATAGACATGTGGCCAAGGGCTGCGAGCAAAGAAAAACGTACACTCCGGAGGAGGGCGCGCAGCATAGGGTAAGGCAGAAGGGCGGCATACGAACACACCCACATGGTCATGGAAAACAGGAGTCATCATGCGACTGGAGGGTAAACTCGGGGAGTCGGGGGTGAAGGGGAGATGGGAATGAGGGAACTCCGTAGCTGAAAAAGTGAAGTAGTCCAACTGGTGAGTCTCCAGGCTGAAGTCGAGTCGAAGTAGCTAAGATGAAGTACGAGTAGCGCAGAAACCGAGTAGAAGTCTGGAACACTGCAATAGGTACTCTGGTACTGAAGAGAAGCACTGAGGTCGAAAGTCGAATGTGGAAACCGAATGTAGAAGTTGAAACCGGGAACTGCTCCATAAGTGTCCAAGAATGGTAAAAGATAGAGAGCGTATAGGGGGTATGGATCAGTCACGATAGCGAGAAGGAAGTCGATGGGTATGCAGAGGTCGAGAGGAATCAATTGCAACAACAGGCGGAACCACATCCACGGAGGAAGGGGGACCTGAGGCAGGTACTGGTGGAGCGGGAGGACCCATCGATGGAGGAGGGGGAATGTTAGTGGTCGTTGAAGAAGATGGGTCAGTAGAAGGACGAGAAGCAGGAGGGGAGGATGATAGATGGAAAGGATGAGCACGATCGTAAACACGCACGAAAGTCATGGCATGCTTCAGGTGCTCGAGAGGCTCCCAAGTAGACTCCTCGTCAGGGTAACCCTTCCATCGAACGAGATACTCAAGGCAGGGAGGGTCACCATTAGTCATACACCGGGACGCGATATCAAAGACGACAAACTTCTCATGACCCTCAATGATGATGGGAGAGGGGCGAGGGTAAGGTCGACCGTGAAACTCTGGGGGGAGACCGTTTGAAGGGGCGCAAAAGAGATATATGGAACACAGCATGTAAGTTAGTTTGATACATGGAATCGGGCAGCTTCAATTTGAAGCTCACTGGACAGTCGTGATTGGGTCCGGCGGGTGCAAGAATGGTGCATGGTCTGATATATTGACGTTTGGATTTCCGAAGCATATCAGCTTCAGGCTGGAATTGACGTGCGTCGACAAGAACCTCGTCTCCAACTTTGAAGGGATGGTCGATGCGAGAGCGGTTAGCGCGAGTGGCCATGCGAGCCTAGGAGTCAGCAATGCTCTCACGAGCCTTGCTAAGAAGCATAGGGGGTACGTGCGGTTAACGCCCTAACCGGTCCCGTGCGTGAATCGTCGCCCGAGCCGCTGATATCTCGAACGCGGCCCTTCTCCGATCGACTAGGATGATAAAATCTAACCACGTGATACATCTCACAAAAAAAAATAAAATCAAACTTCGTATGTAAATCACGCCTAGTCCCTTTGTCCACTTTCGCCTCATAACTTTCAGCCGAAAAAAAAAAGTGGGTGGCGCACGTGGGACTCTGAATAAATATCACGACGACGTAGACTTTGTCATATCGCCCAACCATGCATGAATACGCAAGCGGTCGCAATGATGGCGTACTATGTGGTCATCATGACCACTCAGTTCTCAAAGATTTTGAGTATCGTTTTCGACACCCAAGTGTCGGCTGACATGCTTCCTGAGGGGTTAATCCCTCGACGTTGGACAATCACGAGTGCGATTGCGAGACCTACCCTCTTCTGCACCCTGCAGAGAGAAGGGGTAGCCAGGTTTCGGCCATTGGTGGTGACCCTAGGAATGGAACTCCGTGATCACCCGAGGCATGAAAACATGTCAAGGGGTTTTACTTTGACAGTCGTCACAGACCTTAACGTCAAACTATGAAAACTTTTAAAAAAAAAGTAAAAAGATATATTATTTTTCTTTCAATACAGACCTGTTCAATCCTTACGTACGGTCAACATAAACGGTGCGGATACACAAAATATAAATATAACGGGGTTATAAGACACAAGGCGATCACTCTCACAATCACACTGTGACTTCCTGCAAAATATACACATGGTCGCACACAAAGCCCAATATGGATTTCAACTCACAAAACATACGTGCGATCACACCAAAGATTCAACATCGACATGCCACGTACTAGATGGGGTCAACTTCAACCATTCTCTGCGCTCACACTCTCTACCTTATTCACACAAGCCCCAACCTATGTCCAACCTTCAAAAAGAAAACACTCAGTCCCTTTTTAAATCACCATTTAATAAAATTTCGGGTAAAAACCCCAAATAAATATTTTAACCCACAAAGGTTAAGGTTTTAAGTTAAGTAGCGAGAATAAGTTAAAGTTGGGCCAAAAACTGACATACCATCAAAAGATAACTAAACATGATTCTCGTAGGATCAGTTTGAAGTTAGTCGAGCCACGAGATACTCTGAATGAAAATAACATGCAACACAACATAGATGAGTGTCCAAGCTATGTTTTTGTGAGTATAAAATACTCCTACGTTCCTACCTTACCTCTGATATTTGTTTGAAAATGCCAAAAATTTTGAATGTATCTCCCCCTAAGCAAGGACAGACAGCCAAATTTTTATAACTCCTCTAGATTTCATGAAATTTCGAGAGCGTTTCTCGTAAAAGAAGTCCTTTACATAATTGATATAAAACTGAATATAAAATCTGAAGGTGATCTTTGATTTTACAGAGTCAAATTTTGTCTACCTGTCGGATTTAATAAAAATTTTGGCAGCGTCTCCTTTAGAGAAGTAAACTTCTTAGATTTATACTACGTCAAACATAAACTCAAACAAAAGTTGAACTTTGTAAAGGTCAAATTTGACTAACTTTTTGGATTTGCAGAAATTTGGGCAACACTTTTCTTAGCGAAAGTGTCTTTTCAAAAATTATACAAAGTCAAGTATGATAAATAAACTCAATATAAAAAAAATGCAGAATTTGAACCAATTCCTATAGCTCCAGCCCGTGGCGAGTATCTAAAGCAACTACTTATCAAATCTAATACTCAGAACAAGTAGAACTCACACTCAACTATATGCCAGTTCATACCACAATGGGTAAGTACTCTCACAAAAACCCCAAGTTATTTATCACATAAATAGTTTATTAACTCTCAGTTCGATAAACCCCGATACCCTAGCGTACATAACCCTTGCCTTTGTATACACAAACAAATGGCATAATTACTTCTCTCTTCAGTAGGCAGTTAACTACACCAAACCGAAACCATATTGTCTAGTCCGGCCAAGCGTTTAATATCCAATTTATATCATTTTTTAAAAATTTTAATATTTTGAAAACTATGGTTGAGTTAAACCGAAGCCACATTGTCCAACTAGTTGTATTCAATAATAGAAGTATAATATATTTATACATAAAGTCATATTTTTTAAATTTATTTATGTGCACGACCTCATACTAAGCCAAGTCAAAATCACTTTGCTCAGTCATCAGTAAAAACCTCCCTCATAAAAAACAAGTAGTTGGGTTTAACCAAAGCCACATCACCCAACTCTTAAAACCTTTCAAAAACAAATCACCACAAGAACAGCAACCAGACATGGTCAAAGTCACATTATCCGGTTGGGGTAAGGAACAAAACGACATAGCATAGTCAGCTATGCCAAAACGAAGCCACATTGTCTAGCTGCACGGATAACAACTTACAGAGGTACGACGATCAGACCTGACCGAAGTCACATTGTCTGACTGGCAAAAAGACAAGATAATACAACAACAAAGTCTAACCGAAGCCACTTTGCATAGCTGTAACGGAGATGAATCAACGAATTTTACAGCAACTAAACCTGACCGGAGCCACATTGCTTAATTGCAGAGGAAACAGAATGAAACAAAGCGGTCAGGTCAAACCGAAACCACATTATCTGACTCTTGGGAGACCCAATCAACACAAACCTGACATTTCGTTAAAACTGACATTTTTTTAAAAAATCACGAAATTGAGCGTAAAAAAAACAACATTTTTTTGTGTTTTTTTGTACCCATGACGTCAGATGATCCGATCATTGGATGTCATGGCAACTCCCGATGATCTGATCATCGGATGTATGTCATCAGATGGACAAAGTGAGATAACCACTTTCTCACCCACTGAGCAATGAAATTTTGACTAAGTCCACTTTTATGAATTTAGAAAAAATGTTTGTTTTAACGAAATGTTAGTTACAAGCAGAACTACATTCCTCCCACCTTCCCCAATTCATCCCTTTCAATACGAATTTCAAGCAACAATGCAAAGTAAGATTGATACAAACTTTTTTTTTTACTTTGTTTGATTAATTTTCAGAAATAATCAGTACTTGTGGTTTAGAACGAGCCTCCTTCGGATTATTTTTTATATTTTTTTTCTTTTCTGGATAAGGTCTTCATTAGCAACGTAAAACTCAATGATTTCCTTGTCTATTGGTTGGGCTGCGACCTTTTTTTTCGAGTGGAAGAATGGTTTTGCCCCTCTCCATTGTAAGCCATATGATTCTATTGAGGTACAACCAGTGCCTCATTCGTCTTGAGTCTCTTGGAAGACCCAGCTCCTGGTTCTGGGACGCTGAAGGATATGTCTAAGGGGTGGTCTGGGTCGGTCTTCGAGCCCATCTTTTGACTCTTTTTCTTTTTTCGCTGTCCCGCTGGGTGGTCTCCGTTTGCAGCACCAAAAGTTGGCTTATCTGTGGTGGAGACGAAATTAGGCTTATAACGAGCCTCCTTCGGAATATAACCACTTCCCTCCACCGGTTTTTCCCTCTCCTCATGTGGGGGGGCTTCCGCGGGGGGGGGAGGTAGGTTGGACCGAGACTCGGTCTTTGTGAGTGAGGTCTCGGGGGATGAAGCATGGGGGGTAGGAACCAGGGGGGTGGCTGGAAGGGGGTGATCGGAAGAAGATATCTCCATATCCTGTGAATCCAAGCTCTTCCTTTCAGACTGTTCCTGCTTGTCTTCCTTCCTTCCCTGATCTTCTATCTCAACCCCCCTTTCCTCCTCGATCCCCTCTCTTAATCCCCCTTCTTCCCATTCTTTTGCTCTCGACAAGTCCCGAGAGGACGATGGTGTGGTCTTCGTCTTATTTCTTAACTGATTTTGAGCTCTTTTGGGTTTCCAAGCTTGAATGGGCGGGGGTTTAATCTTTGATGTCTGAAGTTTTATCATACCCTTGGTCCTCTGTTGGGGATCAGAACTAGTCTTTCCTTGCTCTTCTTGATTGGAGGTCCCATCATCAACATGTTTCTCTGGGCCACAGGGTTGCTGTTTGTTCTCCGTATCGGTGAGGATGTCTCTGGGGGGGGGGGTCTTTCTTCCAAGTCCATCGCTTTCTGGACTGCCTTGTCCTTTGGGACTACGACTGTAGCTCGTTTGCCATCCACGGAGGATTTGTCGTCCGCCTTAGAGTTCCCCCCTTTTTTGATGGGACTTTCTGAGACAAGAACCTCCGTGAACGATTTGTTGTGGCCGCTGAATCTCATTCTGACAGGACAGGAATCATCAGTTTCAGAATGGAAGTATCTGCGACATTTTTTACACCACGGGGTATCAGGGCAGGCGATGTTGAGATCAACCCACCCGTCGTCATTCCGATCGATGATCAGGTGTTGTTTGTACCAAACTCTGGCAGACACCTCCATGTCAAATCTCACATTCCACAGATCCGGGCCAATCGGATCCGCAAAAGCCTCGTGTGTCTTCGTTATCTTTCCAAAAACCTTTTGAATTCCTCCTTTCAGATGTGGTAGGACTGAAACAGGTACTTGGATGGCTTTCACCCATAAGTAACAATACTTATGGGCCTCATTCCATTCGTACAGTTCGTTCTTATTCATCCATGGACAAAATCTGAGTGTGTATTTTTTTCCATCCAGATCAATTGTGTTGATTCCTTTTCTAATCATCCAGGTGACAATTTGTTTGGCGTTTGCGACGTATGTTACGAGGTTTTTCCCATCGCATCGAAAGACACCCCTTTTAGGGGTTATATTGAAATCTGCAGCGAGGGACCAACCTTCTTCGTAAATACGTATCAAACGGTTCTTAACTGAGGCTGGGAGCGAGATAGCATCATTGTCAAACTGGACTGAGACAGCATGTTCATATAACCATTCAGCCTGAATTTCATAAAATTTTTGGTTCATCACGACTCTGACAAAGTCCTGACCCGAGTCTACTATGCTGGGGGCATACTCCTCAGGGAGGACACCCTTGGTATAGCAGTCTTCTATTATGCCCCTTATTCGTTCCTTTTTTTTTTTGGATGGGCCAGTGTTTGGTGGTGGTGACTCAGTCATTTTGAGATCTGCAGATCAGGTTGTGGCTTTTTGAGAATGAGGTCGTTAGTTCACGGTTGTGATGAGAGATATTCCACTGTATCCTGATTTTATGGGTAGGTGGACATGCAGAAATATAGGGTGCCCATCCGCTGGTGGAGGAGAGGAACCTCCCTTGCAACGCAAATTACCAATGGGCGCTGAGTGGAAAATCTTCACAATCGTTGCATGTGTACAATTCAGCATTCACAACGGTAGCGTGAGCGTCATCTGGATTAAGAGCGATAGTAAATTGCCTAAAGTGCAGACGAGCTGTGAAGTTCGCCCGGAATCGTTTGCTAGTTACAATCGTTCAATACTTTCGTGGTCCCTTGTGATCCTGCTGGAATAGTTCTTCCTTATTCACTTCCCATGGATGCAACGATGGACGGGACAATTGACCAGTTAGCCTGGAAATCTATGAGGATATGCACAGACTGCGTATGAGGCCAGGGGATACATCAAATCCTTGCGTTTATCGGTCGACAGGAGAGCGAGTTTGGTATCTTTTTAGCTGAGGGGCGTACCTGCGGGGGGTGAAGCCATTGGTAATTCCGTGTGGGAAACTCGTCTATTATTCTCTATTGGCTCCAAGACACCCTCGTTACATGAGCTTGGAAATCTCTCTGTCTCTAGAAGGGAAAGGCTCGCTCATCAAGTCTGGGGAGAACTGCACAGGGTAGGGTACTGTAATTACCACCCCTTGGAGACAGAGTTGTTACCGTCCTGTCCTTACAAAGTCGGGCATGGTAAGAAAGAATTGTCGTCCTTCTCCTGTGCACAAAACTCACTCAGAGCTCACGAGAACGACTCCCCTTTCCTAGGGCTATGGAGGCGAGACTAAAGCCAAGAGGGATTGTTCCCGGTATACCTTGCATACGAGAATTGGCCCGTATATTGAGAGATATAAGGATAATATAACCTCGACTTCGCCTACGAATCAGCTTCGAGCGGAGTCTGGGGAGGATAGGCGATTACCTGGCCTTGTGAGCTATGAGTGGCTGAGCTTATCATCGTCGAATTTTGCAATTACCCCTTCAAGTCGGCGAAGCATACGTGGTAGGCCGCTTCTTCACTCGCATTGCGAGTTTACTTGAGATCACTTCGCCTGGTAGGTGGAGAATCTGGGATCTCTTGATGTCTGGTTCGCTGTCGTCAATTCGTGCTGATCTTGAGAGCCAATAGCAAGATTTGGCGCCTCAACCCAGGCTCAGTCCCTTGTTACCACCCTCCTCTGCCTGATCCCTTAGCGGGACAGCTCGTCCCATCCGAACTCCCTTCCTGATGAGGTGGGCGAGCTCGGCCGTGCACATAGGATGATCTCCCGGACAGGAGAACCACATGCACGTGCAAGACCAGGTTAATACCCAGGTTGCCTTTGCAGCTATGGCGTGCATGCCCTGAAAGCCTTCGTGGCCATGGCGTAATTCGATAGAGGCGAGCTACGGTGAAAAACCTATGCTGCCAACGGCAAAATTTTCCCTCTACGGAGTTACCGCCGCCGCAGTACTGGTAACTGAGTCGAGTAGGTTCCGGCGCTAGCGCTAGCACAGGGGAGAAGTAGCGCTACCAGGCCCCTTCGCCGCCAGCCCCCCTCATCCTCATTTTTTTCACCGGCTCTCTATTTTCGAGAGTGTGCAGGCGGATGGCCTCCCCATTTTCGGAAATGAAAAAAACAACAACAACAACAAGTTCGACTTCTTTTTCTTCGTGATCAGGGAGGGGTGGAACGATGGAAACCTTACATGTAAGGGTTTTGTAGTGGTGTCGAACGAGGCCCTATGTATGGTATACGGGGGAGCACCAACCAAACCAGGAACTCTCCCCAGCACACGGGGTAGGTTGGCACCACATGTCTTTTTTCCGAAAACGGAGGGGTTCTTCCTCAGGCCATCTATGTCACGTGCCGACGAACTTGACCGCAAATGCAGTCCGATGCATTGACAAATTTTCAGCCAGGCCTGGTTATCAATCAATTATCGATCTTTCGACCGAGAAGGCGAGGCTGGATTATCGATCTTTCGACCGAGAAGGCAGGGTGAGGGTGACGTGGCCCTCGTGTGAATGCGACTAGGGCACGGGCGCCGACTAGAGAGGGTGTGTGCGAAAACGGACGGATGACAGTGTGTGCAATGTCCTCTTCGTTCTGTTTCATTGATTCTGTCTCCGTTAGTCAATGATCGATTTCCGTTAGTCGACGACCGATCCCGGTAGGTAGTAAATGATAGCTTCTGGGGCAGCGGAATGGGGAGAGAGTTGTGAGGGAGGGAGGGAGGGAGGGAGGATGGAAAAAAGGAGAAGGGAGAGGGAGGGAGGGAGGATGGACGAAAGGACAAGGGAGAAAGGAAAGCTTTGATGAGTGGATGGATGGCTCTGCTCGGATCGCGATTTCGCGATCGACTTGATGAGCAAAGTGGATGGCTGCTCGATGTTTGAAAGGTCGGTCGTCAAGAAATCGGGACAGACTTGTTTAGCAAAGGATTAGCAAAGGACGGAAGGAAGAGTGATCGTGTGTGGTCAATGGTCATGAATGAATGAAATTTCGTGAGGGAGGGCACCGGTGTAACACTGCCACGTGGCAGCAAGTCAGCTGTTTAGTTAATATCGCGTCTCTCTTCAGCTTGTTTTCTCGATGGGAGCCCGAAGGGTAGTAGTGGTTTGCTGGTCATCAAACACGAGGATGGGCGGGAGCGTATGTAATGCTGCCACGTCTGAGGGATTTTGTGAAACATCGCTTCTCTTCAGCTTGCCGGAAGATGCCCTTCCACCATCTCTCTCCTCTTCTCTCTCGCTCTTTCCACCACGCGTCTCTCTCTTCTCTCGTTCTCCTCCCTCCTCCTCCACACATCTTCTCCCTCTCCTGGCTTGTGATGCCGTTCTCGGATGAACGTCATCGGGCCGTCAATCAATTTGTTCTCATCGAGAGAGAGAGAGAGAGAGAGAGAGAGAGAGAGAGAGAGAGAGAGAGAGAGAGAGAGAGAGAGGTATTCCTTTTTTTTTTTTTTTTTTTTTTGGTTGAGAATCGGATTGGTTCTGGGTCGTCGTCCGAATGGCTCTTCTTACCTTGAAGCGCAGCGGCGGCAGCAGGGGCGCAATTGGGATTAGTATTTACGCCGCCGCCGCCGCTCGAGATGGGAATGTAATAATGAATAATTGGATCCGATCACTTGCAGGACGTGTAAATCAATCATCATCTCCCTCCACCCCCTCCTCCTTCTCCTCGTTCTCCTCCTCCTCCTCCTCCTCCTCACACTCATCGTCATCATTATCCACAACCCTATCTTCATCATGTCCATCACTGCAATCGTCGTCGTCGTCCTTGTCATCATCACCGTCGTCATTACGAGCATCTGCCACGTGGAAGGTGGAATCACGGTCCGTTCATCTAGTCGCGATCAATGACGTGGCAGCGGCGAATCCATTCACGTCGTCGTCATTATCTACAGCCTTATCCTCGTCACCATCATTGCCATTTTGGAATGAATCGTCGGGAAAGGGCGTGGGAGAAGCGAATGGGCAATTACTAGTATTACCTGTCGGTGAAAAAAGGTGCGGCGATCACGTCAGCAAGAGCCACGTGGGGGACTGCAATCGTGCGCGGAGCTACCACGTGTCACCATTTTTGCCATCGTCGGTGTTGAAGATGATGATGGCGACGAGAAGGGACAGGGGAAGGCGGCGGGAAATCAGAATGAACACGAACAAACCGGACCTCGTAACGGTCGCTCGGCGCGCATTGCGCGCTCAATATCCGCGTCCGATTACTGTTGATAAAGAAAAGCAGCAGCCAGTCCTGATGGAGTTCACTTCCCCTCCCCCTCCTCCTCCTCCTCCTCCTCCTCCTCCTTTTCCTCCTCCACCTGCTCCTTCTCCTTCTTCTCCTCCTCCTCCTCCTGCCGATTGTACTTGGTCGTCGAGTTGTCTTGTTGGTCATGTTTCAGCGAGCGGAATGATGAAGACCCCGGCGCCGATGCCGACGACGACGGCGAGGGGGAGGAGGGAGGGGGGGGGGAGGAGGAGGAGGAGAAGGATTTCCTCTGGCAGATCATGGGCTGGGCCACCCATATTCTCATCGCCGTCGATCTCTTTGCCAGATCATCTTCGCGATCTCCGCACTGTCCAGCCGTCTTTTTTTTCCCGCCTTTTTCGTTCCACCCGAGTAGGCGGTGACGTCAACGTAATTTCGCTCGTTGGGGGTTTCCTCAGTCCCCGCCGTTTTTCCACTTTGGCCACGAGGAAAGACGGTGACGTCAACGTAATTTCGCGATCGAAGAAGACGGCAAGCCAGAGAGTCAAGCGGACGGCGATGGCGAAAATAGCGGCAAACGTGAAAGAAGCAAGCGGAAGAGGAGGAAGTGGAGGAGGAGGAGGAGGAGGAGGAGCAGGAGGAGGTGGTAGTGGTAGTGGTATGTCGAAGAAGAGGGAAACGACGAAGCGATGGACAGAGAAGGCAGGGGGTAAAGGAGGAGGAGGAGGAAGAGAAGGAGGTATTCCGAGGAAGAGGGACATTCCGATACGGTTGGCAGATAAAGCAGGGGGCGGAGAAAGAGGAGCAGCAGCAGCAGGAGGAGGAGGAGGAGGAGGAGGAGGAGGTGGAGGAGGAGGGGGTATTTCGAAAGACAACAATGAGACGGTGATGGTGGGAGAAGATGAAGGAGGAAACGACTTTGTGATTTCTCTCGATAATATACTTGAGAGAATTAAGAAAAAACGTGAGCGTCAACCAATAGAGCGATTTTGGACAGGAGAACGCGTTGCGACCTCAGTGGAGGAGATGTGGAGTGAGAGGAAGCGTGGAGGAGGAGGAGGAGGAGGAGGAGGAGGAGGAGGAAGTAGGCACCAGCAGACAAGTGGGAAAGCACTAGGCGAGCAGCTGCTGCTGCCACGTGGTGTATGCGAGGTTTGGGAGCATGACTCCTTCTCCTCCTCCTCCTCCTCCTCCTCTATCGATCGCCCCCCTTCTTCCGAACGACCTAGAGGGGACACAATTTCTGTTGACGACAACAGTAATGCGCTCTCCCGCCGTTTACGCATGGGCGGATCAAGGAACGGCGGTGCAGCGCTCTCTCTCGCGGCAAGGCCGCGGAACGATGCGCTCTCTCTCGCGGTAAGGCCGCGGAACGATGACTATCTTTGGCGCGGTGATGGAGAATGGGAGAGAGAGGCGATCGGGGGACGAAAGAAGGTAGAGGAGAAGAAGAACGAGAAGCGAGAGGAGGAGAAGGAGGAGGAGAAGGAGGAGGAGAAGGAGGAGGAGGAGGAGGGTGAGCGGGAGGGGAGGAGCATGCGAATTACCAAGGACATGAAGAAACTACTAAGTAGTATCGGTGTCACAACCACAGAGGAGGTGGCCTTCATTGCGCGTAATTCCCCTGTAGTCGGCTTTCGCGACCGAATTCAGTGCCTCGTCAACATCGGTGTAGAAGGCAAGGAGCTTGCTAATATGATCAGGAATTATCCGCAGTTGCTATTTGTCAGCACAGGTAAGCGACACGTGTCACACACACGCTATAACGCGTCGACCTCATCCTGATCGTCGCAAAATCATCACTCATGATTGTGCTCATTATTACCAGCACAACAGCCACATTATCCTCTCTCCCTGTTCATGCGGAGCTGTCCTTCTCCTCCTCCTCCTCCTCCTCTTCGTCCTTCTCCTTCTCCTTCTCTTCCTCCTCCTCCTCGTCCTTCTCCTTCTCCTCCTCCTCCCCCTCCTCTTCCTTCTCCTCCTCTTCCTTCTCCTCCTCTTCGTCCTCCACCCGCTGTTGATCCTCTTCGTCCTTGCCTCGCGCATTTCCGCCTCCTCTTCGTCATAATAAGCCCTCATCGTTCAGGTCTTCCTTGTCTTTTTCGTTGTTCTCCCCACACCTCTCAAAAAGAAAGAAAAGAATGTGCAGGATATACCTTTCTCGGCCTTTTGGCTAAAAATAGATCAAGTGTAGTATCTGTTATCTGATCAGTTTAATATCTGATCCGTGGTCCGTCGGGCACAGTAAAAAAAAAAAAGGAAAAAAAAAAGAATGTGCAGGATAAACAAAGAGACAACGTAATGAACAAATCTACCTTCTTCTAAAAGGGCCTTTACCTGATGTAGGCCTCGGGCCTTGTGAAAGTAAAGCAGTACGGGCCTGGTAAAAGTAAAGCATTGTGAAAAGGTATCTCGCCAGGGCTCAGAAACGTGAAAGCAGGTCAAAG
>BFEA01000123.1:2402287-2414603 GCA_003427395.1 Chara braunii
CTATCAGGTCCTGCTTCTCAGTATGCTCCATTGCTATTGCTACCGTCTTCCCGCGAACACAATGCACCCTCGGTTTGGCTGTATCTGGCCGGAAATATAGCTTGTATACATTCATTTTTAGGGTGCGTTATGTTCGGGGGAAGACGGTAGGGAGCTGCACGTGCTGGAAATCAGGTCCAGTGTCCGTGTGACAAATTGGTCGATGTTACGTACTTTGTCTTGTACCTCATCTACATTTTTTTTTTGCCCTTCTTCATGTTTCTATCTTCCATATTTGCATTTTCCCTGAAAAGAACTCTTTACCTTTATCATCTTTCTATCTTCCACATTTGCAACCATTGGGCTGTTCAAAACCGCTCACCCTCTTTCATACCAGGCTAGAGCCACTAAACAATTCCCCACTGGTAGTGAAGAGGTCTGGAGATTCTGGTACTGGCTTTGGAAGGAAAAGAGGCATCCATGCCTACTGTCCAATCCACAACGACCAAGCGCATCTCTTGAGAGTGAAGACCTCTTCTTGTACCTTCTTTTTTTTTTGAAACTTAGGTACATCTTCCTCTATTTTTGCAATTACCTTTGGGATTGGGTTGCTCACACATTCTCCTTCCAATCCTTTTCCCTTGGCCAGCTTCCTTACCCTTCCCCAGGTTAAGGACAACCATCGGCTTGCCACTGCCAGCGGTGACCGTGGGTCTAGTCCTCCTCTACAACACCCTGAGCTTACCCGGAAGGAAAAAAAAAAAAAAAAAAAAAAAAAACCCAGAAAACTCACGACTTGGCTTCATCTTTCTTAGATCCGTCTAGCGCTCCATTTTGTCCATTTTGTGGATTGCCATTCCATTTCAGGATAAATTGTGAAGTTCTGTCGTGTGCCTCTGGTGGGCCCTCTGTGGGGGCAACTCTGGGTCCTCTAGCATGACGAGTATCATTTTTTTCACAATTACCATTTGTACTTGCGCAACCCGTCTTGTGGATTACGAAGTCCTGTCTTGTGGGTGAACGCATGCTGCTCCCCATGCAAAACAAGCCCCTGTGGCCGTGCTTGCTTCATACTTGGGAGGAACTCACCCATCACAGTGGCAGCAATGCTGCAGCGTTTACCCACAAGATTGGACAAGCTCATCTGGCAGCCCCTCTGTGGGTGAACGCTGCCGCATTGCTGGCACTGTGATGGGTGAGTTCCTCCCAAGTATGAAGCAAGGAAGGCCACAGGAGGTTGTTTTGCATGGGGAGCAGCATGCATCGAGAAAATGGCACACAATCCCAAGTATGACGCAAGGAAGGCCACCAAACTTTGTTTTGCAAATCTTGCCTCACTCAACTTTCTTGTCCCAGTCTCTCTGGAACAGCCCACTGCCCAGTACTTGGCCTCCACCCAGGTGAGATGGCTTAACCCCATCAGGCATCTCTGGACCTACCCTTTTCGCTTATCTCAATGTTGTATTGAATTTATTATTTGATAGATGAGATTGCATAAATAGACTTTACTTTTTTTTAGAGAGAAATATTTTGATACAAATCACTAACTGTGTCTAATTCATAAATTTTTTTTTTCAGAAGGCGCTAGACATCCTGGTCCTTATATATCAATTTCCGCATCCAGCTGACGAAGAGTCCTTCCAACTGTATGGCAGCGTTCAGTGTAGCTAAACCTCCTCTCGGTTGTCCTGGATTGACAGAGTCCCAAGCCACCCTGCTGATTGTCTTCTCTTCAGGGAGGAAGGGAGAACGCAGTGTTTCTCTTCAGGGAGAACGGCGTTCTTTATTCTTTTGGAGTGAGCCCGTCATATCCAGCACCTGTACCGTAGAGCTCCAAGCAGATGATTTATTAACTACAGCCAACCTCCCAAATACGGAAGTGTGCTTATGATTGCAACATGTGAGCTTTACGACCGAGAGATTTGAACCTTTTCCTACCTAATCAAATCGAATGAAAATGAAATTACGTGCTAATGTTCCTACTCTTTCTTACCTGGCCTCGTCGTTATACATTTTAGCAGAATCAAAAGACCAAAAAAGAAAAAGAGGCCATCTATTGATATCCTGGTATGTTAGGCGTAGTGGAACCACACCAATCCATCCCGGAGAAGGCACCAATGGTCATCATTAGTGGCCTAAACCCCAAAGATGGGCACTATTTTCACCCGAACTACCTCTCGGAGAATCAGAATTACCTCTCGGAGAGCCCGAATTACCTCTCGGAGAAAATACTAATGGTCCCCTTTCATCATTTGTGAACCTGGATATGTGCCACGGTGCGAGGAGTCGGCCTGCCAACCGTTCCGTATTCGGATAAGCAAACTGTCTTGCCGCAAGGGGTACCATGTTGTCGGTTATGTACTTCCGCCGTCAAACTCCACTTATTCCACCGAGTCGAACTTGAGTCAAGCTCAACAGGCTCATCTTTCCCCGCCGATTCTTCCCAGCCCGTTCCCTTGGCAAGGGGGAAAATGTTGTTGGTTAAGTACAGCAGCAAACGGATATGCACATTTGAGCCTAAGCCCTCCTCCTCAGTGCAAGCACGGATTCAAACCGGCGTCCTCAGCCTCCAGAGCCAGGTATCTTAACCACTACAGCCAGGACACAGTGTTCAAAAGTACACACCACCTTTTCCCCCCTCTATCCCATTGGAATACATACATAATGACCAGTATGGCAGTATGATTTTTTTGTCGCTTTACTTTTCTTGTTTACATCATGAGCAGTATGTATACTCTCCTTGTCCCCCAAAAAAAGTGAAAAGAAAAGAAAACACTGTGAAAAGCCACCCTCTTGACTGCTTTTTACCCAATGTGAAGAAATACATAACGGCCAGGCTCCACGAGTGCTATGTTCACGTTAGGAAACCAAGAACCTGGCCGCTATTATGGCCAGGTTCATTGAGTGCAAATGTGAAAATATCACCAATCAGAAATAAATCGAATCCCTGGCTTCCCAGGCATATGTCCAATTGACTTTTCACAATACAAAGCTAGCTTGGGAAGACAATAATCGGCCACATTGAAACAAAAAAAAAAATGATGGACCATTTACACACCTCTCATTGCTCAAACTATATCTGCCCATAGCTTAGTTGCCTGTACATATACATCACATATTCTTGGGTGCATCTGGGCGCGATTATGGGCATGTTCTTTCAACTAGTGCAATAAATACCACCAAGATTTATGAGTTTCTCAAGAAGAGCGAGACAGATCAATGCAACTTGAGCAGGCAGAACTTGCGGGCTTAGAGGTAGGGTGTAGTGGGCAATAATTGAGAGATTTCAAGACTCAGGGAGTGATGAACAATATGTTAAAACTTGAAAACGTGTGTCATCAAGGAGGCGGCGGTGACCAGAAGGGGGAATAATTGGGAGATGGAATAATGCGATCAGAGTCCTAAATGTCCATCACTCCCATTCAAAACTTTTGAAGTTGGTAAAATGGCTTTGGAGTCTGCATCTATCGTTTCACATGCAGCATTTTCAATTTGCCAATGCTTCTCTCTCTCTCTCTCTCTCTCTCTCTCTCTCTCTCTCTCATTTCACATGCAGCATTTTCAATTCGCCAATGCTTCTCTCTCTCTCTCTCTCTCTCTCTCTCTCTCTCTCTCTCTCTCTCTCTCTCTCTCTNCTCTCTCTCTCTCTCTCTCTCTCTCTCTCTCTCTCTCTCTCTCTCTCTCTCTCTCTCTCTCTCTCTCTCTCTGTGTGTGTGTGTGTGTGTGCGTGTGTGTGTCTGTGTAGGCAGCCACAGCGATGGTCAAGGATGACAATGATGAGACCGACGAGGAGGAAAAAGAGGGGAATGATGACGATGACGAAGAGGGTCCCATGGCGATGGACAAGGGGGAGGAGGAGGAGGCGGCGGCGGCGTAGGAGGACAACGAGGTAGAAGAAGAAGACGAGTGTGTGTGTGTGTGTGTGTGTGTGTGTGTGTGTGTGTGTGTGCTCAAGTGGAATGAAACTCGGCAGACAAGCTTATCATCGTCTGAACAGCTGCTGCGACTGCTCGACTGGTCACATCAGAACATGCAGCAACCATGTTGGAAGCGGAGCTGGGGCATCAGCAGACCCATTAGTGAACATTAGTGAGGGTCTGCGTAAGTTGACCCATTAGCAAACATGCCCTCACTCCTCATTCTCCACATCATTTTCGACCCTCAGCAAACGTACTACTTGCACGTAGCTGACGTAGGCATCTGCAGACTTCCCGCAGGCGTATACCTCGACCGGTTGCTCAAAGCCATTGCATTGCAACAAGGCATATACCTAAAGGCAGCCGCTGACTTCAAAACATTCTCCAAATAGGGCTCAGTGTAAGGTGCTCCGATTCTCCTCGGGGATGTTAGCCCCGGGTCCTCGATCTGCCTTTGCGCAATACGAGGGCCTTCACTCCTCCTTCCCAATGTTTCCCCCTCTCTCATTGTCCGCCACAGCAACGGGCCCGCAATCCGCGTACGTTGAGGGTAGGTTGTTGACTGAGTGGCGGATTGACATTTGCTGACATGAGCAGGTCAAGCCCAGGGCCACAACCAAGCTCAGAGTGCACCTCTGGATGGGCGACATTCATGTTCGTGCTCATTCCCGAATCGCTGTTAGTGCCATCGCATTGCACCCCACTTAAACCAACCACCAGTACCCCAGGGGGTCTTATGCCCCTTCTTCAGGGGCCCATCTTCAGGGGCCCATCTGACGCAGGACCCGCACGGCACACACCGTTACCAAAGAGTGCTATCGTCGGATTGCTTGCGCAGTAGAAAAGGCAGGCAGGCATCTTACGTCGGGCAGGCATCTTACGTCGAGAGTGCGGGGACAGACACTGTTGTGATTGCATTGGCTGCATTTGTAGGAAAGATCTGACGCATTTCATTACGAAACATTGCGGATGCGACTGTGCTCTACTCGGACAGCTACCGCTGCACAAACTGCCTCAATCACCTTCGCTCCGCGTGTGGCGCATCGACACGATCAATCATCGACAGATCACATGACCGGTAGCAGGACTGTGTTTCCCAATACACAACTGACAGCATCCCTTGATTGCATCTTTTACACATGCAGTCAACACGTTGACCACCCGACCCCACCCCACCCCACCCTACCCCACAACAGATCACGTGCCCGATATATTATACACAGACCGATCAAATTGAATGAGTCAAAAAAAAAAGTGCACACGGCTTCCTGCCTTCTGGAGCCCTCTCCGCGACTTCCACATCGCTGCCATTCCTGACAGACACAGTACTGCATCCGTTGCCAACCGCCCCAGTAATCCCGCCGAAGCCTTTCACTTGCAAAACGGAACCCATCAAGAAGCTCCCGACATGTATCTGGACCACCTTTCTAGTACTAGCATGTGGTTGACACCTCGGAACCCTAAACACGCGACCGCCGACCGGCACCTCCGAAACTTCAGCAGTTATCCTAAGCAGTTGCTTGTTGAGTGATACAATCAACACCTTCAAAAGAAAGCTCCGGTGAGCGATCGGGCAGATGTTGCCCCTCAAAAGGGTTGACTAGAACCTCTCAAAAGCGAGCTCCAGTGAGCGGTCAGGCAGATGTTGCCTCTCAACGGAACGGTCGACCAGGGCCTGTCGACAGCAAGCTTTGGCGAGCGATCGTGCTGGCGCGTCGCCTGTAAGCAGCAAATGGATTCAATTGTCTCCTTTGAGTTTGTGAGCGGACCATTGCTCCCGATCGGCGTCATCGTAGCGATTTTTGGCAATCAGCAATCGCACACGAAAAACTTCAACTCCATCATACCCGTACACTTTTCTGCTGAATGAAGAACCAAAATCGCTCAACTGAGAGGGAAGGTAGAGGTTTGAGTGTAAACACAAGAGGGCAGGTTGTATCACGTTGTGTGAAGTTGGTACCTTTTCTCTCAGTGATTCCAACCTTTAAACCACCGGTGCGTTTCCGAGCCAAATTTCTCCTACGCAGCTGTTAACGCATCACAACTTTCAGGGCTCGACCTGGCAAATGAAAGCGGCAGTGACTTAAATCCTCCTCGTTGCACACAACCTTTCATCATCTTGCACCTTAAACTTCCCCTTTGAGACCTTTCTTCACTCCACCTTCCTCCCACCTCTCTGTTTCAGTGTCTCTCTCTCCCTTCCTCCCACCTCTGTCTCTCTCTCTCCTCTCTCCCTTCCTCCCACCTCCGTCTCTCTCTCCTCTCTCCGTTCCTCCCACCTCTGTCTCTCTCTCTCCCTTCTCCCATCTCCTGCCATCTCCACATCTTGTAGGAGGGCCGTTGTCGAATGCCGACATTGTCGTCCATCACACTTTTCAGCCATCGAAACTTCCTTGCTGTGTACAGCCCATCCAGTCCCTTTTTCAAGGGAATCTTGCTGCCCATGCTCTACCTGCCTCCCTTTCCCACCGTCCCTCTCTCCCTCTCTCCCTCCCTCCCTCCATCCATCCCTCCCATCCAGTCCCTTTTTCTAGGCAATCTTGCTGCACATGCTCTACCTGCCTCCCGTTCCCTCTGTCCCTCTGTCCCTCTGTCCCTCCCTCCCTCCCATCCAGTCCCTTTTTCAAGGCAATCTTGCTGCCCATGCTCTACCTGCCTCCCTTTCCCTCTGTTCCTCTCTCCCTCCCTCCCTCCCTTTCCATCTGTCCTTCTCTCCCTCCCTCCCTTTCCCTCTGTCCCTCTCTCCCTCCTTCCCTCCTTTTCCCTTTGTCCCTCTCTCCCTCCCTCCCTCCCTTTCCCTCTCTCCCTCTCTCCCTCCCTCCCCCCCTCCCCCCCTCCCCCCTCCCTTCATCCTACCTGCAAACACAAGTCCCGAAACAGACGAGTGTTCAGGAGTCCACGAGGCCCGTCCATGGGACCGCCACTTAGTTGCTGTCCTGGCTGGGGCAGTGTTTCACTTAATGGTCCATTCTCAGCATTCTGCATGCCTTCATATAGCAGTTAGATCACTTCAACTGCAGCCCCGTGATTACTTGTCCTGAGTTTCTCTCCTCGGCAGAACTTATTAATCTGCATGACGTTGTGGCCACAATACATTTTTCCTTCTTCGTTCTCGCATCGGATAAAGGCCTGCTGGTGGTTGTTATCCGTGTCAAGCCTGTCCCTTAAATCCCTTCGCCTCTTCCTTCTTGGAGTGCTACTTCCCCTGTAAAGGTGTTCCCCCTTCCGCCAAAGCGCATGCCTGGCAAGCCTACACTATGCAACAAATCTGCACAATGCCTGACAAATCTGCACCATGCAATGGAGGATGTGGACGGCACAAACATAGACGTACGTATATATATATATGATATGATATGATATGATATATATAGGGGAGCGTGTTATTCGTTGCTGCTCTTCTGACAAACACAGCTAAAGAATAGATAAAGCGTCGGTGAAAACCATCACCCTTCCCTACTCTATCGGTGTGAACAATCCACTCATCTTTCGCAGCGTAGGGGGAACTGCTTGTGTGGTCTGGCCAAGCACCTCAGTCTTAAAATGGTAGAGCACGTTTTTTGTGTATCTGACAGCGAGAGCAAGAGCGAGAGCGAGAGCAAGTCAGTCAGGCTGCTCTTTTCTCAGGCGGACAGTGCATATGCATCCATTCATCCTCCGACAAGGTTTTCAAATAACCCCGCTGCCGCTCACAAGCGATCGTTGTGCGTGCACCACCATAGTCGTGCCCTGGGAAAACCCTGCACAAAAAAAAAAACAACAAAAAACAAAAAAAAAAGAGTCAGAGGTTACTAGAAAAGGATAACACATATCCGCAGAACAGGATAACACAGATCCAACATTTATGATTTATCATTTGTGATTTTTAATTTTTTACCTTCAATTACAAAAAAAACAAATGTCAATAATAATAATAAATTCCGGGCTTGCCCTCCCTACTTGGGTCTTGGTAGGGTCCTGGGTTCCCCCCGGAGGCCTTCGCCCCCCCGCCAGTCATAGTTGGAGGGGTTAGTTTACATGGCCAGTAGACTTTGGTTAACCCTGCTGGGCAGATGTAACTGTGGTTATAGCCCCTACTTGGCAGATGTAACTCTGTTTATAGCCCCTGCTTGATATATGTCACCCTGGCGAGGTAGATGTGGGTCGGTAGGGGATATCTGAGAGAGAAAAGCGCAGCTTAGTTAAAAAAGAAAAAGGAAAAGAAAAAAAACCGGCCTTCCGAATGACCATCAGGTGTGTCCAGACATCCAGGGATCGACCCCGGTCCTTGATGGCCTACCGAGATGATTCATAGTTTATATATGTATATACATCGTCAAGTTAAAAAAATCCTAAATGTTAAATATATTTAATATAACTGAAAGTTCAAACAATTTTTTTCCCAAGCTTAAAGCTTTCCCTTTTTTTTTTTTTTTAATGTCATTCGCAAAGGCGGCAAAGCGGAACTGACGCCTTCCAGATATTCTCAGTGGCCTTTCGGCACGGCACCTGAAGGAGGGGGAGGGGGGGGAGGGATTGGAATGTAGTTTTTGACCTGTGCAACAGACGCGGCTCGCACTTTGTTTTTTTTTTTTAGTGAAATGTTCGACAAGATAAGGAAGCAGGATTATTTGCGCTGAGGGCCATTTCAAAATCCAAGGGCAAGAGCACTTGGAACAGATGGCCCAATGCCGTCCAGATACATGCAGAATCTTGTGTAGCACCAAGAGCCCACAGATGGCCTAATGCCGTCCAGATACATGCAGAACCTTGTGTAGCACCAAGAGAGAGAGGCCCCATGGTTACCACCTCAACTTCAAGCTGGCTCAATTTATACTAATTTTATACTAATTTTAATATTATTTTATAGTAATTACTAATCACTAATTATAATATTATATACCTTACCTTACATCATCACCCATTTTAGCAAGAACCTTTTGCAAGCTATTGTACATAGCCTTCACATCGCAGTCCGGCAGATCAAGGCGCCCACACCTACACCACAGCCACACAAGTGACACAACATAATACGATTAATTTAATTTAATTAGTAATTAATAATTAGTAATAATTACCTACTCAGAGACCGCATTTGCGACTTGTCAACGACTGATTCCGAAAATAAGGAGCGAGAAGACGAGTTAAGGGTTTCTAATAGTTTCTACCTATAGGTCGAGTTGATTTGCTATGCTGAGGTTAGGGTTCTGCTTGGCCGGAGTGCCTTGCTCAGCCCAACGGCTGCGGCAAAAGATGTAAGGAAAAAAAGAGCAAGAAAAACCAGCAATAGATGGATTTTTTATTGTTTTTTATTTTATTAAAAAAATAGGAAAAAAGGAGGAAGAAAAAAGAAAAAGGAGGCAAAAAAAGAAAAGAGCAAGAAAAACCAGGTGCAAGGAAAATGAGCGATGGCGAAATGACAGAAATCCAGAGTGCAAAATCACATTGAAAGCCAGGAAGTCCAACGCTGTTCAGAAAGCAGAAATGCACCGATATTCCACCAAAGGAGAACCAAAGCACTGAGTCCGAATGTCAATGAGAGCATACTCTCGTCCTCACCAACATATGTATCCAGCGCCCTTCCTCCTACTTGGCGCTCAGCGCCCAGACTACGATCCCACGGCTACTAGCAGCATACGAATTGACAATGCATCCTGTTGACGTCAGCAGCAACGACCGTAGTACGTGAAGATGTCGACCTTGTAGACCATCCCCAAGACCATGTAAGTGCCCTCACATCACAACCTCATCTCTCTCTCTCTCACCCTCGACTTCTACTACCCACGTCTTCCCTCCATCACGCCCTTCACACCGCACGTCCGCGCGTGCACGCAGCAGGAGGACTAGCGCAGCAAGCAGCCCGCGAGCGAATCGCTCCAGCAGCGCTGCCACCCACAATTGCAAGTGCCCGAATATCTCGACCGGAGCCCATCCCTTTCCTACATGGAAAGTGGCGGGCGCTTTCCCACTTGCTTCCCATGTGAGACCGAGTTTCCAGTAGCTTCAGTCTTGGCCAAAGTGTCTGCGCCCAGGCCCGTTCAGACAACGCCCTGGGACCGAATTGGTTAGGCATGCCCAACCACCCAGGCACAGACGTGAGGCTCACAAATATATTTTGGATTCTCAAAAGCAAGGCGGATGTAACCAACTGGCGCGTGGCAACTGTCTGGCGCCAACCAAGATTTGAAAAATAGACGCAAGTCTCAGTGTCTCTCTCTTCCTTCCTCCCACCTCTGTCTCTCTCTCCTCTCTCCCTTCCTCCCACCTCTGTCTCTCTCTCCCTTCCTCCCACCTCTGTCTCTCTCTCCCTTCCTCCCACCTCTGTCTCTCTCTCNTCTCTCCCTTCCTCCCACCTCTGTCTCTCTCTCCCTTCCTCCCACCTCTGTCGCTCTCTCCTCTCTCCCTTCCTCCCACCTCTGTCTCTCTCTCCTCTCTCCCTTCCTCCCACCTCTGTCTCTCTGTCCTCTCTCCCTTCCTCCCACCTCAGTCTCTCTTTCCTCTCTCCCTGCGCGTGGCCTGTTCAGGGCGCATTGAGAATCAGGGGGCAAGCCTTCACTTAGGGCGGGCATGCGCCTGCTGCAGGACCCTATGCCGAGGCATAAACCCTCAGACTCCCTCCTCCTTTACTTCGATAGTCCTCTGAGAGGTCGTTACACAGCAGGCTGCTTCCCTTTCAAGTTCCGTTCAAAACTTGAGATAATTTGGGGAGCAGTCTTCATTAGCTCTTCTCTTGTGAACCATCGATCTTCTTGAGGATTAGTATGGTGTCTGAACCGCACTTGGTACTGCATCTGCGGTTTAGGAGGGCGCCCCCTGCCTGGAGGCTTGGGCACAGGCATCGGCTTGTGCTCAACAATTTTGTCAACGACCACGCGTCCATCCATGGTTGGGGGCAGCATTGATCGCCTGGAGGGAAACTGTTCGCTTTCAGCGAAAGGGGCCAACTTGGATGCATCATGGAAAACAGGGTGTGTGCGGAGGTGACCAGGGATGCGAATAACGTACGATGGCCTTTGGGATTTTTCCCAAACTGTTTGGTACATTCCCACATGTTAAATGAGCGGCCAGATCGAGTCCTTTGTAAAGGAAGGACTAGATCTGGCCGCTCATTTTGGGATTTTGCAATTTTTTTGAGGGCCTAGTGTGAGTACGCCCTTGGTTACTTTCTTCCTCCTCCTTCAAAGTTCTTTCGTACGAGCTGAGGGCCTTGTGTCCACTACACAGCCCTCCATTTATATGAATCTGGAGCTCATAATTGTCCCAATGCATTCAGAATGTTGGACTCCTCGAAATGCACCTGGTCCCAAAAGGCATCGACATGCAATTAAGAACGAGCGAGTAATGGAGCGAGCGACGCCCTTTGTCGAGCTTGCTCCCCTTTCTTCTGTTTTTTGGATCTCTCTCTTCTTCATCCCTTCTCTCTCTTCTGATTTTTGCATTTACCCGCCGAATGCACCTGGTCCCGAAAGGCGTCGAAATTCATTTACCCTCTTCATCATCCTCTCTCTTTGCACGGTTGCTTGGCTGTCAACTCGTTGCACGATCCCGTCTCTGATTTTTTTTATTTTCTTTTCGTGTGCGTGTGCGACCCTGTGTCTGCTATTTACCAATCAGGACTGCTTTTGCTTGGTTATCGCAGAGTGGCGCAGATGGGGAATAGTCAAACAGGTACGCATGGGTAGAAGGAATGCAAGACTGGTATGGACAAGTGGTACATATGACTGTCAACCTTCAGAGACATTCCATGATCACTCTCGAGACTTCAGACCATGGGCCTCACTCCACTGCACAAAATTATAAACCTATGTGAACCAGGTAATGGTCCCTCGTACTCCCTCCACATTCAAGCTAGCCAGATGCCCCTCCAAATTCCAGCAGGAGCAATTATTATGTCCATGTCCATGTCCATGGAGAGAGAGAGAGAGAGAGAGAGAGCAGACCTTCATTCTTCGGATTGCATACTGCATGTTGAAGTCCCTATTTTCCATTCGGAGGATGTTTTAGTGCACACAGATGCGCAGCAGGTGTATTCATTTGACTGATCCCTAAATTAGTAAATTGTCTATATTGGGTCCCAGGAGCATGTTGCATTTCCATGCTGTGTGGCAAGTATAGACTTCCATTGCGCACAAACTTTTGGCTATATTCCACAACGAAGCAGGCAGATGCCCTGTGACCTTACACTGATCCCTAAATTGTCTTATATTGCACATCGTGGGTAGCCCGTCAGACCCACTGGCAACGCTTGTTCAGAGCCAATGGGTATTGGCCATAGTTGCGGCGCACTGCCCCGGTGCGCGATGCGGTGCGGTGCGCCGTGCTGGATGCGCTCAGGGGCACCGCACACGCATGTGCGCACGCGCGCGCACTGGGCGCACAGCGCACCGAGATGCGGTGGTGCACAGGGCTGCGCACTGTGCGCGGTGCGTTGTTTTTTTTTT
>BFEA01000123.1:2434448-2446087 GCA_003427395.1 Chara braunii
GGCCATAGATCATGGACCGGGCCAAAGATCATGAACTGTCTCTTATACACATCTAGATGTGTATAAGAGACAGGGGATGTACTTGGGGGAAATCCTGGTACATACAGGGGCAAAAGTAGAATTTGCTCGGGACCTAGCAGGGATATTGCATCAACTCGGGTGGGTCAAAAAGGACTCAAATTTCGACAAGGGATGGTACTTGGGGGAAATCATAGTACAGACAGGAGAAAAGTAGAATTTGCTGGGGACCTGGTTAGGATATTTCAGTAACTCGGGTGGGGCACGAGGTTCGGTAGGGAAGCAGGTACGCTATACTACTGGAAACACACTCCAAAAAAAGACAACACGGACAGGGTCGCTGAAAAAAACAAAAAGAAAAAAAAAAGAAAAAAAACACATAGCCAACATCAAGCACAATTCAGACCTTTCGGAATGTCAGGTGGTATTACATGCGCTGAATGGTATTATGTGGCCAGGGTGATAGTATGCAGGTTGGATACGTGGGGTTGGTATCATGTGGGACAGGGTCGTACTGTGTGGGATGTGGGTTGGGAGGGGGAAGGTCATACCATGCGGGTTGGTTACGTGAGGTTGTTATAATGTGGACAGGGTTGTACTCTGTGGGATGTGGGTTGGGCGATTCAACGTGGGGCAGGTCATACATGCTATGCGCACTGGGTGGTACTATGTAGGCAGGTAGGGGTATATCATGTGCACTGGGTGGGTTGGGTGGCACTATCTGGGACCGGGTGGTACTATGTGCGACTGGGTGGTACTATGTAACCCAGGTGATACTCTGTGGGTTGGATGGGTACAGCATGGGTTGGGTCATAGTATGTGGATCGGGTGGCACTACGTGGGCTGGCTGATACCGTGTGGAGTTGATGGACGATGCTAAATGAGCTGGGCGGCCCAACCGAAAGAGAACACAGGAAACAGAAGAAAAAAAAAAAGCCAAGCTCGTGGCTGAACGGTTCAGAAGGAAAAACCTGTACAATAAAAGATAGGAAATGGGCCTAGCGTCCCTCATAAACGTTGTGCAGTCCAACTTCAGAACGACACATCGCTGTCCAAGTTGATGGGCAGGCGGGACCTCTCACATACCAAGAAAGAGCAAAGCCAAACGTCTCAAATAAACGTCCAAAAGAACAAAAAAACTTGTCAACTTTCGATAGAGGGACAAGTAAGAAAAACCGAGTAAAAACCGAGTAAGAAAAAAACGAGCACTGAGATCTTTCTTTTTCCTTTCGGCACGAGACAAAACGAGCTCTGATATCTTTCTTTTTCCTTTCGGCACGAGCTAACACCCTGGACTCGATCTCTTGACCTGATTTCACAAAGAGTCGCGTGTCTTCTTTTGTCCAAACGGGCCTTCCTATGCAGTTGTACTTGGGCATCCACAACCCTCATCTAACAAAAGGAAACGCAACCGGCCAGCTCCCCGGGAAACGACAAAACGAAACAAACATCCACACATGAAAACGGTAAGAAAAAACGGAACGCATGACCGTTTCCTACAGACCACCACCCTGCTTCTCACTGCGCTACCCAGGTCTCACTTCGGCCCGCCACTCCAGACTCAGTTTACGCTTTAGGAACGGAGACCCGGACTGAGAAGAGAAGAGACCGCAGCCCCAGATAAAAACAAGCAGCAATCTCAGTGTTACATGATGTATCAATGGGCCGCTGGGCCGATTAAGAGATGCAATCAAACTATTGCAAAAAAAAAAAAAAAAGAGTAATCATAATAGCAAGGAAACAAGTTCAAAAAACCCTTGACGAGGTGGTACTCGGCGTGTTCCTGATGTGTTCCACAATGATCAAGCCACATTACTACTGAAGATCTTGGTGCTTCTGTTGGGTACCTGTTCTGCGATTGCTATATCATCTCCAATATTCGACAGCAATGGTTTTCACAAAAGAGCTACCTTCTTCCCTCGAATACGATGCACTGTCATTATAGCTGTATTTGGGGCATGTTCCAATCTAAATACAGCAATAATGACCGTACGTTGTATTCGGGGGAAGACCGTAGGAAGCGGTGCGGTGCACCACACAGCACAGGCGCACTGCACAGTGCGGATTCACCAAATTCTCTGCACGCTCTCTGAGTGTTCCGCACCATCAAATATGTGGTCGGCTCACAGCAACATCAAATGCTCAGTGGGCACACTGCACCACCACCACTTTTTTTTTTGACAAACTTATGTAAGTCGTATTAGTTCTTACATCTGGCTTGAAGGGGAAGAAAAGCGATTAAACCTCCATAACAAGAGTATGAGGCACCCACCTTGACATCCCATGCCGCGTCGATGATGAAACACTCGCGCGTTCTTGCATCTCCAACAGCATACACCAAGTTCCGCATTTGTTGGGCGCTCACGAAGATCTGCACTCCTACACATTCATTCCGGTCAGCACGGCACACAAGCCAAAACACAGTTGCCCACTTTGTTTTTTACCCCCGCCCGCAAAGTCATCTCTTCCTTTTTGCCTCATCCTGCCATCCATACAGTTGACAGGCAATTGAAAAACAAGCCACAAATAAACATGGCTTGAAGCACAAGGTTCTTCAGGGATGATTGCCGACTTTCCCCACTCCGATACTGAAATCATTCCTGAAGTGCCACACTCGTTTTTCCCCTCCCCTTTTTTAACTTTCCACTTGCGAAAACAATGCTTCCACGCCCAAGGAGCACACCCCAGTTCACCGTCTACCGATAGGACAAAAATTCATAACACTTCATAAAACACCTGGCCAGGGATCCTCACATAAACACCCTGCGATGTAAACCTAAAGCTTAAGTTTGAACCAAAACAAACTCGTGCAGGTTGTCTGAGCCGAGAGCTCCATGTCTAGCTTATTCCTCAAGAGTCAAAACACAACACCCAGTCATTATATAGATGTATTAAACCCCCAGCACATGGGCCCCAGGCAACTGGAGAACCTGTTTTTAGCCTCTCCGAGTCCTAAAATTTAGGAGGCTGAGCGCTCTAAGATCAAATGAATCGGCGGCGGTGGGCGGCCTCCGAATGGGGCCCACGACCGATAGCTGGCATGTACTGGTGCTTTAAGTGCCACTTCAGGTCACAAACAGATATAATGAATGATCAGGCATTCTGTAGGGGAGGAAGACGGTCGTTTGCAAGAGCTGTAACTCACCTTCGTACAGCAACTGCCCGTCAAGAGCATTTGCATCCTTCTCAACCATGGTTCTATCTGCTGCGCCATTTAGCAGGGCAAAAAAACCAATTCTGCGTCTCGAACTCTCTTTCATCCATCCCATCCCAGGGGATGGTGAATCCTCCCTTTGGTTCCTTTTTTCAACATTTCACAATTTTTAGCCCTTTCATCCCCTCAACATGACGACTCTGTTCAAACTTTCGAAGTTCAAACGCCTCAACTAATACTCGCGTTCTGCATTCGGAAAATATCCACCACTTGATCTGCGCAGAGGTATTTGTGCGGGAAAAGGGATGAACATTGTGCTCCCTAGCCTGAGTAGTGAGTGCATGATTTCCGAGCCCAAGCGCAGCATTTTCTTCGCATTCTGAAGCTCGCAGATGTTGACACTGATGTTGGCTGTCCCTGTAAGTCATCGTAGACTTATAGATGTTCTGCAAACAGTCCTTAAGAAAAATGTATTGCAGACATTGCAAGAGGCACACACTTCTTTGGATGCGAGTAGGTTGCCTTCCAGCTCTGCAACCTGCTGCAAGAGGTATGGGCATGACATGTGTGTACGATTTGCTAGGCTACTTTATAATCACAAGCCCTCAGTTTGCGGCAAATCGAACGAGCGCATACAATGCTCCAGCTTCAAAAGCCAGCCAGTCCTCATGGCCTGACACTTCTTGACAGCGCAGTGAGCAGCCATCACTGTAGCCGCCATTACTCCAGACACAGCATGCAAGTGACGAGTCCTTAAACCACCGATTCGCTGCAGGTCTAGCAATGCTTTCACCGGTGCATATGGCAACCGCATCGAGCTGCCATTATTCAGGACACAACACGCAAGTGATGCGTTCTTAAAACCACCAATTCACATACGGAGGCCACAGGTACCAACCAGGTGGGCACACAAAAAGTGTTGCGTGCCCGAGAAAAGTCATTGGTGCAGGGTAGGTACTGCTATGTCAGGGAAAACATTAGAAATAAAAAAATAAAAAAATAAAAAAATTGTAGGGGCCATATGGAAGGAAAGATGTAGCAGAACCCTGGACGGTGCCAAGAACCCACGTTACAAGGTCTGGTCAGCTACCAAGGGAATGATTGAAGCAGAGATTCTGTTCCAATGGAGGAAAGACAAAATCCTGCTCCAGAGATCTCCAGATACAGAACAGGAGATGCTGGCTGGCTAAATTCAAGCGGGTGTTATAAGCAAGGGGCAAGGTGGCTTATCTCAACGGTCTGCATCTAAAGTCGAATGAGTGACATAACTCTGGCACAACAGGCATACATCGGAACACCCAGCCACAGGAGGCACCGGACCCCATCTGGACACGAGAGGGAATCAAGAACCAGCAACGGAAGGACTACGCCATGCTCGTACGGGACGCAAACTCGGCAGCTATCCGGAGGTCCTCAACGACTGAGGGATGACAAGAGCCAGGGATTGTCTATGAGCTTTAAACAACCTGTACCCCAGGGGGTCTTAGGACACCTCTGACACAAATGCATATGGACCCGCACGGCGCACCGATTCAGCCTCCGCATTATCGCCTAAAAACGCAGTAGGTACTGGTGGTTTAAGCGTCTTTTAGAATCTTGTTTGAACTGCCAGTACACAGCCCCAGGCAACTGAAGAAAACGAATGGCTCACTCCTAGAATCGTGGAGGCTCGGGGCTGCTGGCGCCTAAAAAGGAAAAAAGTGCACAGTTGGCAGTGGGGCACAGCTTGGCGCGCAGTGCGAGTCCGGCTCGAGTGTACGGGTGGTTTAAAGTGGATCCGACAGATTTTGCACAACCAAGCTGAGAGGATTTCTAAAAAGAGAGGCAAGCTGACAGCCAGTCCTCGAGTGTACGGGTGGTTTAAAGTGGATCCGACAGATTTTTTTATTTTTTTTTTGCCATGACCGGGTCACCTGGGCATCAGACCCCCCCGGGTGTCACGCTGGGCGGCCGGTCATGAAAATCTTCCTAGGATTTTTTCGATTTTTAATTATTTTTTTTGCTAGGACCTTCCCTGGTCCTTGCACGGCCGGGCCGCTGCGGAAAATAGGACGATCCGGGCGGCCCAGCTGGTAGCTTAGGGTTATGGACTATTATGGAGCCAGGACCATAAGGACCTGTTTAAATTTAAAAGGAAATAGAAAAGAAGAGAAAAGAAAATGCCTGCACCGAAAAATGGTGCCAACAAAATGCATCTTGTTGCCCCCTTTTACTCTAGGCCTAACCATTGGAGCTGAGAAGGGCCAGGTTGGTTGGTGTTGAATCAGGCGTATGAAAAAAAAACTGGGTCTACCAAACTGGTGGTTTAAGGCACATTACATTCACACTAGGAGCTTGTCGACCTAGTCTAGTTTTTAACTATTTAACTACAGTCAATTCCATCCCCGAAGAGTCCCCAGTGCCGTTGACCCATATTTCTGAGAACATACTCACACTAGGACTTTCCTGGATGTATATGACCACTTCTCTGACTCAGCCTGGATGCACCTAACCACAATTATGTCCATGGGGACGTGGGAAAAGTCCTTGTGTGAGTATATCCCTGAGAGAGACTTTCCCATGAATTATTGCATTAGCAAACAACATAGGATATAGTACCGATATACATACGAGATAGAATATGGAAATTTTGAAACAAGATTTTTATTCGGAACGACTGCCCGGCAACTGAAAACAGTGAAAAGCGACGAAAGAGACAACGCTCACAACATATTCATGCTCGTGTACCACGGCCGGACTTCGGAGCTATTGTGGAAAGGGCCTACCAAGGTTAAATTATTCATCCTCAGAACTCACTCTATAGAGAATCAATCAGCTTAAACCAGTTTTAATCCCATTACCTCACGCCCCGCACCACCCCAACCCCCACGCCTCCCCCACGCCCCCTCCCCCTCCCCTCTCCTCTTCCTTCCCCCACCCCTCTTCCTTGTGGCCAAGCAGTTTCCCACTACCTAATATCCCTGCACTTCTTGCTTCTTATGGTCCGGAGTCAAGCGTGAAGGTGTCACGGAGGGCAGCCCTAGGCCCGAAGAAACATTGAGGGGACAGGACATGTTTACAAGGGAAACCCACATGCCATAAGCCCCGAGGAGATCAACAGTAGAGCCAGAATAGTGGCAGGCATGATGATTGAAATTCGAAATTGAAAAACAAGTGTGAAAGTTACGAAGAACAAAGAGATTGTTTCCGCATGATGTAAATGACAAAGGATGTAGAAATCAACTCATGCGAGCAACAGTTGTGTAGAAAAAAGGGATGTCGCCGCAGTCTAGCACTCGTTGATATTCAGATAGGTTCCGACGGAACCACGTTTTCAAGAGATGTGGCTCTCCACCGATAAAAATGTAGCTCTCTACCACCAAAAAGGAGCCATCAACCAGGCAAAGGTCCAATCTGGAGGTTTCTCACGACCTTAATAAAAAGTGAACTTGCTTCGGATGTTCACATGAAAAGAGATTGTTTGCACACCTTCAGGCAGTTAGTAGACGCAAGCTTTTCATCAACTTTCTTGAAGAGATTTTCCCTCAAGAAGAGCAAAAAAAAAAAAAAAGGAGACTTCAAAGCCAAAAAAACATGGCATGTGTTCGCAGAATCGCAGGCGCATAAATGCCCTTTATAAAAAAGGGACGAGAAAAAGCTGGGGCGGTCCCGGACGTCTGGGCCCAAATCCTACAGCGGAGTTGTAAAGCCTCTATCTGACTAACAGGGGATAGCGGATGTGCATGGCCACAAATCTTTTTTCCTATATTACCAGTTGCCCGGGATGTCCTGGGCGGACAGTCAGGGAGAGGGGGAGGGGGGGNGAGGGGGGGGGAAGAGAGAGAGAGAGAGAGAGAGAGAGAGAGAGAGAGAGAGAGAGAGAGAGAGAGAGAGAGAGAGAGAGAGAGAGAGAGAGAGATTCCAGGTTCTCTTTCCCAACCTCTGGGAGGATTTCCCAGTGTAAAACCGAATTGACAGGGAGTGAGGGATTGGTGAAAAGCAATGTAGAGAGAGCACGGAGGAGGGGGGTTGCCTGCTGCGAGTAGCCATGGTGGGCATCCGCTTGTTCTAATAAACGAGAACGTAGATAAAAGACATCTCCTGGGACAGCTTGGTGACATTGTGGTCGACGTAACAGTGATGACATTTGTCGATATATAGCCACCATAGGATCAGAGAAGTTCAATAGGGATATAGATTGGGAATACAAGACGCGAGTGCAAGAAAATAGTAAAATGTGTGGATCATTCCCTCCAAACCACAAGGGGCAGCCCGGAAACGACCCTAGTGACCTTAAGTACCTGCAGTGGAACTGTGGCAGACCAAATGCGATGGTGAGGAACATGGTCAACGAATAACGACTCAGACACACAAGCAGGAGAACAGGCATGCACACCCAACCACACACATTTCCTATTCGTTTTTTTTTTTTTTTGTAGGGTGGGTGGGTGGGGGGGGAGGAGCGTGCCACCACCCACGTCCGCCCTTTCTCTTAAACCACGAGTACACGGCCATACATCAGCCACGGGCCCTATTCGGAGGCCCAAAATGCGATGCCGGCCATTGATGAATTTATCGATGGCGGGCCAGCCCCAACTTTTTCAGAGTAGGGGACAAACAATTTCTCCACAAGGCTGGGGCCATGTACTAGCTGTTTAAGGTTCACCGTGAGTTTCAAGGGGCACACTTTGCAGTCATTGCACTGCATGCATCGACTGTGCGTGTAGCGATGTGCCCCACAGCTGTGCAGTTACCTGTACCATGCAAGGGCAAATTGTCGCAAAGTTTATCAACAGAAAGAGGTAGAAATCTGGAGGCGTCTATGGAATTCTCAATGACGGAAAAATAAAAACACCAACGACTCTGCGGATGGGAACAGGGGAACACAGAGGAGAACATCAGGTCCACTGAAAAGTGGCCACGTCTGAAGGCACACATCAGCCAACAAGCAAGTCTTGCAACTTTGCTCACGGCTAAATAAATGACAGGCAGATCCTTGACTGATGCAGGTAGGTGCAGTAACATGGCAGCACGGTCTCTTCCTGGATGTGACATGTTAGTACAGTTCTTGCCCAGAATGATCTGACACTGCGATCGTGTCAGTAGATATGAGTGAGTCAAGGTGCAGAATAAAAGCACTTCTTTTTGCCACATACTGTAGAAATCTGACACAGCCATGTAAGAATTCTTAATGTACAGAAAAGAGGAAAGGATCGGGGGAAGGAAAAGGGGTGTGCGTGTGTGTTGTCATATTCGCCATACACTCAAAAAAAGCATGACTGTGCCAGACTATTTCGTCGGACTTCCACCGACTCATCAGGAGGTTGAACCCCGACACCCGACATTCTGCCCACGATGCATTTGAATGTGTGTGTGTGTGTGTGTGTGTGTGCGTTGTGGGGGAGGGGGGCTCTTATACACATCTAGATGTGTATAAGAGACAGGTCCGAGCCCAAACACACACACAAAAAAAAAAAAAAAGAAGTCCTCAAAAAAATCTGAAAAAACACTATGTTATGCAAAAAAAAGAAGTCCTCGAGCATTACTCTTTTTTTTTTTTTTTTTTTTTGAAAAGCCTTAGCTGTCTACTAGAGGGGGTGATACGAGCATCCCCCGCTAGTAGTAACCTCGAGCATTACTTGATAATCTCCATCCCAAATGAACTGGGCGCAAAGCCACAGGTATCAATCTATCTCCCCTTTGTCCTTCACCCATAACGTTGTTCGGCTGTGAGTGCCTGGCAACAACAAACTATTAGGATGGTCATATGTAAAATCCTGTGGTGCTCGTGCCCCTGCAATAAGGTCATACTAACACTACCACTTTCTACTCCGAAACTCCCCCGCAAGTCCTAGTGTGAGTTTGCCCGAGGCCTGATACATTTGTTTGGTTAGTCCAAAGGACCACATCCTCGTTCAGCCCCAGCCTCCCTTGGATTCCTTTCTTCTCCCTTCCCCCCACCTTTTCTAAACCACTAGTCGGGCTGAGGCCGACTGAAACATTCGCCAGCGCAGAAAGAGGTCACGTGCTGCACCGGCCGTGGATCCCAATCGCAATAACAATGGTTGGAGTTTACCGCCGCCATTTCTTTTCTTGAGGATGCCAACCTTGAGCGAAGTTGGGATCACCACGGTCAGCAGAAAACGTGGCTCAACAAAAAATAGTCGCAGCTGAACCACAAGTACGTTTCCCAGCTAGAACATCAAAGTCACGGTGTGCATGCTGCCGCGACTCTCGGGAAGTACCAGGGCGCCATTTCGCTGACACCCATCCAGGCAAAATGGTCCTCACATGTGGCCCATCTCGCCTGAATGGATGTGCCGCGACTTCGGTTTTCTAGCTGGCAAACATACTGGTGGTTTAAGGAAAAATGAACAGCTACAACAATTAACCTGAAAGGAAAAGCCTTTCAGATTCCCAATCGAGCACTGCGATTTTCAGATGCCTTCAGAAAGAACTGTGCTGACGGCTTCGAAATGAACCCCCCCCCCAAAAAAAAAAAACAGCTCGGTGGCACAAGAGCTTCCCAATCTTACCAACCTTCCATTTCCTCTCCTTGTTACAAGCCTTACTCTCCTTCCGATCCTTGGAGCATGCCACACATGATTAAATAAATCTCAGCGTAATCAGAAGGGAAGGACAGAAGACAAAGAAGAAGAAAGGGAAAAAGAAGAGGGAGATGCACAAAGTGAACCCCGTGCAACCGCAACGAAGAGAGGGAGAGGTAAAGGCCTCTCCACTTCAAAGCCAGGACTACACAGCTCCCTGTCAGAGAGCTGTCCAGGACTATGGAAGTAGTATGGATACTTCTTGCATGGAAATCTCCTCGCAATGGAAACATCGCCTTCAAGCCTTCCAATCCTTAACAGCATGCCAAAACTTCTGCAGAGGTTCAAGGACCACTACCTTTCACGTACATCGGCCACAGGAACGGTCTCCGCTCCGTCCGAATGCCGAAACGAAACGGCAGCCGCCGATGACATTAATCAACAGCGTCCGCCATCGTCCCCGGTCCCTGAAGAATGCGATATAGGTTATATTCCCACATTTCCCAACACTGTGAAAGGTAGTGGCGGATTCAGAGTCGAGAAGGGGACGAACTCGGTCAATCCAGGACCATGAGGAGAGGAACTCAATCGATCCAGGACCATACTGAATACATTTTCTAGGAACTAACACAGAAGTATAAAATTTTTGAAGGTTACCAAAACAATCAAGAACTCAAACCATGAGTCCCTCCGAGCCCCTCTTCCTGACCTGGATCACTGTTGCTTGCCAAAAAAAAAGACAAACCGGTGCAGGCACAAAATACTAGAATAGTTCCTTTTCTTCTGGAGCGACCAGCCACGTTGGTCCGGTAGAATAAGGCCCTGTCAACACAGCGCATTAACTGCGGACTTGAAACAACACGGCTGGAAAACGGACTACCGTCTACACCCGAATAGAACTCTCCCGGCCATTATCTCTGTATCAAGACTGAAAGTTGCCCCAACTACAGCTATAATGACCTGGCGTTCTATTCGGGCGAAGACGGTAGTGGCTCAACATGTGACTATCTGAGGGCACACTCGCACTAGACTTTCCTGAATATATCTACTGGAATTACGGCCCAACATGTGGATGCATCCTACTGCAAATCACATCCACAGCTTAATAGACAAGGTGCTAGTGTGAGCATGCCCTGACTGGACTACATTACCTGACAGCCTACTTCTCTCGCACTAAATGTAATCCGCACAAGGCATAACTATCAGGATGTCAACAGCTATTGCGATGAACTGCATTGCCCGACTCCATACTCGTATTGCATTGAATCACCACTGTGACATACCTAATTGGTTTTCCCAACCATGGGGCAGCGTACCTAAGCGTTTTACCACCAGGATTTTTCTCACCATCCACTGGCACCCAGCAACTTTTTGTTTTCGCTTTTTAACTCCAGATTGGGGCCAATGGTCACCAATGTCTTTTAAATTTTAATATATATCAGCATATGTTTTTTTTTTTGTTTTTTTTGTTTTTTTTTGTTTTGTTTTTTAAGGGGACCCAGTGCAGCATTGTTTTCTTCATTTTCCTAATATTTTTCCCTAACACAAAAAGATTTAATCATCAACTTAATCTACATCCCTGATTATTTCCAAATTTCTTGTTTCTAAGCCCATAAACTCACCAAAGAGAGCGCCAGAGGTTTGTAGCCCAACGTGCCCAAGGCCAGCATGTATACCACTTGCAGGCCTTGGTTGAAGTCGGGGGCCGTGGTGTCAGCGATGTGATCTGCACCAGTCAGCCGCCTTTTGGCTAAGTAAGCTCAAGTGTAGTAACTGTTATCAGATCAGTTTAATATCTGATCCGTGGTCCATCAGGACACGTAAAAAAAGAGTTACACCAGCCATGATTTTGCACGTCTCTCTCTCTCTCTCTCTCTCTCTCTCTCACACACACACACACACACACACACACACACACACACACACACACACACACACAC
>BFEA01000123.1:2446312-2462687 GCA_003427395.1 Chara braunii
CTCTCTCTCTCTCTCTCTCTCTCTCTCACACACACACACACACACACACACACACACACACACACACACACACACACACACACATCAAGTACCTCCTGGCATCTTCTCTTCCAGATAGCCCATAGCGCCAAGGGCCTCATCCTCTAAAATAGCTTGCCTGGATATGTTTCCGAATGTTTCGGGGAGGTGAGTCCTGTGAATATCACTACCTTACGGTCCCGAAGAGGTTTACCCACCACCACTTGCCATAGAGCTGCCACCTTGTCCCAGAATTGGCAGGCTTTGGGGCATGCGATCAGGCTGGGTGACACATCCTCAATTTCACCCGTTTCACATATGGCGCATAGCTCATTGTTGTTTCGGGTATTTCACTATTTTTCCTTTTTCTTTTCGTTTTTCCCTTAGTCCGATATCCCCTGACACATTTTGTGCATGTTAGGATTTGAATTGCAATCTGTTTATGAGCGGTCACGTGTGTGTACCATTCAGCCACAACGCAGGCACTTCTTTGTCTTTTTCTTTTTTTTTTGTGGAAAGGGTGACGAGCTTGAGATATCATTGTCAAACTGACTGTTCAAGCAGTTGCTATATCGCCGGTACTCGGCTTTTTCTTTTATTCACGAATGCAAAGATCTATCGGTTGTATAAACTTGTATTTAGTTATGAAAACATTCAGTCCTTGGATTCCAAAATCCATAACATTAGCGAAGGCAGCACATTAATGAATCTGTTTATGATTTCCATCTGATACATTCGGGAACACCTAAGTCTGAGTATGCCCTTACTGACCTTTTCAAACTCCTCGACCTTTTCTGCTCTGTATTATTTCTCTCTGGCCTGCTGCCCTATTTTTTCACTGGCAAAGTACGCTGTGTCTGGTTATAGAGTGTTTCCTGGGCGCAAGATCGCTGTCGAGACCTGAGGCGGTCGGGACCCGGGTTACTCCTACTTTGGGCCCAGTCAGTGTCCCATAAAAAGAAGAGGAGGCTGAACCTGAGTCAGATCTCACCCTGGGCGTTGGCCTCAACTCACTGTCCATTTGCAAATCCAACCAGCAGGTAATCCGTGATTCAGCCGTCAGGACAGTCTGTGCCCTCCCCATTGCCCAGCTGCAGCTCAGCCACAAGGCCAACTGGACACACAAGGGACAGCCAGTGAGAGCAAGAGAAAGGGGTGAGCTCACTCACACTCTCAACATCCGCAAGCCCCTTTTTAAAGCCCTAATTACTTTTACCAACAGCAAGTTCTAATTTCGCCACTAGAAATAAAAACCATCATGGCATCATCATAATTACCATGTGCTTTGTACCATCATTCTTTTTTTGCTTCGTCTTCAAGGGTGATGGCCTTGAGATATCATCTTTCAAACTGACCAGCCCCAGGTAGATTCAGAGTTATTTATCGTCTGACTCGGTCTGAGTTGATTGGAATTTGAACGGAGGTCTGCATTTCAAAAGTTCATGCGCGTACCGACTGAGCTATATGAGGTCCGTTCGTTGTACCATCCTCTTCACCTCTCTGTTATCGATTATACAAAGTTACGAGCTGTATAGCACACTGATGTCCTCATCGTCGTCTTCTGGAATCATCGGTTTTTCGACATCATGACTATCGTTTAACCAGAGGGATCGCCCATCTTCACTTTAATCCAGCCTCATCTCTCATATAGCCTGAATGTCCAGAGGACGACGACGGTTCCAGCCCGAGCACGACTTCCAGCTAACCAGTCTGATATTCATAGTTGATGGTTCAGACCTGCAACGCATGATGAAGCAGAGCACGGCTTTCCCCCCTGTCTACCCTTTCCTACAATTCATGCTGCCGCCGTGCTTATATGTCATCTTCTGTGGTTGAAACCACCGCTACACTTGAGCCCGGCAGACTCGCACTTTGCGCCAAGCTTTGCAAAACCGCCAGCAGCGCACTGCTTTTGTTTTTTGGTTGGCTCCAGCCATTGTGGTCTCAGGTCTGGTAGCCTTGAGGCTCCTGCTTATTCGTTTTCTCGAGTCGCCTGGGGCCGTGTACTAGTGGTTTAAAGGCCCTTTCTGCACGGATACGAACATATAGAATTTGACTCAAGTGCAGACAGTAGGCGGAAGACGGGAGTGGAGCAGTAGTAAATCCTTCCTTCTACACAAAGCAATCAATGCTGCTGTCCCAGGGTCCCTTGAGCAAGGAGGGGTCAATAGTGCATCACCCCAGGAGGGGTCCAAAGTTGAGCAGGGATTTGGCCATAATGCACATCACCCCAGAGGCACCTCAGACTTGACTCGCAGGGAATGAGACTACCATTCATAATGTGGTCAGGTACACCGTTCTTTTTTTCTTCTTTTGTTTTACCCTTTTTTTTTCTTTGCTTTTTGCAAAAACGGGTTCCATTTATTATTAACTCGAAGAAAGAGGGGCCGGCTTCCCCACATAAAGACTGGGTCTGGGAGCATACACCATTCGCTGCTTCTCGTTTATGTGCCTAAGGTAACCCATTAACAACGTGATCAGGCGAACTTTCCGAAGAATTACCTGTGACACCCACGCACATGGCCATATAACAGATACACAGTGGCGCCTTCGATGCTCTGTGGATGACATAACCATTGGTCAAGTGCCAACCAACAAGCACTCCTATCATTATGTCTGTAAGACAGCCTTAGTACGAGGCCTAGGGCTAGCCATTCAATCTTGCACAGTCCTTATTTGAGTCATGTCAACAGAAGGACAGGAATAATGATGAGAAAGAAAAAGGACGCTCCTGTCCTTTGGGACATCTGTTAGAATCGGAACAATCCAGAGAAGATTAGCATGGCCTCTACGCACGGATGACACACATAAATCGAGAAAACTGAAAACAAAAGAATCGAGAAAGAACGCCCCGCAAATTTTCCCTAACTGGGACCGGCAGTTGAGGGATACTGCAGGCAGGCAAAGCAGCAGGAAAGCGGCGGAACATCTCAGCTGCCCCACTTTCATCCTACCAAAATGAATGATGAACTGAGATCATTGTGAGATGTTATCCCAGAGACTAATTTGTTGTAAGGCAACTGATTAATTCTTTCTGAATCAGAACAACTTACCAAGCCAATCCGCCGATTTCTGTTCGCCGTTCCCTTTTGCCCCTTCATCCCTTCAGATTGTTTCCTGTGGAACTTTCATGTGAAGCTTTGTTTACGCTTTTCTCTTGTGCGCATTATTATTATATATATTATATTATGTGTTTTCGTTTTTCATCCAAAGCTATATCTTATTACAGTCTTCGAGAAACATTGGCCAGCTCTCTCAACCACACATCCATGAACAGCCCTTCATGGCCACAACACTTCTAGAACTGCTGTTTTGTTCTAGTGTTCCATTTCTGTACCGGGACAAGTGCACAGCATAGTGAACTACACCTGCGAATGAGAACGCAAAAAAAAGTGACTACGCAAGACATCCCAACCCCTCTGGCCAAACCAGTTCAGCCCAACAGGGGAAGAAGGGGGGAATAACACGTTCCTCCACTTTTTTACTCACAAAGGAAAGGAGGGTTTGAGAAGAATCAACTGCCATTTTGTGTGTGGCATGATGAATGCTGATGGAGGTCATTATGTGACTTCCTTAGTTATTACTGGTTCATTCACACTCAAAACATGGGGCTGAGGTTCTCTCTCTCTCTCTCTCTCTCTCTCTCTCACACACACACACACACACACACACACACACACACACACACACACACACACACACACATACACACACACACACCAGTTATTTAGTGAAGCAGCAGGTCAGAGAGAGGGAGAGAGAGAGAGTCTCAGTGTTACTATCGACAGCCGGAAGGTGTAGATCAGCAGCTCTTGACACTTACTGTTCCTGGGCCATAGATCATGGACCGGGCCAAAGATCATGAATCGCCAAATGGACAGGTTGGCATGGACCTGTCCACAAACCTGCTCAGTTCGGAGAAGGTCGGAGGAACTCCGAGGAGGGATCAGAGGAGCCAGTTATACCCAGCCATGATATGGTTAGATTGAGCAGGTGCTCAACTGTACTCCCGTTACGGTGAGAGAGGCCAAAAGAAAGGCGATGGGGAGGAGAGGGTGTGTCAGTGCAGAAGGGCCATCTGCAGTAGGGACACGCAATATATAATTTATTAATTTTGCAGGCTCTTCCTTCCCACCCAGTCCGCGAACTGCTCTGAGCTGTATCCGAATCAAGTGGCCAAAGGTATTCAAATACAAGTACACGCCCAGCCCACGTGAACAAAGAGCACCGTTCGATAAGCAGACCTGAGTTCAAATGTCGTTGGGATCAGATAAGTAAATGACTCTGAATTATCCGCGGCCGATCTCAAGGCTGTCGCTCTTTTGTGGATGAACAATCCAAATGTAACTGTTAGCAAACAAACAGGTCATGAGTTCGAATTATAATGGAATCTGTGCACACTCAGACTGGAGTCTGGGACCCTTTTGACTCAGCTCTGGTCGTGATGCCAGCCATATACACCCCAGGCGCAGCTGTAATTGCAGTAAGATACATCCGAAACATCCTGATGCGAGTACCCTCTCAGATGAATATAATAATCTTAGGGGCAACCCACCTTCTTCATTAAGAAAAGTAGAGGGGGAGGAGGGGCGGGGGGAGAAGGGGGGGATTACACAGCGGAAAAAAACTTCAAAGACCTCAGCAACATTGGGGTTCTATGTTTCGGGAGCAAGTTCATTTTGGCTTTCCACAGCCAGCCCACATAACATCACCCACATACCCCACAGTGTACCATCCAGTCCATGTAGCATCACCCACCTAGCTTGCATTGTGCAACCAGAGCACTGCCATGTTGTGCTCTTTTCTTTTGTGCTTTGTTACCGTCATGTCTTTGTGTGTGTGTTTTTCAAGAACATAGCACTTCTCTTTCGGGGGTAGGCTCTCTTTTTTTTAGGTCTTTCAGGGGTTCTCCTTTTGTTCATTTGGTTGGGAAAGGGGGTTCCCACAGCCCAGCCCACCGCATCACCCTGCCCACATGAGAGAGAGAGAGTGCGTGTGTGTGTGAGAGAGAGAGAGAATAGGATGTCTGGCTGCTGTCACGGGAGGAAACAATCAACAAGGAAAGAGGGGGGGAAGGAAAGAGGGCCCGAGGCATATGGGATCGAGAGCTAACCGTGATCAACAGGGGGCCAGGAAGGGAGAGGCGAAGAAAAAAGAGAGGGCAGGAGGGAGATGCTATCAGGTCTTAACCACGGTAGATGGTTTTCTGCAGTTGGTTGAATTATCCAACAGCATCTGCATTGAAACTACTGTGACTCTGCAGGTGCAGAGCTGATATCCTCCAACTGTACTTGGGTTTTCTTACCTGTGTTCTTAGTTGACTCTCACGTACTGTCTTGGATTCATATGGGCTTCTGCACATCATGGTTTGCTGGTGACTTCAAAGTTCAAACACATAACTCTGTTGCATTTGCATCCTGGTGTGTTCCTCTCGTCCTTTGGCCCTTCCTAGCATGTGTGGCTGTACCCACTCCGCCGTGCACAAGGGCATGGGGCGTCTGACTAGTACCTTTAAATCCTCAGCGACCCACAGTTCAAGCATGTCCCAACATGAGTTTTTTTAACTTAAAAAAGACTTATCCACAACTACCTCTTATGAGGCAGGAGGACATACATGCACACGCACATGACGGTGACACACGGAGACGATGGATGGGAAACGGAGGATCGAGGGAGGAGGAGAAGGGAGGATGGACAGATGAGGACGAGAGAAGATGGAGGACGCACACACACGCACACACACGCACACACACACACACACACACACACACACACACACACACACACACACACACACACACACACACAGACTTACACACATGTCATGGTGAAGAGGACGACACTATACTCCAGCAGAACGAGGAGGAGGAGGACTTTTATTACGGAGTGTTTTTAATTCCTTGTTTCCAAATAAAATATTAAAAGGCGTGCAACACCTGGACATCCCCGTCCGGGTTCCAGCATGCAAATAAGGGTCAGGCATGCACACACAAACATGCAAATACCGAACACAAAATAAATCAACCAATCGATCAAATGAGAAAGCTGGGAACGGGTTGGGGATGCAGGGGGGAGAACCGGGGGGGGGGAAGAGGGGGGGGGAAGAGAGAGAGAGAGAGAGAGAGAGAGAGAGAGAGAGAGAGAGAGAGAGAGAGAGAGAGAGAGAGAGAGAGAGAGAGAGAGAGNGAGGGGGGGGGAAGAGAGAGAGAGAGAGAGAGAGAGAGAGAGAGAGAGAGAGAGAGAGAGAGAGAGAGAGAGAGAGAGAGAGAGAGAGAGAGAGATTCCAGGTTCTCTTTCCCAACCTCTGGGAGGATTTCCCAGTGTAAAACCGAATTGACAGGGAGTGAGGGATTGGTGAAAAGCAATGTAGAGAGAGCACGGAGGAGGGGGGTTGCCTGCTGCGAGTAGCCATGGTGGGCATCCGCTTGTTCTAATAAACGAGAACGTAGATAAAAGACATCTCCTGGGACAGCTTGGTGACATTGTGGTCGACGTAACAGTGATGACATTTGTCGATATATAGCCACCATAGGATCAGAGAAGTTCAATAGGGATATAGATTGGGAATACAAGACGCGAGTGCAAGAAAATAGTAAAATGTGTGGATCATTCCCTCCAAACCACAAGGGGCAGCCCGGAAACGACCCTAGTGACCTTAAGTACCTGCAGTGGAACTGTGGCAGACCAAATGCGATGGTGAGGAACATGGTCAACGAATAACGACTCAGACACACAAGCAGGAGAACAGGCATGCACACCCAACCACACACATTTCCTATTCGTTTTTTTTTTTTTTTGTAGGGTGGGTGGGTGGGGGGGGAGGAGCGTGCCACCACCCACGTCCGCCCTTTCTCTTAAACCACGAGTACACGGCCATACATCAGCCACGGGCCCTATTCGGAGGCCCAAAATGCGATGCCGGCCATTGATGAATTTATCGATGGCGGGCCAGCCCCAACTTTTTCAGAGTAGGGGACAAACAATTTCTCCACAAGGCTGGGGCCATGTACTAGCTGTTTAAGGTTCACCGTGAGTTTCAAGGGGCACACTTTGCAGTCATTGCACTGCATGCATCGACTGTGCGTGTAGCGATGTGCCCCACAGCTGTGCAGTTACCTGTACCATGCAAGGGCAAATTGTCGCAAAGTTTATCAACAGAAAGAGGTAGAAATCTGGAGGCGTCTATGGAATTCTCAATGACGGAAAAATAAAAACACCAACGACTCTGCGGATGGGAACAGGGGAACACAGAGGAGAACATCAGGTCCACTGAAAAGTGGCCACGTCTGAAGGCACACATCAGCCAACAAGCAAGTCTTGCAACTTTGCTCACGGCTAAATAAATGACAGGCAGATCCTTGACTGATGCAGGTAGGTGCAGTAACATGGCAGCACGGTCTCTTCCTGGATGTGACATGTTAGTACAGTTCTTGCCCAGAATGATCTGACACTGCGATCGTGTCAGTAGATATGAGTGAGTCAAGGTGCAGAATAAAAGCACTTCTTTTTGCCACATACTGTAGAAATCTGACACAGCCATGTAAGAATTCTTAATGTACAGAAAAGAGGAAAGGATCGGGGGAAGGAAAAGGGGTGTGCGTGTGTGTTGTCATATTCGCCATACACTCAAAAAAAGCATGACTGTGCCAGACTATTTCGTCGGACTTCCACCGACTCATCAGGAGGTTGAACCCCGACACCCGACATTCTGCCCACGATGCATTTGAATGTGTGTGTGTGTGTGTGTGTGTGTGCGTTGTGGGGGAGGGGGGGGAAGGGGGAGAAGGAAAGGGTCCAAGAACATGGTGTATGCGCGTGTGGATATAGTCCGATATACTGTTACCTGGTGTCATTGCCCATTTCCGAAAAGCCAGAAATTTAATACACGTTTTTTTTTTTCTGTGTTTGCTTTATCTTTGCAGACCGCGGCTTGCAGAATCAAACATCTGCCACCCAGTCCAGGTACCCCACCTCAGTTCCTCCAATGCTTTTGAATGCAAGGAAGGACATTCTGCCACGCTTTTTATTCTCAAAAAAGAATTGTCTATACTTTCCAGAGTCTTCTAGACATTATGAAATTCAGAAGAGGAATACAAGTTTGCACCATCATTACAACCTGAACATCCCAACTACCACCTGCACAGTGGGGTCACACGGTGTCCGGATATCCTGAGCACTTTTTTTTCGCTTCAAAACTTTCTTTCAGAACCGTTTTCAAAAAAAATGAGAACATCTGCCTAGTGTGCAGACTCCGGGCAGTTGAACCCATTTCCAGGGGATAATGGCAGAACCGGTTGAGTCCCTTCCTATGGACCAGATCTGGACGCCCTGTTGCTGAAGAAAGCAAACAGAACTGCAATCTCTACAAAGATCAGCATCCCTAGCATAATTGTCAGACAGTCCAGATTCCAGTGTCTGGTTTCACCATGACGATGATTCGCATCTCTCTATAACGCACTGGTTGATACATACACAATGTACTATTGCCAAAACACGGCCAACTTATAAGGGGGTTACAGGGGTTATAGGTGGTTACTGGGGGTAAAGGGGCTGCATAGGGGAGTTAAAGGGGTTTAGGGAGGGGATATGGGGGTGTTGGTGGGGTTATTGGGGGTTTTGGACCCTCCCAAAAACAAGTCTTTTTTGTCTTTTTATTTTTTGCCGGGTGCCGACCGACCACCGACCAGTAGGTGCCGACCAGTGGAACGGTCGGCTGGTCAGCCCCCGACCAATCCAGGGGCGCCAACCGTCGGCATGACTACTATGGTGTTTTGAAAAATTTCCTCCTATGGATGCATGGCTCACTGGCAGGTGCCATAATCAATGATGCAGAGCCGAAGTAGCATGGAGCAATGATGCTATTCAATGGAAGGAAATCTGAATTACGGACAAATGATCACAAATCCCATTCGCTACAACCGTGGAGCCTTGTGCCTTGGAGAGCACCTACCTGATTCTCTATGAAACTCGAAGACGAAACAGCGAAGTCCCTCCCAGGAACCAGCTGGACATAACAAACAACAGTCCTCCATCATTATTACACTGACCAAAACTTCATAACATCATGGAACCTTTCCTTGTGTTGAGAAAAAAGCACAAGAACAATCTTGGCAACAGCAGAAAGTCATAACCGAGTGAACATAATTGTTTGCTAAATGAACTTCCAGAACAGAAAAATTCACACAAGTATTCAAAAGTAACATACCTTCTTCTACAATTTCATTTGTAACTTCTAAGGATAAAAAGATCACTTGGGACCTCACTAGAGTTTTGGGTCCCCCTCAGTTTTTGCCTCTTCTCAACATTGGCGTTCTTTGAACTTTTTTGGAGTTTTTTCATCTTTCAGACTTTTCTCAGTGTTTAGCCTCTTGGCTCGCTTTACGTTTTCCGAACTTTCCATCCTTCATTTTTCTTCCCCCGCCCTTTCTCCCCATCCCACCCCGCCTCTCACCCACAGCCTTTCTTACTCCGTTTTTTGCATGAGCTTGTCATGGAGGCAACGACAGGAAGGGAGCACGGGTGGGAATGGGACACAGGCTTTTCCAGCTACATTGAGCTCCACAAGCCCCAAACATCAAGCAATGCGACAAACAAAATGAGAGAAGAATCCTTCCAGACAGGATAGACGTCGTCTCCAAAGATCAGCTGAGCAAAAATGCTCGATTGGCATCCAGAACTCCTCGACGACCTGCGCACTCCTGTTAGGCTGGTGGACTGGTACATGATACATAACCATCTTTCTTCTTCTTCAACCATCTTTCTTCTTCTTCCTTCTTCCTTTCTGTCCAATCTTTGACCCAAAAAAATGGCGACGACATGGTGAAAGATTTGACAGAAAGGGAAAAAGGAGGAAGAAGGAAGAATGGCGACGGCATGGTGAAAGATTTGACAGAAAGGGAAAAAGGAGGAAGAAGAAGGAAGAAGAAGAAAGAAGACATAAGGAGAAGATGAACGAGCAGGAGAAAGAGGGAGGAGAAGGAGAAAATTTTTAAGAAAAAAGCAATCCTCAAGCACGATGCCACTAGCAGACAAGCGACAAAAGACAACGGAGGCTGAGGGGGCAGTTATGCACCTGTCGAAAGTAGAATCCGGATTTAGCCTCCTCAATCAAACTCAGCCTTTTCCGTAGAAAGTCATCGTTTGGAGCCTGTCCTCCGGTGACCACATGCATCAACTGTCAGCAACCAGGCGCACAGAGCGAAGAATATTTAAATTGAAAAACATAATTTCTTATTCAAAAGTCCACACACAGCTTCCAAAAAACAAGACAAAGAAAGTAAGAGGGCCGCATCTCACAACAGTGGTCTGAGAGCGACCTCCCAGACTTGGTGCTCACAGTAAATCAATTGTCGATTGGACCCAGAAGAGGGAGGAAGATCGGTTTTCCAAGTGAAAAGACTTGGAAAACAACCAGAATGACAGGGGTGGAGCGATATAACATCTTTCCTTCTACAGGAAATCATCAATGCTGCTGTCCCAGGGTCCCTTGACCATAACGAAGGGAAGTGTTGTGTGTGTCTCTGATGCGAGGGACACCGAACCCGCTTTCCAGTTTCTAAACTTTTTATTTAAAAGTTAAAACAAACAATAAAAGGTAAGAGGGCAAATTCAGAGAGCAAAAGGCCACAAAAGAACAGATCAAGGACAGGAATGAAAGGGTGAAGGTACAGATCACAGTCCCCGCTTTGACACGGAGCTTCGGAAGAACAGGCAAACAGAAGAGGGCAACTTAAGAGAAGCAGAGGGTGAAAAAGAGCACATGCACGCAAGGGAGGCAAGGACAGACGAAACAGCACTTGATGGAAGGAGGTATAAAAGGAAGAACTTGTTTGGAGGATAGGACGTCCACCGTGCACAGTATCTCCCACTATGTAATTCCCACCACTCAGTGGCACCCCTCTAAGTTCCCTTGTCAAGCTGGAATTCAGGTAGGTAAGGAAGCGGGGCCATGTACTGAGGATGACAGACAGGCGTATCACAATCCAGCGCCTGTCATTCAAAAAACGTCCTTCCCCCGAGATATCCACCCCAGGCAGTCTACTTGTACACTTTTGTGGATTCTTCGTGTGCGTATCTCCCTTCGTCGAAAAACATTCCTCACAGAACCGCCCTCTCAGAAGCAAGACCTTTTGATCCACGTACATTTGTAGAGGGCCGCTTGCGGATTCCCACGACTCAACGCTACAGAGGGATATCCAATTCATTCAGGGAGGAAATGAAAACAAGTAACTCAGAGTTTGCCATTCTCACAAGAAAAGGGTTCATAAACCAACATACAATGCTTTTTGTTGGTTTTCATGAAGTCACCCTTGCATCCTGCTTCTCTGTCAACGATCCGAATAGTACGAAAAGCATACGAGCAAGCAAGCAAACCCCCAGGCAACATTCTTGCCGCATTGAGCCATCAGGGCTGAAGACCTCCGCAATTTCGGATTCGCTTCGTAGACGAGTAAGAGATTGTTCTCGTGTGATGCCATGTTCTGTTTTCAAAGCACTAACGACTATAGAGGTGTGAGACTTCGTCAAAGTGTGATGCCATGTGCTCTTTTTCAGACCCCATAGTAACAGTGTATAGCAGGCCGCGGGCCTAGCTCAGCAAGTGGTATCTCCATCAGTAACGGCAGTTTCTCCCCCACCATACCCTTCACTATGTAAATGGAAGTGGTCCCCACTTTTGCCAAGAGCTCAAGACGCCCTAAAGTAAGCTGTGCCTTAAGAACTTAAGACAAATGTCGGACAACTTCACATACCCCTCCACTACAACCGTCTAACCAGTCAAGGCTACTACCGTCTTCACCCGAATAGAACGCCGGGTAATTATCGCCATATCTGGCTGAAAGTTGTGCCAAATACAGCTATAATGACCGGGCGTTCTATTCAGGTGAAGACGGTAGTTCGGTACTGACAATAGGCCTCGGCGGGAGAGAGAGCAGATGCGTGATTCCCTCTAGCACAAGCACAAGGTGGGATGCCAAATCGGTCAAATCACCCTGCACGAGTCTATAACATACGGACAGCATCTCAGACGGTCGAGCCCCACTGAGGAATCTGCTCTCAAGTTGCATGGACCCGATTTTCATCTACCGTCGTCACCCAAGTAGAACGCCCGGTCATTATAGCCGCATTTGGGTCAATTTTCAGTCCACATACAGCTATAACGACCAGGTGTTCTACTCACGTGAAGACAGTAGTCTCAGTTTGACGTCAGTCCACTCCACCACAAGTATAGCCCAATGCAGCCTCAGCGTCAAAGGTCTGAAAAGGTGGGTCAGCTGCAGCCGCCTGCCACTTCTGTTTCCAGACCTACAGGATGGTTAAACCACCAGTTAGTTCACACAAGCCTACCTTCTTCCCCCGAATACAACGTACGGTCATTATAGCTGTACTTGACACATCTTTCAGTCTAGATACAGCTAGAATGACCGTACGTTGTATTCGGGGGAAGAAGACAGGTTGACGAAGCTACCTTCCAAGGCTCGCAAAATGCTCTTACCGTGTATACCGGTGAGAGCACTACTTAGGTTCGTGTGAACTAGCGGTTTAAGGTTGGTGATCCACCTTTCAGCCTGAAGGCCTGTGCCTGAGGAAAAGTCCTGTGGCTGCCAGTCTCAGCGACGGGATCGTGATCACAACTCTGCATCTCTGCTTCGCTCCTCTTCCCCTTCTCCCTCCCTCCCCTCGTGTAGAGCTTCTCCATCCCCTTCCCCTTTTCCTTCTTCCCTCCTCTTGTGTAGCATTAATAATTGCATATGAATGAGCATCATTAAGAGAACAGACAAAATGTAAGGTGAAGGGGTTGCTGTGGTGACAGTTTACAACACACACATGCTTGAGCACACGCACACACACACACGCACATCCAGGTGCACACACAATCAATGTGGCCAGCCTTGTATGTGTGAGCCACAGTAAAAAGGGATCTGCGAGAACCTAAAAAAAAAAAAAAAAAGAGGTAAAAATGTTTCATTGTCTGCAACAGAGGTAAGCTGCATCGATTTTGGATCTACGCATCTGGGTGGAACAGGGCCTGTTGTGGTGAGCACGTGCACACACAGCACAAACGCACATGTTCGTGCACACGCACATACACACACACACAGCAAGAACATTTTCACTCACCAACTCCAGTGCTCGTTGGTATGACAGCTCTGCCCCAGCATAATTCTTCAAGGCAAATAATGCCTCCGCTTTCCTGAAATGGCCCTGAAAACGATGAGAGTCATATAAGAAAGGTATTGCTGAAAAACTACATCCACATTTTTCACCGACAACTGAGGTAGACGCCCACAATGTGCTACAAGCGCACGGCGAAGTCATGCCATTTCCTTTATCCCAAAAATTAACCATTAAACCACATTGGCAATGAAGAGAGTAAGAGAGCTAATTGATGGGTAAGAGAAGCGAGAGAAGGGAACAGCAGGAGAAGAGAGTGCAATAGACAAGGGCAAGAGAAGCAAACAGAGAGTGCAGAGCCTCACGATTATTGGCACAGTTCAAGTACAGAGAGATGGGGATAAAAGAAGAGAACTACAGTATGGAAGACAGTCAAGCGGTAATACAGAGAAGGGGGAAGAGATTAGAAGATGTGGACAGGGAAGGAAAAAGGACCAGGGTAGAGGAAAAAGACTCAAAAGGGGGCAAGGTGCAACAAGCGGGGAACAGCAACAGAGATCACAATACCAAGGAAGGCAGGGAAGCGAACAGGAGAGTCGATTGGCTTTTTGTGATTAATACAAATCAAATGAAACACCAGAGCTACCGTCTTCACCCGAATACAACGCCCGGTCATTATCGCTGTATCTGGATGGAAAAGTTGCCCCAAATACAGCCATAGTGGTCGGGCGCTGTATTCGGGTGAAGACGGTAGAAGTTCTTGGAAATAATCTCAACGAGTTCAGTTCAAGAACAAATCTCTCAAGCACCAGCAAATCCCACAATTCATCGACAAGTGGGAAAACAAAGTACTGCGGCTACTGCCCAAGGCGCTTGCACAGCACCATTTTCTGGGTCTAAAAAAAAAACCACATTGAAGCAAAAGATGCATCTCCCCATCAAAGCGAAACTTTGACCAGGTTAGAACCCTAACATTTGACTTTTGGACCCCAGGAATTTGACTTTTGGACCCCAGGACCGGCAACCCCTTCACTTACTTTGCTGAAGGTTTGACTTTCTTTTAGAAGTAAGGCCTTTAAAACCCTCGATCTGTGGTCTGGACACGACTTTCCTTTTTAGGGTAATGACCTAAGTTCCGTTACGAACTTGACTGAATCTACCGACTCTTTTTACGTCTTTTGACTCTCCATGACCTAAGTTCAATCCCATTCAGCTGCAAGTGTTCAGCTGAACCCAGCTTGCAATTGGGGAAGAGAAAGAGGGGGAGAAGGGCAGGAGAGAGAGGGGATCGTTCAGCCCACGTTGAGTTTGGTCCAACCAAGCCCAGTGAGCCATAATGCTGAACCCAAAAAAAAACACTCTCCAGGTGACATCGCAAGGAGCACTTATGGCAGACAGCAGTGCATGACCGAAGTGGAAAATTAGGGTATGTCATTCAAGGACAGGAATATCTAATGAACCCATAACTTGAAATCATCACGCCCCCACTCACAAACATATTAAAAAAAAATGTTCAGTCTCTCCTCCCTCTTCCACCTCCACGGTCCTCTCCTCCTCCAGCACCACCTCACATTGTCATCAATTATCATCTACTATTGGTTAAAAACTCTTCACACAGTCCTTCGGGACATCCGTTAAAATTGGAACAATACAGGGAAGATTAGCATGGCCCCTGTGCAAGGATGACACGCATAAATCAAGAAATGGTGCAAATTATTAAAAAATAATAATAATAAATAAATAAATAAAACTCTTCACACAAACCACCTTGCCAGACCACAATGTTATTCTTCAGGTTGATTCCACTCAGGCCAGCGCCATTAAGATCTACATCGGATATGACAATACCGTCCTTCTGAAGCACTATCCCATCCCCTTCCTCAATCGCCATCAGCAGCATACAAGTCCTAATATAAACATCTTTCTCCTCCCAAGACTATGGCATCTTCGTCATATCTCTCTCTCTCGCTCTCTCCCCTTACCTACAGTGCATATCTGCACCTTCTCCAACCTAGCTATGGAAGCGGAAAAATAAGAAAGTCGCTCACCAAGGTCTCGCTGTACTACCGTGGTCACCGAGACAAAAAAGAAAGGGGTTGTATTTGTCCACTTTCTAGCAGAAGATTCATTCACATTTTGCACATTTGCTGAGGAGTGGAGCAAGGGCCCAAGTAGGGGAAAGGAATGAAACTCAACCCAGAACATGGAAAGGTACGTCGCTAGTATCGCTACTTTACTTTTACCTTTTTGCCAAGGCTATGAGGCCCCCAGCCGTGGTCCAGAACTGAGCCTACTCGGCCTGGACCCGACCCCCTTGTGGAGGCAAAGTTGGTCTCTTTCACTCGAACATAACACATATGCGTTGTAAACGAATACAACGCATACCGTATTCGTTTACAACACATACGCTTTATGTTCGGGGGAAGACGGCAGCTATGGCCAACACCACACACGCTCTCCACCTTTGGCTGCCACTTTCACTGCCAGTCCCTCTGTTGCTGCCCCTTCCTCTTGCACTCACGCTCTTGACCTCAATAGCACTCTAGCAATACGCGCCTAGCAGATCTGCAAGGACTTATACTGTACTGATCGGCCTGGACTGCCTCCTCTTGACCCCAAATGAAGGGCGGAGGTTCACTTGTCTGAGTTCAGAGATGCCGATGCGGTCCAAAGCTGCCTGGACCCAGGTAGCCCTGAATGCACTAGGTGTGTGATCTACGGCCATGCTTGATTTCTGGAGGTCTTCGGCTCTTGNGATGCGGTCCAAAGCTGCCTGGACCCAGGTAGCCCTGAATGCACTAGGTGTGTGATCTACGGCCATGCTTGATTTCTGGAGGTCTTCGGCTCTTGGTCTGATGGACCCGGAAGAGTCTGACTGTGACTCTTGTGGGCCCTGGGTTCAGTATACAAGGCCCTGGGGACTAAGTAAGCTGGAATCCTTAGCCCCAAAACTTTTGACCTCAGGAATTTGAGATGCGTCCCTGGGGCCCACACACTAACATCATGATTAACCGAACCTGGGCCCACCCCTTTGACTCAGCCAAACACCACGCCCCAAAAACTGCTGAATTGTTGTTTCAACTATGGATCCATACAGAACGTAATCAGAGGCGGCAAAACACCTTCACGGAAAACCAGTTCGAACAAAGACTCTCTCTCTCTCTCTCTCTCTCTCTCTCTCTCTCTCTCTCTCTCTCTCTCTCTCTCTCTCTCTCTCTCTCTCTCTCACACACACACACACACA
>BFEA01000123.1:2463422-2480918 GCA_003427395.1 Chara braunii
TTTTTTTTAATAACTTCATTTCTCAAGCCACCACCATCCCAGGGCTGAGAATCCGTTTCTACAGTTTCTGTCAACCCGCTGTGGAGATCTCACAACTGGCCAACCCTGAAACCAAGCAACAGATCCTGCCTGCCTCCCAAGGTCAAAGGTTCAAAACCTGCCAAGATGTCACGACAAATTTACTCCCCTTCAGATTTTTTACATTCTTGTTTCTTTTTGTTGGCATGCGCTACAAGGGCCCACAAAATGGGACTGTTGTCTGATCTGACTACCAGTATCTAGTATATCCCACACCACTTGTCAGTCTCAGATGAGGGAAAGAAGCCCAGGGGAAAAAACAAGCATTGGGTCATATAGCCCCCTACTGCGGGGAAGGGCTGCAATCTGAGAGACCACAGCCAACACCAAATGTGTGTACAGAAAACAATAAGATAATAAATTAATGAATAAAAATATCGATAAAAGCTTTAACAATCAATGACGGTGCTGCACATCACAATCACAATATAATAATATAAACATAATAAATAGAACATCATAATGATGACAACAACAATAGATAGTAAGACAGCAAGTAAAGTTAATAGTGGACAACCACAACACTAAGTAAGTAACAACAGCACTGCATACCAAGCTCACAATCGGACCAAATCTTCATCACGTTGGTAGGCAGTACTCCGCAGTACTCCACACCAGTTCTCTTCTCTTCTATTTTCTGTGCGTGTTCGTCTGTGCATGCGTGCCTTTACCTCAAGGTTCCAATTTCAAACCCTGTTGTGGATAGAATACTGCCCACATCACTCCCCCAGTTGGAAGAGTCATACTGTACGGAAAGGTCTGACACGATGCCACACCAACACATGCCACGCCTGCAAGATGTTCCAAATGGATCTCACCCCAGCTGTCCCAAATGGGTGTTCTCGTGGCAGCTTAGGACTGGACAGACGGGGATTTTGCATGATCTTAATCTCTGAAAGTCTGCGTCATCTAGAGAATTTTTCTCCCCTTCTTTTCTGGCTGAAAACGGCCACGTCCGATCAGATTAGACAGAAGATTGAACTACCTGGGTCAGAAAAAAAAAAAAAAAAAAAAAAAAAGAACTACCTGGGTCAGTTGCAAGTCTTTCATCTTGACAAATGTGTTTGCTTTGTTTTTTTTTCGTTTTTTTCTGACAAGGCCATCATAGATCCCGTGAAGCGATTCCTTTTTCTTTTCTTTTTTTAATAGATCCCACAAAGACATTCTTCCATGTTCTTTTTTTTAAATAGATGCCATGAAGCCATTGTAGCAGATCGATGATGAGGCCGAGGACAGAAATGTGTTTCTCCCTCTTTGCCACACTTTTCGGAAGGTCTCCACCGAGTGTCACACTTTCTGAAGTATGTTTTTTTTCTGCAAGATGGCACCTGTTAAAAAAGTTCCGTCTTCGGTTATTATTGTCGACTTAACGGTTCCAGGTCATTCAATCTCCTGTCTACCCTGACACGCTATCTGCCAGTAACTCGATCCTTATGCCACCAGTACCCCAGGGGGTCTTAGGCCCCCCCTCTGGGGAGGCTCTGATGCAAATGCATATTGACCCGCGCGGCGTACCGATTCAGCGACCGCGTTAACGGCCTAAAATGGTGGAGGTACTGGTAGTTTAAATGCACTAATGGTACTGTCATACAGCATCACTAACTGGTCAAGTCAACAAAACACAGACACACAGTATACAGTCATAAACAGCTACTGTCTCAGCGCAAAATTGTCTCTGCAGTTTTCTCCCTATAATTATAATTGGAACGCCACCCTGTTTTCTAAATGGGGAGGTCCAGTAAGCAAACTCACCCATGTGACCCATGATAAATTAATTTAATATCATGTGGCCCCATGGACCGCGGATAGACTCAAATTCTCACTTGTGCTTTCCTTTTTCTTTTTTTTTTCCAAAACAGTTGGGACCATTTTTTTTAGTTTGCGTGTCTCATCCTTGCACACACGTGTATGTTTCAGGAACCCTATCCATTTTTTCTCCTCCCATCGGCCTTCTACTTTTCTTGCTTTCCTCTCCTTTCTCTCAATAACACTATCTGGTGATAATTAGCGCCAGACTCGGTATAGAAATCCTGTCCTAAGTACCCCACAAAACCAAAGGGTAGGCTATGGACACACAGGAACTCTCTTGACTGGATTCTGCACTGGTAGAATCCTTGACATAGCTAATACAGCCACGATAATAGGGAGTTCTGTTGGAAGGAGGGAAGGGGGAAGGGGGAGGGGGAGGGGGGAAACAAGGTAGAGCACTGCACCACGTGCATGCAACATGAGCATGCGACGGGCACCACATGCTCACAACATGAACATGTGAGGGGCACCACATGCACTCAAGTGCCTCACATGATGTACACCTGCACCAGGCAACATTTTTGGGTCCTCAAGATGTGCCCAAGACGTAGAGGATCCATAGAGGGCCATAGGAAATCTGCCAGGTCCAGGTCCATAGTCGGGTCTACAACCTACGTTTGCCAAGGGGAAAAACATGCCCCCCTAGGAAAAGGGGTAGGAAAGGCCTGATTTCTGTACCTGACCTAGGCGTTTGGCACTGAATTGAGGCTGTTGGCAGGTAAGGAGGCCCGTCATCTACCCAGTTTGTGTGGAGATGTTGGGCACTTGCCCGCGGCAGTTAAACCACCAGTACTTCCTAGAGTCATGCCCGTTAACGCGCCACGATTTTAGGAAACGTACGGACTACTACAGGAGCGCCCAAATTCATCCGACTAGAAACTTTTCTACTTTATTTTTTCCCTCGGGCGATATCTGGGCCAAGTACTGCTGGTTTAAGGGGGCCCATCATCCAGTCTACCCAGTTTACGTGGCGGTGTGGGCACTTGCCGGCAATCAGTCTTCACATAATGTAGCCCCACTGTTTTTTTTTTCTAAAGAAAAGACTAAAATGACAAAAACAAGATGCCGGAGCTTTGACCACAAAATCATGAGGACGCTCCGGGAGTGTTGGCTGTGGGTGTAACCCCTCCCTCTCCACCCCCACCACAACACCACACACATGCACACAAACAAAGGCCTGCATGGAAGCACGGGCAATGTTCATTCTTGGTGGGATGTTGTTTGGTCACAGGACCTCCTTCACAAGGACGCTCCGCGAGTGTTGGCTGTGGGTGTAATTCCCATGGGCCGCCGTTCCAGAGGACGTGGAAAAAACAAGTATGCGTTAACACACCTGGTGTCGTGAGGGAGAGGGGGTGGAGAGGTGGAGGGGGATGAGGGCTGAAACGTGGAGTGTTGGTGGATGGTCTTATTAGAGGGCTTTTGTCACAGGTGAGAATCCCATGGAGCTCCCCCCCCCCCCCCTCCCCCCAACCAAAAAAAACCGCTTTTGGACAGGTATGGGTGCTTTTCACCCCGTGGAGCTCCTGGGACTGCACGAAACTTCCATTCAGCAGGGACCAGGCAGGGCGGTTCCAGTTGAGCACCATTGTACATCCAGAAAAGACCTCGTGTGAGCATGGCCTCAGTTCGTATGTGCGACTATGTGCGACTACGTTGATGTTAAGATTGCAAGAGGGAGGGTGGACTGTTTGACAGCGACTCGCATAACAAGGGAATCTTGCGAGAGAGCTTCGTGAAGAGCCTTCCAGTGTCACAATCCAAGTGGCAGCAACAGCATTTAGTTCGTGATTTTGGTGCGACTGCCAGAGAGATGCTCAGCACGGTAGGACACTCCAGCTTTTGCTTTGAGATGTTTAGTTGAGTGGTATTTGTTTTGGAAATGGTTTTAAGAATGGCGTGGTATATTGAGATGTTTAGTTGAGTGGTATTTGTTTTGGAAATGGTTTTAAGAATGGCGTGGTATACAGACTTATAATTTTTTCCAAGCCGTTAACAGCAGGGTGGCAAGTGTGTTGTTATTTTTCTGCCCCTTCTTTCATATTCAACGACATAGGGTGTGGGAGCCCTTGGCACTTAACCTCACAAACATGGCAAATCCTCAGCTTTACCATAGAGATGGGATCTGGAAGGATTTGAGCATTATGTTTGGCGTTTACACACACGCAAACTCTGGGCGACGTGAGTCCTTATCAATCCCTCAAATGCACCCTGGGCAGACTGCCGACGTTCAACCTGTGCTGCTGAGTCGGTGAAAGTCTGGCCAAGCGGTCCCGCACAGTCATGCTTTTTTTTTTAACGGAGAGGAGGTGTAGCGGAGCATGACACCCCCCCCCACACACACACACACCCACACCCACACCCACACACATGCATGCACGCAAACACACACAGGAAGTTCAACCTCCTGATAAGTTGATAAAAGCCTGACGAGACAGTTTGGAAGCTGGTGAATTTTCACAAAATTTACAAGCGATACATGCTTTTTGGGGGGTTTTGTGTACAGCGAAGATGACAACACAAACACAGGGAGCAAGTTGCAGGTTGGGAAGGGCATTCCGCCATCAGCTGCAGCAGAACCCACCTTGCTCCAGCTCTCCTTCAAGTCGATGCATTTGTCAGCCTCCACCAAGGCCTGAAGAAAAAAATGGCACAGAAAGGTACACAAGCAAACACCCCCAATTGTCATATGTGTCCAGATCAAATCCGGCACAGGAAAAAACGGAAAGATTGTACCTCCTTGGCAGCTAAACACTCCACACATGTAACCAGATAAAGAGTTCAACTTCTTCAGATACACATCAATGTTGACGGCTACCCCCTTCGCAAACACACAACCCAGCTTCCATTCTACCTCAAGCACACAGAAAGCCCATCTCTCTCTCTCTCTCTCTCTCTCTCTCTCTCTCTCTCTCTCTCTCTCTCTCTCTCTCTCTCTCTCTCTCGCTCGCTCGCTCGCTCGCTCGCTCGCTCTCGTATTGCAATATTCTTACTATTCACAAAATCGAACGACGAAGGACGGACCAACCACAAGTGCTGGTTCCCTTTGTCAATTGCAAGGCTCCTCCACCTGTGTGGACAGAAGTGCCCATGCACCGGCCAACAAAAAGCGTACTTGCAACCTCTAGAAGACATGACAATACTTCACGCATAAAGTGCAGCCCACAGCACAAATAGAAAAAAAAAAAAAAAAAAAAAAAGACAAGTGGCAGCGGTACGACCTGATCCAACCTCACAACAAAACGAATGTTGCGGATGGACACGTGGCATAACATTCCAGCAAATCCCGAAGGGGCGGCGCCGGGAGGTTGGGAATGCGTGGTTTTATGTCATAGGAGCTCACGTGAACCTGACGAAACAGATGTGGAGGGTATCGCGATCAGGTGCATGATCTGTTGAGGTACATGCTGAGAAGGGCATTCTGGCATTCTTAGACCTTTTCGGGGGGCCACGACCTTTTCGGGGGGGCACGACCTTTTCGGGGGGGCACGACCCTTTCGGGGGGGGCACGAGTCCGTAATCCGTCCATTCGAACTCACAGCCTTCACCACGGCGCTCACCTAGTTTCAACGGTACAAATGACACGTGGCAAGCTTGACGTATCGCAGGGCTGAATACACGTGCATTTGTGTGTGCGCGCGGGCACATGACTGCGTCTTATCAAAATATTTACTTATTTAACCGGTTTAAACCATCTCAGCTCAACCGAAAGTCACCGCTATTAAAGATAAAAAATAAAAAATAAAAAAGTCACCGCTAAGGCAAAAACGTTCGTCAAACTCCAAAACAATGATCGTTAAAGTTCGGGGTTCAATTCAACAAAAAAAAGGGTTCCAGAATCCAAGCTGCTTTAAAAAGAATAGAAAGCTCGGGGTTGCAATCACAGCCGTGCCGAGAGCCAGACACAAACTGATCGCTCTTTCTGCATGGCCACGCCAGCCTGCATGCATGCGCGTAAATGCGTCGGGGGTCAACTTTCTGAGTTCCACGTAGAGCGACGTGCGAGCTTTACGTGAAGCAAACTGCGAGGTTGACACCATTCGCCCTCCTCCGCTTCCGACGTGAATAGATAGCCGATGATTTTTCCTTCTTTTTTTTTTTTGAAGGGAGCCCGTGGATATTTATTATTTTTTTATAGAAAGGTTGTGCAGGCTGAGGTATAGGCAGGTCTTCACCCTGACGATCAGTGCTTTGATCGCACTCCCACGAGACACCCAGGGAAGAGCGCTNATAGAAAGGTTGTGCAGGCTGAGGTATAGGCAGGTCTTCACCCTGACGATCAGTGCTTTGATCGCACTCCCACGAGACACCCAGGGAAGAGCGCTGGCATCCCAAGCCGGGAGACTCCCAACGGTCCCCAGTCGCTCAGCGCCGCACCCCCCATACAACATCCACACAGGCTTGCGACCGTTCGCCCTGACGGGTACCCGGCCAGTCCAGAATCGCGCATCCGAGTGCGGGATGGTTTTTTTTTTTTTTTTTTTGAGCGCGGGATTATAGTGAGTGCTGACACGGACTCAGAATGTGAAGCTTTCTTTAGCCTTTTCAACTCCCAATTTTTAAAATCTCCCCGCTTTCTACTTGGGGTAGCTCCTACCCTTACGAGCTTGGGCGAGATTTGAACTCCTACCGTCTTCACCCGTATAGAACGCCCGGTCATTAAGGCTGCATCTGGACTGAAAATCGCCCAAAATACAGCTCTAATGACAGGGCGTTCTATTCGGGTGAAAACGGTACCCAGGAGATTCACGCTTCTGCACGTAGGCGTGTGTGCATGTTCAGTCACAGGCAGGCCTGTAGTTCGATACAGAGAAAAAAAAAACAAACCAAAAAAAAAGAAATTGAAAAATCGAACTCAGGGATCATTAATAGATGTTCGATTTTTGGCTTTCAAGGGCTTTCGAGTGTTCAGTTACAGTTTTGCGGATTTCCACTTCTACAATTTCTCGATTTTTCAATTTCTTTTTCTTTTTCTTTTTTTTTTTTTCCTCTGTGTCGTTCCAATTTTAACGGATGTCCAAGCTTATCCTAACGCCTCACAGCCATCCTTCTTCGTCGACTCCGAACCAGAAAAATCAGACGATACGAACCAGAAAAATCAGACGACGAAGAAAAAAAGAACGAGAAGAATACTGAATTGCAAGGTCACAAATCAATAAAAAAACATGCGTACAAACGCACAGGTCACAAAGGAGTAGAAGGCGCAAGAGCGAGAAAGAGTGGAGGAGGAGGAAGAACGGAGGAAAAGGAGGAAAGCAGGAAGAAGAGGAAGAGAGGAACAGGAGCAGGAGGAAGTAGAGGAACAGGAGGAGAAGGAAGGAGAACAATGACAGACCATCATCATCGAGTAAGGGACGAGAACGAGGAGGAAGACGAGGAAGACGAGGAAGACGAGAGGAAGAAGAGGAAGAGGAGGAAGAAGAGGAAGAAGAGGAAGGAAGTAGAGGAACAGGAGGAGAAGGAAGGAGAACAATGGCAGACCATCATCGAGTAAGGGAGGAGAACGAGGAGGAAGACGAGGAAGACGAGGAAGACGAGGAAGACGAGGAAGACGAGAGGAAGAAGAGGAAGAAGAGGAAGAAGAAAAGCAATGGAAGACCAGAATCAAGCACGAGTGGTCTCCGAGCGAAAAGAATCGTATTTTTAACTTCTCGAAAAGAGCTCCTCCTACCTTCCCCCATCCTTTCAGTTGCGAGCCCCCCGACAACTGTACGCGTAAACGAACGGGGAAGCGGCAGAACAAGAGGAGGGGGAGGGGGAGGAGGAGGAGAACTGGGGACAGGAGAATGATAAGAGAGAGAGAAGGATGGGAAGGAGAGGGTTGAGGAGTAGGTAGGAAAAGGGAAGGAAGAAAATAAACTCGTCTTCGTTTGGCCAAAAAGGGGGATGATAGATGGGTGCGTAGGTGTCGACAGACCTCTTGTGGCTGATCCAGCTTCAAAAGCGCAAATGAAAGATTACTCCGCAGCGGCGCCAGATCTGCCTCGTTGCCTTCCTCGACGATTTCGATGGCCCGCAGATAGAAATCCGCCGCCATTTCGAACCTCCCTCTCTTGAAAGCGGTGTTTCCCGCCACTTTTAAATTTTCCACCTCGTCCATTTCTCTGCATACCCCACACGTTCTTCCCACCCCCACTGCTAGGCAGGGGCGCTTGGCCAGTATTTGCCCCGTGGTGGCTAATTTACTAATCGACGAGCTATGGATGGTGGATGGTGGACTCTTGGAAAAGAGTAACGGATGAACAGGTGGACACCTGAATATATAGATGAATAGATGAATCGAGAGAGTATTTCTGTTTGGGGTGGTAAATGGCAAAAGAGGAGTGAACGCAAGGAAGGGGGGGGGGGGGGGGAAGGGGGGAGGAATAGAAGAGAGCAGTTAAATGATACCAACTTGTGTCGACAAACACGTGGCAAAGAGGGGGAAGAAAGCAGTGTTTAAGGGGGAAAGCAGCGAGTAACAAACAACTGCAAGGCGCACGGACACGTGGCTTTTGCCGGGCGCCGGGATTCGTCACGTGGCGATTGAGAGCGAAAGAGGAAGGAGAGGGGAAATCACGACGAAGAAAACGAACGGGAAATGAAGGGACATATAGACAGCAGGGACAGATCAACTCAATTTATCCTGTTTGATGGGCAATGAATGGCAGGAAGGACTAGAGAACTCTCTAGCTACAAAAGCGGTAGGATCAGAGAGCGGGAAGATGCTCATAAAATCGGGATGGTCTGTGGATTTCGTAAGACTAGGATTGAAGGAAAACACAAAAAAAAAAACAAAAAAAAAAGTCTAAAATGTGGAAAGAAATGAGCAGGAGAGCATTTCCGGACACGACATGATAACATTAAGACAGTAGAACTATAGGGAAAAAACAGAAAGGACGATGGCATGAACAGTCAGTCCTATAGTCGATCAGGGATTATTAAAAGACGTATGATGTTTTCACCCCTCGGTAATGTCTGCTCCAAAAAAAAATAAGGCTACCATTGGAATCATTGGATTACTATTATTGAAAACGACCTGATACATAATTTGATTAGATTCGCTGGACGACGGAGTGAGCTAGAGAGGGAGAGGGAGAGGGAGCACACTCGCGCAGTTACCTGCGGATTCGCTTGAAAGAACCAGGACAAAGCTGCGAGCAAATTAGTCTTCAGTCAAGATGATGATGATGATGATGATGATGATGATAGAGATAGAATAGGCTTGAATGATATCATGACCATTGGAATGATGAGCTGAAATTAGTGAATGCTCATGACGATGACGATGATGATGATGATGATGATGATGAGTGGATAGAACTTAAGATGAGCAATGAAAATGATGACGATGTTGATTGACTACGATTGGATCGGGAAGAAGATTTGACCATTGAATGATTTTGATCGACACCAAGTAAATGTTAGACCCCCGTAAAGTTTTAAGTTTAACTGATTGCACCTCTGGTCCCAGGTCGCGTTTTGAAATTCGGATCGATCTGGTTCTGCCTGTTAAGGCGGGAGGTCGTGAGTTGGGCGGGGGGGACAGCGAGAGAGTAGATGACTTCTTCAAATTAACAAAGAACGGGAAAAAAAAAAAAAACGAAAGAAGCAGGAGGGCAGAGAATAATTTCTCTGACCGGAAATTTAGTACAGCCTTTACAGTCGGTAATGTCCTCCTGCCTTTGGGTTATCAACAAGTATTTCACCAAAACTCGCTTCTTCTTATTTCATCGCCTGATTTGGAATATGTATGTTAATTTTTGCAGAATCGGAAAACAGTGGGGCGGGGGGGGGKGGGGGGGAGGAAGAGTCAGACGGAAAAAAAGAAAATCGTCGTAGATGATTCTGAGGAAGACCAGGAGGACAAATTGGGGTTGAAAAAAACAGAGTAATCAGTAGATTAAAAAAAAGAACTGAAACAGATTCAAGGGAAAAAAGATGAGATAATCTTAAACAGTAGAAAGGGATCAGGTAGGGATCAAGTCCGATAAAATCAGATGGACAGATTTGGCGGGGGGGGGGGGGGGGGGGAATACAATCCGATCAAAATAGGGTTAAAAAATGAGCTCAGGTAGGTACGATACAATGAAATGAGATTAAAATTTATAAATAAAATAAGAGTTAAATGTAATCCGGATTCCAGCAGCGTCAAGGAGACGATGACGGCGATTATTCCACGGAGGGGGGGTTTCACTAATCCGTTTCTTTTTCAAGAACGAGAGGGATAATTGAAACAGTGCGGAGAGTAGACTGAGCCAGTTACTTAAGCGCAACAAGCACAGGTGAATCTATGGTGAATCTGAGATCAGATGTAGAAAAAGAGACAGAAAGAGAAACAGAGAAAAAGAGAATGAGAACGACAGAATAAGAGAAGAGAAACGGAGAAAAGAAGAGAGAGAAAGTGAGCACAGAGAGAGAGAGAGAGAACGAGAGAATTGAAATCAGAGCGGTCGACCTCACAGGGAGTTGCTCAAAACCTATAATCGACTGAATCTGTTAAGCTTAATCGCCGACGACTTAAAATAGCCGAGAACAAGACGACGACGACGAAGAAGAAGAAGAAGGACAAGGAGAAGAGCGCTGACGAAAACAGATTGCAGAGACCGGATTATTTGCAGCCACGCCGAGGAGAGGGAGAGAGACAGAGAGAGGAGAGAGATGGGAGAGTACGAGTGTGCGCACAATAGTGCGCTTAATTCGCACAAGACGAATGCAGCCGTGATTTTGGAAAGGGTGAGATAAGGGTCAGACAGATCGATGAGGAGAAGAAGAGAAAGAAAGGGATTGAGGAGAGAGGGAGGACAGAAAACAGGGACAACAAGTACAGCGAGATCTATAACAGTCAGTATCCGATCAAGAGCTCTCCTGGGAGAAGGGGTTGTACGACCACCGCGAAACCGAGGACCGGTCGGATCAACTACTACAGTTTACCTAGCAGAGTAATGCTTCGACTGGTAAGCCGCGAGAAACAGAAAGAGAGAGAGAGAGAGAGAGAGAGAGAGAGAGAGAGAGATCCAACTACTAAAACCACAAGGCAGGAAAAGATACACAGAAAGAATGGCTGAGAGCACGGAGTGGATGAGCGAACAGGAGGAGAAGGAAGAAGTTAAAATGCACAGGCCTACTGAGAGTCAGTCAGTGTACGGTTCACCACACGATACGATATTACCTTAGCGAAAAGCGCGGAAGGTTCTGCTGTTTGACGTCTGGATCTTAGTGCATGGACTCTCAGGAAATTTCAAAAAATGAGAAAACAATAGTAGAATTACATAGCCGATTAAAAAAGAAATGCTGAAAATCGATTCAAATGTAGTAAAACCAAAAATGATGTTCCTTTAGCCGATCGGATCCATTAGATGGGTCCGTAAGTAGAGATTGGAATCAGGGAGGACGGAAAACTCACCGAGAGAAAACCTAACCGTCTGATTGGGATTAGGACACCCTCAGCGAAATCAAATGCCGGTTTCAATATAAAATCTCCAGAAAAAAACACAAAAGTAGGAAGGTTGTCTACAAATCGGTAATAATCGGGCCCGGTTATATAATATGAACAGCCTACAAGTCCACCTACACCTTCGTGCACGTGGTCCGCTCGGTTATACCCCTTCCAACTGATTCATCATCAAAGCACTCCTCCCCAAAACGGCCTTCTCTCTCTCTCTCTCTCTCTCTCTCTCTCTCTCTCTCTCTCTCTCTCTCTCTCTCTCTCTCTCTCTCTNTCTCTCTCTCTCTCTCTCTCTCTCTCTCTCTCTCTCTCTCTCTCTCTCTCTCTCTGTGTCTGTGTGTGTGCCTGTGAGCTCGAGTTTTCCTGGCGCTTGTTTGTGTGGCTGCGTGTCCTTCCTCTCTTCATAAAACTGCCCAGTATGTGCGCACGTATGAGTGGCAATGCAGCAGCCACGAAGCACCCCGCACCCTGCCTCAGGTCCTGAAGTCAAATGGAGTCCATACTGTCGGAAGGTTGGCAGCCTGTTCACAAAAGTCCTAACGCACACAAAAGGTTAAACTCGTCTCTTGTCTCTTGCACAAGTCATCTGCTGGCAAAAGAGCATAGCATACTTTTGAAGAGAACCCAGGTTCACACAACCTGGACAACCAGCCAGCCACAGACTCGGAGAGAGAAGAGGAGGGGAGGGGAGGGAGGGAGGGGAGCGGGCGGAGAAGAATCAAGAGAGAAACAGAGAAAAAGAGACGAAGAAAGATGGAGAGGCGTAAACACGGTTCAGAGCTTCAGCTTGAAATGTATAATTCTCGGAAAAGGAGAGAGGGAGAGAGACCGGCACTCACAGACACGAAGGGGGAATCCTGCTCTGCTTATAGTCTCCGTTCACATTGAGAGCGATCACACACGTGGAGGAGAAGGTACTGAGGAGTCCAAAGATGGGTCGAAAAAATATAACCAGCCCCTTCTTCCCCCTCCCCCCCCCTCCCCCCCCCTTGCGCACAGACCCCGTCTCTTCTCCCTACCCGCTCACACGTCCTCCCTCCTTACGTCTTCTGGCCGTTCTCCGTAGCCAGGCACGATTTCAAAGGCGTGAAGCAACTGGTCCGCCATGCCAGACGTCGCGGGTTCAAATCCTGTTTTTCGCGGGAGGTATGACTCCTGCTTGATACCTTGCCCCCTCTGGATTTTGTCAAGCATAAACGCCCTTCCTTCTCCAGGGGGTTCACCTAGCCCCCTTAATTCTCCAGGCGGATCACCTAGCCCCCTTAATTCTCCAGGCGGATCACCTAGCTCCCTTAATTCTCCAGGCGGATCACCTAGCCCCCTATCTCCAGGCGGATCACCTAGCCCCCTTAATTCTCCAGGCGGATCACCGAGCCCCCTTAATTCTTCAGGCCTTCTCTTAACACCCCAGTGATAACTTATCTTACCATTCAAGTTGTTCGATATGCCTCAACATACAGTTACACTGGTAAGGTCGCTCTTGTTAACTTTGCGAGTGCGTATTCCTGTCGTCTCAGTAACATATAAAAGTCAATATTTAAATAAGCACACTTTATGCATAAGTAGATATAGCCCCTAGTTGATAGTATCTGACGATGACATTGAATACATATATCATACTTCAATAATCCCCAGACGCTGGTCAAGTTCTCCGCCGATCCTCTCACGCCCATGCAACCCCCGGCCACAACGGATTAGACAGAGAAGATATACCTAGCCGTCACTGAACCGATCAGGAAAAGAAGAAGAAAGGGAAAAAAAAAAAAAAATGAGTGAATGCGCAAAGAGGTCAGTAGATCAATCGACAAGCCAAGTGATCAAGTAATCAAGCACTAAAATGACCCAGCAATCAGACGGAATATATTCCACTCTTCTCCTTTCTTTGCAGGAGAAGTGAATGGTATTGAGACTGGCAAAGGCACGAGAGAGAGAGAGAGAGAGAGAAAAAAAGGGGTACCTAAAAAGAGAGACGAAAGAGAGGGGTATCTCGATCAATGGCGCACTCAGTAATCAAGCACTAAGATACGTCAAGAACCAGATGGTATTCGAAAGTCCTTCCCTGTGCTCGCAGAGAAGAAGTGAATAATATAAAGAGTGGGGAGGAGGCAAACCGAGAGAGAGAGAGAGAGAGAGGAAGAGGTGGAAAAGACAGTGAGGGAGGGCCGGGGAGGGAGGGCGCGGGTCGCCGGGGGCAATCGGCAATGTGACGCAGCTTGCACCTCAGACTCCTCGTTCGCAAACCGTCGCCTAGACGTCTCTCCCAAAAGAACCTACTCGCAGGGGAATATATCGCTCATTCCACGATCGATAAGTGCGCGTCGCCAAGCATCACCATCTTCCACGCCACGGAATCCGATCTTTCACTGCGCTGACTTCTCCTCTTTTCCTCCACCTCGCTCGCCTGCCTCTCCAACGACCCCACACTAACACTCTGCTCCTCGTCCTGCCCGAAGCTTATCTCCTTCCTCCTCATCGACCTCTCTGGTACTGATGTGTTTGTTCGTTCTCACCGGCCCTGAGCATGACTTAATGCGTGACGTGCGGCGACGCTGTGCGACTCGGTCTTCGCCGGTGAGGCGAAGTGTGACGTGGTCGGCGTTTAAGACGCTGCGCCGTACCGAGAAACGCGCCCCGAGCCCAAATGCCGATATTAGCGTCAGATCCGACTACCCTGGATTATTCATTTTTCACCCTCGATTACGAAGATCAACGGTCAGAAATGAATAATAGGGGCTAGTGGGATCTGGCCCTTATACAAAGCAACGGAACTTGCAGCGCCCACTCTCACCGCTATCCGCGGTAACAACACTGCTAAAGAGATTCGTTCCTCAAGAATGAGCGGTGCAGATGTTAGATATCTCTCGGGACGCGGGATCAAGGCTCGATCGCCTTACCTTACACGTAAGCAGAGATCCATGCCACGTCAGCGCAACGAGCTTGCTCGATGCGTGACCGTGACACTCTACCGCACTGCTTGCAAATGGCAAGCGGGAAGACGATACCAACCATACGAAATACGAAATAACTGTAACAGACGCACACCGCCGACATCCGCCCACGACTTCACCTCTTGCGTCGACGCCCTTCTTCCTTTGTCTCCTCTTTTCTCCCTGCCTTGTCTTTGCATTCCAACCCTCTTCCGTCCGGACAGTTAGTTGCTCTAGGAGTCTGTACGCAGACTGTAAAGTCAATTACAAGTACAACATCGGTGAAGTCCTTAAAAAAAAAAGGTGCCACCTTCAGCGCGGGAGGGCTGGACAGATGTGTAGTAGTAGAAAAAGAACGTACACAGACAAGAGTAGGTGGTCCCCACCGAAGAATCCGCGTCGTCGGCACATGCCTGCGCGCACGTGTACAGACAACTTCCCGATTCCACAGGCGGATATCCGCCGTAGGCCCGCGCTCTGCTGTGTCGCTGCCCTCGAACTCCGCGCGCATCGCGCCGGTTGGGCCCCGCTCAAAGGGCGCAGGGCGCCTAGAAAGCGCAACACGTGGGAGGACCAACCCACAGCGTCTCCCGCCAAAAACTGTTGCCAGTGCCGAGGAGCTCGAGGTAACTGAAATATGAATGTATGAATATGAATCCGAAAGCGGCGGGAGGGAAAAACTTGAAAATTCATATGAGGCGGCGGACGACCCTACCGTAAAAATGCGAAAAAAGGGAAGGGGACGAAACACGAGTGGTTTTCCATGGCGGGGTCCTTTTCCCCCTTTCCCACATTGATGAGGGAAAAGCACCCCGCCATCAATCAGGTGCGAGGACCCCGCCATAGCGCCAACATCCTAACGGAAGCCAAGGCTGTCAAAAATCAAAAAAATCAAAAAAATCAAAAAAAAAAAAAAAAGGGGCACCAACTGCCCTACACTACGGTAGCTCAGTTGGTACACCTACAAACTGTTGAAATGCGGTCACAATGGAATCTGACTGATGAGTGAAAAGAAATCTGAATTTACCTGGGGCTGGTCAGTTCAAAGATGATATCTCAAAACCGGGCCGAATACAGGTTCGCAGCCGTGACAGGAAGTAGAACCGCTCCCACCCCCAAATTACGATATCGCCCTGTCCAGCCTGCCAAACCCGAGCTTATCCCTCAATCGGGTCCCATGTCCACATTTCGGGACAAGGGAGGGCCCACCTGTTGTTCAAGGGCGAAGGACCGAAATGTCACCACTGGGACTTAAAACCCTGGAACTAGCCCAGCCCATCTCACTGAATGGTACAGCCGTGAACTGCTGACCAGCAGACCTGAGTTCGAAACCTCACCACATAGCGTAAGTAAAATTACTCGGGAGCACATTGGACCGGTCAACTCAATAATACACCAAAAAGAAAAAAGAAAAAAGTGCCCGGCCCACTATGATGGAACAAGGTTGCGGGCCGCGTGAGGTGCGCTAATCGGTGCGGTAGCACTCGGTTCCTGCACCGCCAGTCGGACGGCGGGCCTAACCGGCGGCAGGTGGGTCCGTCGTGGTCTCACAGCCGCGGGTGGAAACCTAGCTTCCTCGGTTTGACGAGGACCTACAACGATGGCCATAGGTATGTTTTCCAGCGGTTAGAGTGTCGACCGTCGCCCGCCATTAACAAGATCCTATGAAGATTGTAAGGACTGCCTAAGTAGGAGTCTCTTCGTTGTTTAGCTTCCTTTGGGGAGTAAGTGGAGATTATATTGGGAGAAATTTGAGTAGTTTTTGGAAGAATGGAGGTGGAACCACCTGGTCAAGCTGAGAGGGATGGAAGGGCGCAGGTTCCTGGTGACTATCGTTTGGAGGAGGAAAGAGTAAGAGAGATGGTAAGGGCATGTTTCGAGGAGGGCATCCTTCCAACGAACATAGACCCTGGAGAGATGGAGGTGAGCGGGAGAGAGGTGAAATTTACTCTCAATGCCTCCTTGGATGAGATAAAAATCCGATGGTTAAAAGAAAGAACGGTTACGGTTATTTTTTGTGACGGGGCTAGGTTTTTGCCAAAGAAAGTGAAAGAAGATGTAGTCACAGCCTATGAGGACGTGTGGATTCGGGACGACGTTTTGGGGGAGTAATTTAAAAGGGGCAAGATTAAAGTGGAAAGTCCGAACGTTGTTTCGTATGTCCCAAGGGCACAGGAGATCACTGACTGGATGCTGCAGAAAAAGACTGACTTCATCGACTTGGCGGGCACCACGTATCGAACCGAATTCAAGTCGTGGTTGACTCGGGCCGAAATTCGAGATTGGCGGCAATTGGTGGACCAGAATGCCTTTTGGGTTGTTGCTGTTGGCATCCCTCTGGACGAAATGTCATTCATTCATGTGCATATCGAGAAAACGTTTGGGAAGGTTATCAAGCAGCACAAGCCGGAGGCTGACGACTCCGATCCAAAATTGGTAAACTTGAGGTTTGACATTGACCCTGCATGCAAGAGCAACATGAAGGATCAGTTCTCAATTCAAACATGGCAAGGGGATGTTCTCGAAGTCAAGTTGGTCGCCCTGGAGTCAGAGTGGTGCAAGCGTTGTCGCTCCTTCTTCCACACGGAAGTGACCTGTCGTTGAACGGGCAGGGGAGATCAAGGTGGAAATTACAACAACCAGCCTTAAGCTTCTACAATGGGATCTCGACAACCAAGACCAAGTTATAATGGGGCCTTGCTAGCACCGGGGGCAACCTCTCAGCCTGCGGTGCAACCAACCTTCACTCCTCTGAACGCGCAGCAACCATCAGTTATCAGAATCAATCCTACCTTCTCTCCTTCGAGAGGGCAGGTTCAACAGCAAGGAGCCTCACTTCAAGGCACGAGGCAAGGCCAAGACCTTACGGTAGAAGCTGCCAGGGCAAATTACTTCAGCAGTTTCCCCCACCCTCCTGCGGTGGGCCTGCAACCCGGTGTCGGGCGGCTGCCTACCAGTCGGGCCTTTTTTTTAATTTTTTTTGCGTTTGTTTGTGTCTATGTGACTGGTTATTTTCACTTGTTTCGGGGTTTTGTCTACTTATGCTTGGGGGGGTTCGGTTGAATCCGGGTTTGCAAGGCGTATGCGCGGGAGTTGCGTAAGGCATGGGGAAACGGTGTAGAGGTGGCGAAAAGAGGGGGCTTGGGGATACCCGATTTCCCATCCAGTGGGGGGTTGGAGCAAAGCGGCGATGGTGGGTGACGACGTGTGAGGACGAGGGTCGAATAACGACGGTGGGAGGTTCCGTCAGCGGAC
>BFEA01000123.1:2505107-2533639 GCA_003427395.1 Chara braunii
AGAGAGAGAGAGAGAGAGAGAGAGAGAGAGAGAGAGAGAGAGAGAGAGTTGTGAACATGAGAGTGGTGAGCGGGGGAGCACTTCATCCGGGCACCCAGGTTCTTTGTCCGAATACGATCCGCTGCAATGGGTCGACCTGCTCATGTCTGTCGTCACTATCGTTCGTTTCAAACAGTAGATGTCTTCTTGCGAAGCCCATTCTGAAATCTGGTATTGGGAGAGTGACACGTGGCAAGACGTCCTTGGCTCGGACACTCACGTGGGATACCCCGGCGTCGCTATCTTCTCCAGCTGTTGGTTCATCTTTGTGTGCAACGTATCCAGACTCCTTTTTCTCCGGGCACTCCATCGTCTTGACTGCTTGGAAATCGGTCGGGACGCCTCTGGGAGCGGTCGCTCGGAGATCGGTCGCAACGCCTCTGGGAGCGGTCGCTGGGAAATCGGTCGGCGCCGATAAATCTGTCTACAGCAGTGTTGTAGCGCAGCACCATGGACCGCACGATCTAGGGTTTTCGACGGACAAGAGGAAAGTTTACCAGCGACCGGGAGTTCTGCAGAGGCCCAGCATGTGTCCGGTCATCATGCGCGCGGTCTGTTCCCATCGACCGGTCGCCGAGGACAAGGAGAGTACCGGTAGTCCTGCAGAGAAAGACGAGGGTGAGGGTCGGCATGCGGAGGGGAAGCAAGAAGAACAAGCAGGCGATGGGTTAACTGGGAATGGAAGTACTTTTGTTGACGTCTCCGGAAATGCTAGCAGCCAAGGCAGCATGGGAGAGCTCCGTTCCCAGCGACCGGTCCCAGAGGACCAGGAGAGGACCGGTAGTTCTCCTGGGAAAGAGGAGCGTGAGGGTCGGCACGGGGAGCGGACGCAAGGCGAACAAGAAGGCGATGAGTTAACTGGGAATGGAAGTTTTGTTGTTGACGTCTCCAAAAACGCCAGCAGCAGCAGCAGCAGCAGCAGCAGTGGCTTGCCGGAATCCAAGGAGGTTGTTGGCATTATTATTGTGGACCATGGTTCAAGGAGGCGGGAGTCGAATGAGATGCTGGATGCGTTTGTGAAGATCTTCCAGGCTCATACTGGTCGAGGAATCGTGGAAGGGGCGCACATGGAACTGGCTGAACCGTCCATTGCCATGGCATTTGATCGGTGTGTGCAGAGAGGGGCCAATCTTGTTGTCGTCAGCCCATATTTCCTGTCACCCGGTCGTCATTGGTTTAAAGACATACCTTCTCTTGTTGCGTCCGCCGCAGCAAAGCACCCCCGTGTTCGTTACCTGATTGCTGCGCCAATCGGTCTTCATACCCTTGTAGCGGAGGTGGTGGATTCTAGGATTGATTACTGCTTGAGGCATGTCGCTGGAGAAGGGCCGGCGTGTGAGATGTGCGCTGGAACAGGGTTCTGCACGATGCGCGTGAACGGGTCATCAGTGCTTCAACCATTGCCATTGAATACGAGCTGAATCTGTGGTCTAGGAGTCAGTAGGCTAATCGCATCGCAAAGTTTACCTCTGGTTGGGCTTAACTGCCGAGACAGTCAGGAATGCAACAACCAGGAGGAGATAGATATAGATATATAGTCTCTCTGCCTCTGTGTGTGTGTGTGTGTGTGTGTGTGTGCGCGTGTGTGTGTGTGTGTGTGTGTGTGTGTGTGTGTGTGTGTGTGTGTGTGCGTGTGTGTGTGTGTGTGCTGTCGTATTCGCTATATACAACAAAAGCGTGACTGTGCCCGACTGTTTCGTTGGATTTTCACCGACTCATCAGGAGGTTATGTGTGTGTCTGTTGTCATGTTCGATATACACAACTCCACAGAGAAAAGCATGTGTGTGTGTGTGTGTGTGTGTGTGTGTATTCACATGAATCGGTGAAACTCCGAGGAAGCAGTCTGTCACAGGGCCGTGCTTCTTCTACTTTTCTCCCTCTCTGACTACTGTTCACCGGCCAGTTGTCTATGACTAATCTATGACTAACATATATGTTCAGCCTCCTGATGAGTCGGTGAAACTCCGACGAAACAGTTTGTCACAGCCCCTCGTTTGTTGTCCTCTTCTCTCTCTCTGCCTACGGTTTACCGGGCAGTTCTGTTTGTGACGATATATAGACACCGTAAAACAGTCTGTCACAGCCCGTCGTTTGGTATCCTTTTCTCCCTGTCTGCGTGCAGCTCACCGGGCCGTTCTATATGAGTATATGCATGCACTTATATATATGTAGTTCAGCCTCCTTATGAGTCGGTGGAACTTTGAAGAAACAGTCTGTCACAGCTGTTGTCTTTTTCTCCCTTTCTGCCGACGGGCGCACTGGGCAATTCTCTACGTCTCTCTTGGGGAGAGAGAGAGAGAGAGAGAGAGAGAGAGAGATAGAGAGAGAGAGAGAGAGAGAGAGAGAGAGAGAGAGAGAGAGAGAGAGAGAGAGGTTAGCCATGGTAACAATCTCAATAAAGTTGTGTGATTTGTACGTTCTGTAGATGTAGGAGCACCTTACATATGATGGACATAGAGACAAGAGGTTAGACCAACTTCACAATTTGAATTTCTTTAGAAATAATGAAGGTGTTTTTTTTTTTTTTTGCGACTTCAGTTTGAAAAATATGTTGCGAAGTGCTGATCCTGTGCTTTGACACCAATGACAGGCTTTGCTCGATTATATGCATGTTATTAATTGTTGAACTGGTAGTACAGTTTTGTGCAGGGCTTTCCATGCAAATGCTTAACAGTCATTGTTTGAGCAAGTTTGCAATTCCTAAGTTCAAAAACCCCAGTGGCTGAGCTGTGTGGTCGTCAACCTTTTATCCATTTGCAAGTGGACACTGAGGGAATACATGCACTGGCACTTTTTCGATGGAGCTCTGGACGTGGTTGCAGTCGGATTCATCCGGCTGTGACTGTAATGGTGATCGGATTCATCCAGCTGTGGCTGTAATGGCGATCAGATACATCCCCAGTAGCTGAGCTGCGCCATCGTCAACCTCTTATCCGTTTCCAAGTGTACACTGAGGGAAATACTCGCACCAGCACTTCTTCGACGGAGCTCTGGTCGTGATTGCAGTTGGAATCATCCAGCTGTGGCGATCTGGACGTGATTGCAGTCGGATTCATCCAGCTGTGGCCGTAATGGTGATCAGATACATGCAGAAAATTCCTGGTGTGAGTATGCCCTGAGTTGGCTGCAAAAGAGAATTGCAGGTTTTAGGGTTGAGGGTTTAGGGGCTTACGATTTGAGAGTGGGGATTCCTTTTTTTTTTTTTTTTTTTTTTTTTTTTTTTTATTATTTTTACCCGCTCTTGTGTGAAAATTTTAGTAGTTTCTGGTGAAAGTATTTCACAGTGTTGAGTCGAAGGTAGTACTTAAGAACCTGTACATCTCGGCCTAAGCCTTCTTCCGTGCGAGCACAGGTTTGAACCAGTGACCTCAGCCTAAGCCTTCCTCCGTGCGAGCACAGGTTTTAACCAGTAACCTCAGCCTCACGAGCCATGTCTCTTAAACCACCAGTACTTAGCCCAGCTATCGGCCACCGAAAAAAAAAAAAGAGTAGAAACGTTTCTAGTCTGATGAGTTTGGGCACTCCTGTAGTAGCCCGTACGTTTCCTAAAATCGTGGCGCGTTAACGGGCACGGCTCGAGGAAGTACTGGTGGTTTAACCACTACAGCCAAGATGCGGTGTTCTGCTGTGATATCCAAATTACCCCTGCAGGTGTAGTCTGCAGCTCAACACACACCACACATACCACACACACCACACACACCACACAGAACACCACACGGACACGGCAATTCTCCAGGGTTTAGGCATCAAGGCATCAAAATTGAAATACGACAAACTTCCAAATAGAAAATTTATGTTGCAGATGTGCCCATTGACTACAGTAACTCTTCACCGAGTCTTCAGGACATTTAAGTATGGCTGTGCAGTGATAGACATGCACAAGCATTGACAGGGACTCTACCCTTGGTCTTCACCATTTCTTTGAGGTCTCACATAAGGGGAGATAGGACAATCTGTTTTCTTTTTTTTTTTTTTTTTTTTTTTTTGGGTACTTGATGAGCCTTCTGAAGTTCTTTTTTTTTTCCTTCCCGCGATGAAACAGGCCCTTACGGTCCCGGCTCCATGTCCATTCTGGAGCCTGCTGAAATTCTTACCATGCACAAATTCAAGGATGACACACATAAATCGAGAAATGGTCCTTTTTTTTTTTTCCTTAAAAAAAAAAGAAAAAAAGAATGGGATCAGTATCTGGGATGGACCCAGGCATCCTAGCGTAGGGTAAGATCCTGCAATCTGTAAGGTTTGCAAGGGTGCGTGTTAGTGCGCCATCAATCAGTTCCCTCCCTATCCCAATCGATTTCTGAGGATGCCGAACACATTATCACTGGCACCAAACTCATGTCCGTGCAGCCTTCACACACTCGTCAGCCACCTGAGCCTCAATGCAGCTGCACTGAAGCCTTGACGAAACCTCATTCGAGCCGTCACGAATGCTGGCGTGCACCTTCAACCAGTTCCCTCCCTATCCCAAGCAACTTTGGAAGATGGCCAAAACATCATCATTGGCGCCAAACTCCTGTTCGTGCAGGCTTCACAGACTCGTCAGCCACCTGAGCCTTGATGCAGCTGCACGGAGCCCTCGACGAAACCTCGCCCGGGCCGTAATGAATGCTATGCAGCTGCACTGAAGCCTCAAAGAAACCTCACCCGAGCCGTAATGAATGCTGGCCCAGCCTTGATGGAGCTGCACTGATGCTTCGACCGAGCCTTGCCCAAGAGCCTTAGTGGGCGCTGGCATAGCACTCAAAGGGATGTTCAATCACACTGACGCTGTCTCTATTTGGGAGAGATGGAAGACACCATCCATACTCCTTTCCAACTGACTGGCGTATATGGTTAGCATTACGTCAGTGAAATATGCCCCGCCGTCTTCACCCGAATACAACGGCCCAATCATTATCGCTGTACCTGGACTGAAAATTGCACCAACTATGGCTATAATGTCCGGGCGTTCCATCCGGGTGAAGATAGCAGTCCTTGCCTATCGGTGCAGTGTGCATGCACAAGCCTTTTGTGGCACCATGATTAGCCATGACTACCGTCTTCACTCAAATACAACGCCCGGGCGCTGCATCTGGACTGAAAAATGCTCCAAATACAGCTATAATGACCGGGCATTATATTCGGGTGACGGTAGTTCTGACAGCTTCTACAGCATGGGGTCTGTTGACATTGCATCTGAAAATGGGTTATCGAAATCGCCTCGCCGGCAGCCCAGGAGCTGCATGAACCTGGCAGTTCCCGCAGCATGCGGGTGTACGAAGGGGTGGGAATCATCTTCAGACCACAGCCGGCCATCAAGGTACTGCTTGGATTTTCGGTCAAGAACATTGCTTTGGATAAACAGGGTCAGACATATGGGGGCTCGAACCACCAGTATAGACACCCCTCCTCCAGAACTCGAGTTCGTATATAGGCCGCAAAATGGAAGGCTCGGCCTGCCGGATTGAAGGGGTGTATGGGGAGTGCACAGAAATTCGAGTACCACAACCTGGTGTTTATTAGGTCTCATTTCCTTGATGAAAAATTCTGAAAAAAATCAGGGATGTGGTATAGGTTTCTGCCGCGTCAGGCAAAACAAACAAAAACTAAACAAGAATATTTTCACGCATGAAAAATATATTGACTTTTAAGTTTTAACTTAATGCATACGTCAATTGAAATCGCTGTGACCTAGTGGGTGCGACGTTTTTTTTAATAAAAAAATTATATATCCAATTCATTATAAATAACAACTTGGAGGCCGGGGACCTCACAATTCGACCCGGAGTACTGACTGCATCAGCCAGCTTAGCTTACAGGCCCTTGCGTGCGGAAAGTCACTGCACCCCACTTTCCAAATTCTTCGCTATCTTTAAATATCTACTGAACTTACCTCTACACCATGCTATCTGCTACTCGGTCTTCTTCTTCTTCTTCTTCTTCTTCTTCTTTTCTAACAAAACCTGGGTTTGCTAGGGGTGCTGGTAAGAGCAGACACCCCTACCAGCACCCCTAGCAACCCTGTGGCTGGCTCCAATCTATTAGTGGGAAGCGACACCTGCTGGAAATCGGGTCCAGCGTCCCTTACAATATAATAGATAAGCCAACAATGAGAAAACGTACGGCATTTTGAAAGAGACTGCCAGCATTGATTGCCCTCATTTGTCCCAGGCGAATGACTGAGCAGTACTAAAGCAGTAACTGTCTCTTTAGCATTGTCTTTTTCACTGAAAAGCCCGATTTGAGGTCCCCCCTGTCGCCTGCTGATTCCACCGTTGAAACCCTTTCATTCACCTTCATTCACCTGTATACCAGTGAGCTTCAACCATTGAGTGTGCAGGTGGCGGGAAGAGATCGAGGAATTCAGAGAGGGGTCGCAGCGGGATGGATGGGTCAATCCTGGTGCAGTCGTGAAACTGAAGGCAGTAATCCCTTTTGAGCTTTCCCTGATCCCCTCCCTCCCCCTCTTTCCATTGCACTTCCGCAATCCAGCCCCCTTGTTCCCCTCCCAGCCAGTCCTTTCCAAAAAGTTGAATTTGCCTTTTAATTTCTGCTTTTGAATGCAAGAAATTCACTTTTTCTTTTACCCTTTCCCATTGGATAGTAAGATCTGCGTGAATCTGATGCTTGATAGCTTCTATAACTATTGGCCCTTCGAGACGAACTCCTTCCATCTCACAGGTGCATCTTCTCCACCAGATTGCCCAGAAGACTGCTCTGCGGCCTATCATGAACATACTTCTCTTGAAGGTGCTTGCCTGCTCTGGCTGCCAGGATTCACATAGAATTGGTTTCCAATCCCACGCCCAGGATGGTCGTGCCCAATTGCCTCCGCAACCGGTCCCACCACCTCCACAACCAGACCGGCCCAGGGCATTGCAGAACAATGTGTTCAATTGTCTCAGGTCTCCGCCTAGCCGGGTATGATGCCACACAAAGTTTGCACCAGGGGGAAGTCTTTCCCTTCTGTTCCAGGGATGTGCGGTTGATCAGCCAATCGTTTGTGGGTAGGCAACGGTGTTCTACTTGCCACTGTCGAGAAGCGATCTTGGCTGGTGCTGTTTTACTAAGTCTGAACCACTTGACTGGTTGGAGAGTCTCTTTTCCAAATCGAGGTGCCTCATCCAACGCTCTATTAACACATCCTTCAGGTTCCCCCTTGGGCGTAGCAGCCGGTAACCTCCCTTTACTGACATTGAGTGGATCTGCTGTTTACCAATTCTGCCCCTGGTCATCTGTGCGGTCTAGACCCAAATGGCCGGATCAAAAGCCAGTTGTGCAATCGACCTATCGGGTCTATATGCCCACCAGTGGTCCCTTTCCTTTAGGACTCTGATCCGGAAGACCTCCTCTTCTTTAAACCATCTCGTTTCCTTCAGGGAGGTCCTAACTAACATGTTGTTACTTCTGATTTGGAACAAGTTCACCATCACCTCCCTGTCTGGACGCCCGGACAATACCACATTTCCAACTCGATCCTCACACCCTTGAATCCCTACCCAATCACTCTCCTCCAAGGTTCGTCTTTTTCTTACGTCTTTTTCTTAGAATCCTTACCCAATCTAGTGGTATCGAAAATATTATTTTCTCGAGTGCTTCCCCTATATTGTGGCAATATTGCATCCTCTCCCTTAGCGTTGTTTCGGTTATCCAGTCTTTGGTGTCCGAATCCCATGTATCCCCCACTCTAAGTACACCCCGAGCCACCCAACCCTTTCAAGGGGCTCTGTGCAGTGGAAGGTTGTGCCATGGGAGTCGGTGATCCACCGGTTCCCGAACAGAGGCTGTTTGTACGTCTCCTTCCACCGTCGCAGAGCCACCTTGTCCGGAAGCGGCAGCTTACGTCAGGTGTTGAGCAATGTGGTCCGAAAAACATCGTTTTTATATCTCTTCTTGCCGCTTGCCCATCGGATTCTTGTTCTTCATTTCCTCTTGTTGTCCTCCTCGGTATGGTCCAGTTTCTATCCTCTAACCACCTTATCGGGTCCGTGCTCTCAGGGGTGGGGGGAACCAGCTGTTTAATTTGTTGTAAGGCCAACTCCCTCCAAGGTCTGTGCGTGTCGAAAATTAGACTCTTTACCCGTTGCAGGGTCAGCGCCATAATTTGTGTGGCGGATCCAAGATTCTCATACCCCCTTTTGTTTTTGGTTGTACAATCACGCGTCAGGCGACCCTTATAACCACACTTTAGCATTTACGATTTTCCCTCCAAAGAAAAGCCGCCACCTGTCTTTGGAGGAAACGCAATGTTGTATTACCAAGTGACCAGATGACTGTCTTATACCAAGGGGATGCTAATACCACATTATTGATCACCAAGGCCCTTCCTATCAAAGATGTATGCTGGTCTTTCCATTGCGTTAGTTTTTCCAATACTGGATGCATCAATCATTCATCATTTGATGTCGGGCGGCCCTCAACGGTCATTTGTACCCCTAAGACTCTAATAGGCAAGTTGATTGGTACCCATCTTATTTGGGGGGCCTCTGGTGGCCTGCACCCTTGGTAGTGGATCCACCACCCCTCGATCTTACTGACCCCATTTACTTTCATGTCCGATAGGGTGCAAAAATGGTCCATCATCAACTGGATTTCTTTCATGTTTTCAGGTGAGTCATCTAGCATGAGAGTGTGGTCATCCGCAAACAACGAGCAAATCGAGACTGCCTCTTCTGGGGTAAAGGAAACTCGTATTCGCTGAATTTTCTTGTGTACTCTCAAGTTTGTTCCCAATGCCTCCATGATTATAACAAACAAAAAGGGGGCAATCGGGTCCCCTTGGCGTATGAAACGTTCTAAGTCTATTGGGGGGGGGGGGCAACCTCCCATTTACTTGCACCATTGTTGTGGCGCTAAAATGAAGGATCTCCACCCACCTTCTGCAACAAGTGCCAAAATTTAGTTTCTCTAGATATTTGTCGAAAAAAAGCCAGTCAACGTGCCTATAAGCTTTCTCGGAGTCAATGAAGATTATGGCCGCGTTGTACTTCGATTGTCGTGACAACTTTATTACCTCATTTATCAGGATAATATTATCTTGTATTTTCCTACCCTTGATAAAACCCGTTTGTGAAGTGATCGGCCGATAGTTTCGGGTGTTAGTTTTTCCACCCTTCTTATACAGGAGAGAGAACACCCCTTACCCTATTACCTCCCCCATTTGACTAGATTCCCAAACAACGCAGTAGTAGTTCATTAGGTCGTGTGATAGGGGGCTCCACATAGACTCTCATAATTCCTTCGGCAACTCATCAATGTATGGGGTTTTTTCCTCCTCCATCTGCACAAGGGATGTCCAAACTTTTGCCTTTTCTAGGGACTTGTCTAACATCTCTCTCTGCTCATCCGAAATGCTACTCCTCAAAGGCTCAAAAAAACCTTCAATCTCTTTTATCCTCTACTCTTTCAGTCGAGTCTTACAACCTTATTTGAATAGGTCTTGAAAAAGATTTCATGCAATGTGCCCACATTGTGGTGTGGAGGTGGCCAGTTGAGCGTGTTCCTGGGATGGGTCGGCTAAAGCCTCTATAACAATTTTTCCTGTTCCTGCCCCCGCGATGGCAGAAAAACGGGAGTCCATTGCTTCCCCCGTTTTATACTTTCGTAACTTCCTTGTGATTCGTGCGCCCTGTCACCGATGTTCCATGCTACTTATAAGTCGGGTCTCTAACGATTGAATAACGCTAGACAGTTCTTCTGACTCAAAGTTTTCAGTTTCTTCTTTCTTCTTCAGTTGATTTAACTAGTACTAGAATGTCATTTCGTCGAAAACTCATTGAGCTGCTAACGCTTTTGAGAATTCGTTATATCTCCTGGCCAAAAAAATCAGTCCTTTATTAAACCATTGAACATCGTCACTAAGCGTCTGCCCAGTATACCCAGGTTTCCTTGATGTGCACTTGGAAATTTGGAAGTGCCAACAAGGATGTGTTGAACTCATAGCAGCCAGACCCCTGGTCGAACCTTTTTCGAAATGACAGAATCACCACACACATTGCATGATCCAGCCCAGGGTATGGGCTTTGTGGAAAAAACTTATGCAATCTGTAGTGCCCCCTCCAACTCTTTTGAGATAAGGATCAAGTCGATGCGAGACCTAGAGATCCTTTGTGGCCCATTTTTTTAAAAACACGAAAATATACGTTTTGCTGGACTTGCGGGAAGTGTCATACAACCTTAATGATATACAAAGTTTTGTTACCATGTGTTCGTCTGTTTCGATATATGCAGGACATGAAGATGAGATTTTCCATCTGTCCAACCATTGGTTTGGGGCAGCGTTAAAATCTCCTGTCACTATGATTTAGATACCTTGCGGGACACGTTCTTTAATTGATTAAAAAAATGTCACTCTTGGCCCCGCCTCATTTAGAGCATATATACAAAAGATAGCTACCACTTCTATCTCGAACATTGCAAGCAGATACACCAATCTTCCTTCCTCTGGATCGACCGCCCAGTTGGGCGGATCAATTCGCGTGTACGGGGGGAACCAGATAGCCACTCCCGTGCTCTTGAAGATGAAATTTGAAGGAAGTTGATCGATTGTTAGTGTATATGAGGGAGTGACGTTAGCCTCACTACGCTTACAGTGTCTGGGTACTAACTACTTTTGGGACTAACACGACCCGGGTCCTACTGACACTCTCATAACGGCCCACAACGACCTTGTGGAGCCGAGTGTCCTGTGAAAGCCTACAACTATTACTATTGCGACCTCTCTCTACTCTCCTCCTCCATCTTGGTGGTGACTACACAAAAGCGGCTTAACATAACCCCATCCGCGGTGTCCTTCAATGTGAGGTGGAAGAAAACAGACCAGTACCCACTTCTCGGACCAGTCCACTCCCAGCCCCCCGCATTCCCTCCACTGGTGTACCCTCCAATTCTAGATGCGCTTTGAAGCGGGGCACTCCCACCACAGATGCCTCGTCGATTCGAACGGCCACCGACATCTTGTTCACGGAAGGTTTACTTCCATCCCCCAACTCATCAACCAGATTGCCGAGGGGGATACCAATAGGGAGAGCATCCAGAGAAGGCGGACCTGCTTGACATTCGAGAGATTTATCAGGATATCCCATAGTCTTTCGAACTCTGCATTTGTGCCTGAAAGATCCTTTTCCCATGTGGCCCGCCAACGTGGAATTGCCACCTGAGTCAGAATCTTCAATGTGCGTGTGTTGCCAATATCCTTGGGAGACCGAGTAGTCTCCAATACTCAGGACTGCTTCCCCGTTTGATTTCGCACACCAGCTCCATGCTTGTGGGTCTACACAGAGCTGGTTGAGTGGAAGCCTCCCTACCCAGGTGAAAGTACGGGTCAATGGCCTTTTACCTTGCACTTCTAGCACTCGCGCTTGTGTTGGGTTATTCCAGCTTAGGATTGTATTCTGATCTACTTGGAGCAGAGTGTTTGTTGGGCCATCACACCGCCAACGTTCGATGTGCCTGAAGCTTCTGGGGAGAAGCTCCAGCACGTTCCACAACACGTTTTGTTCTTCCTCTCGATTTGGGACATACCAGATGCCTTCCAGATCCATTCCCTCTGGGCCCAAGGTCATCGGCCATTCCTGTGGGATGCATCTGATAATGTTTCTCCAGTGGTCTTCCACCCTCTGCAGACCCCTGAGAGTTTACTTGACTTCCACCAGCGGCTTCCAGCCCTCCAGTAACCTTGACCACAAATTAGAGATTCAGACAATACCCCGCTTAACCAGGCTGAGAACAAGGCCACGTTTGCCACGAGGGCCCGCCCCAGCACGAACAGCTGACAGGTCATTTCCCACATTCTGAGCCTTGTTGAAATGCATTGTTATAGGAGTAGACCCTGTGAAGAGGACTCAATATGGAGACTAATAAGAACTCCTAGAAATCTCTCATCCTCTCCTATTTCCACTCTTTTCATACCCCATCCAACCCTGAGTTCAAATTGCACCGGGAGGAGATAGTCCGATTTGCTCTGGTCGACTATTGCCTTGGACAGTTCGGAGTACTCCATCATGACCGACTTCAACGCAGACAGTGACGACTTTGAGTTTTTACCCTAGGCAAACAGGTCGTCATCCAGTGCCTTCACCTTGCAGTGTTCTCTAGTGTGCAGGTGAAGGCCTCTTATATTCTGATGCTTGCGGATTCTGTTCAGCAACACCTTCACTTGGAGCACGAAGACAAGGGGTGTGAGCGGGCATTCCTGACGCAGCGACCTTGAGAGTGGGAAAGGGTCCGACAAGGGGCCATTGATCATCGCCGAAGATGTGGAATACGTATTCATTGCGATAATCTAGGCACAAAAACCTTCGCCGAAGCCCATTCGTATCAAAGTGGTGAGGACGAAGGTCCAACCCACTTTGTCGTACACCTTCTCCAGATCTTGGAGAAGGATCGCCATGTTCAAGTTTTCCTTTTGCACTACGTCCAACGACTCAATAGCCGTAGCAATATTGCTGAAGATAGATCTTCCTTGAACGAACGTGCCCTGGTCTCATTCCACCAACTCCGATAGGTGCCTCGACAGTCTGCGCGCCAGTGTCTTCACTAACATTTTGTACGACATGTTTAGAAGGGAGATCGGTCTCCAGTTGCGGACCTCCAATTTATACCCCTTCTTGAAGAGTACGGATATTACTCTCTGTGTCTTCCCCTTACCCAACTTTCCGCTTACCAGGACCTTGTTGTAAAGGTCAACTAGTGCAGGACCGAACGCTGCCCAGTTGGCAATGTAGAATTCTATTGTAAGGCCGTCTACGCCCGAGGACTTCCCTTTTCCCATTGTCTTGAGAGTCTGCCGCACCTTCTCCACTGTGAGCGAACAATCTAGGTCTAATCTGGCGGTGGGTTGTAACCTCACCGCAGTGTCCTCCCACATGTCCGAGTCCCTGAAGAGATCCAAGTTCACACTTTGTTGAGGGCATCTGGAGGTAAGGATATCAGTGCAGTACAGTTTGGCATAATGCAGCACGCCGAAGCAGAGCTGGCTGAAGGGCCTGCCTGGTCGAAGGGGTGTTTCAGCTCCACCATTTGTTGATGTGCCCGTCGTGGCTTTAGTCTTTGGAAGGTCTCCTTAGTTATCTTATCGTTAGTCTCAATGCCCTTCACTTTTAGGATATCTGTCCACCTCTTATGTTTCTCTTCTTGCAGTCTGTCGGATTTGTCCCAGTCACTTAGTGAGTGGGTGTGATGTTTCAGGCTGGGCAGACCAGGGTCGGTTATTTTTTGTAGGTTCGACAAAATAGGTTTTGTGGTACCGCCGGTCCCCGGGCCGGCAGGCCCCTTTTCCACCCTCCTACGATATGTAGCTCTACAAGGGCCTACTTCCAATGTACCAGCCTCTGTGACGCCCAAACCTCACGCCCGACGCAACTTCCTGTTTTCAGAGTGATAGGGGGCCCGTAAGTGCGTTGTAGGGGTGTGCCAATTTTTAGGAAAGTGGGTTGGAGTCCCAGGTCGGAACTGAGATCTCCTGTGTCAAGTTTCAGAGGTGGAAGTGCAAGCGGTTTCTGCGTACGACCAGGTCTGGGTTTTGCCTTTCTTAGGGTCGAGCAACTAATTTCGCCGGCCCTGTCGCCTTGGGCGAGCTCGCACCTGATGCACTGGTGGAACACAGTGGGTGTCTCTTTGTTCAAACACCCGTTGCCGACGGGTTTCACATATCTCCGAGTTCGACGTGGACGGCCTCAGTCGGAGACTGTGTTCTCGCTGCTCAGCTTCGGAGCGGGTCCGTCGCACGAATCCCGCAGCCCGATAGGTGTTGTACTGACGACACTCCGAACACGGCCTATGGGGCCAGCAATGCGCGATCGAATCCCAGGGAACTACTATCAGATGGTGATAGGGGAGAAGAAGATACAATAGAGGGAAGTCCGTTTCAATGGTGACGAAGCCAGGCGTAAGGTGACACTAATAATTACAGTGGATGGGGTAATCTGGGGTTCGGGGGTTCCGTCCAAGAGCTTGGTGAAAGTCCCAAGCACAGAGTCGATCGTCCTCCATTTGACAGGGGTAGGCCAGAAGCCGTAAGTTGGATCAGTAGAAGAGTTGTCCGTTCCCCCAATATTCTCCGTACTCGGGGTTCCTCAGACTGGCACGGTCCATGATCCAGAATGGAACGTCGTCATCCATATTTGACAAGAGGGGCTGGACTTAGTCATTTAGCCGTGCAGAGAGAGGGGGCGCCAGGCCATGCAGACAAGCGTATACGTGACAACTATCGTATGACGATCACTCGTATACGTGCGTGCACATGATCTGTTCTCACTGAATCCGAATCAACTCAGATAGATCAGAGGGTCGTTCGACGAGCGAAAGAAAAGAAGCGAACATTCATTCTTATGCATCATATGTCAATTGCGTGTGATTCATACATGGGAATATCAAGGCATATACATCGAGGGCAACCTACTTTGTATGCATGCTCGTATACGTGCGTGCACATGATCTGTCTCACCGAATCCGAATCAACTCAGATAGATCAGAGGGCCGTTCGACGAGCGAAAGAAAAGAAATGAACATTCATTCTTATGCATCTGATGTCAATTGCTTGTGATTCATACATGGGAATATCAAGACATGTACATCGAGGGCAACCTACTCAGTATGCATGCATCTGCCCTGATCCAGTTTGGTCGTGTGAAACAGCCCGATCACACATCCGATCACCACAGGGACATATCCATTTTATAAAAAAATGGGTGTGACCACATACATGTCCCCACACATACAATCATCGATACCAAAAAAAAAAAAATGAAGAGGTGGGGGACGTAAAGATGCCTCATACAACAATTGAAGAAAAAAACAGAAAAGTCCAAGAGTGCCGCAATCAAGAATGGCCGAAGCCAGAGGTCAAAATTACACAGAAGATGCAAAGGAAACAATTCCCACTTCAGCACACCGCCTTCTCTCTCTCTCTCTCTCTCTCTCTCTCTCTCTCTCTCTCTCTCTCTCTCTCNTCTCTCTCTCTCTCTCTCTCTCTCTCTCTCTCTCTCTCTCTCTCTCTCTCTCTCTCTCTCTCTCTCTCTCTCTCTCTCTCACTCAATTCCCTTGATGCGGGCCTCACACCCATCAACAACCCGAAGTTGTCATCCCGCTTAGTCCGAGTGTGCAAGCCAGGTTCGCCCGTATGCCACATTCCTTCATGGCCATACGTCAACCCCGCACACCCAGCACCAGCCCGTCAGATCGCCCAGCTCCCTACTCACCGACCCTCTCAACCGCGCTAACTCCCAAGTGTAGATTAGAGAGCGAATTAGTTGCGCATGCGAGCTTTATAGTAGTCAGCAGGTGCGCGAGGTAATTCTAGATTATGCTGAAGCGAGAAGCAGAAGGGAAGAGGAAGTGCCTGCGGGTGCGTTACTGGGTCGCGGCGTGGGGGACGTAGCCACTCTCCACGCATCGATCTAGTCATGCGTCTGCAGGCCAATGAGATAGACATGAAAAGAGGTGCAGAGGACTTCACGCAGCAAAAGAAAGGAAAGAGATCAAGAAGCAAAAGGATTACAGTTACACCTACGCTCGCCGAGAAGGAGCAAGAAGAGAGATTACAGTTGCAATTAGAATTTAGGCTCGGCGGGACCAGGGCGTAGAGCCGTACACAGTAATGTGCGCGCGAATGGGGAACCTTGTGCCGTTAGAGCCAAAAATTACGATGCTCCCAATTTCCTAGCCTAATAAAAATCCTAATTGCAAAAAGGAATTCTGAGAACCTGTGTATGTTCAAAATTCAAAAAGAAATGCAAGAAACTTCTCCGCGCCAAAAATTCCCCGCCCAGTTCCGTCGTCAAGAAACAAAAAGAAAGAAAAGACGCTGCGTCAACCGTTAATTTTTTCGCGCTTGCCATGGCGCGGCCTCCCAAGCGTCGTGGGCCTAGCCGAAAAAAATTAGTGTGATCGGGCCCGGTCCTTTCTTCTCCATCCCTCCCCCCTTAGTACTTCTGCGCAGAAGATGGCGCCCTTACAGAAAAGAGATCGTCACACCTCTGCCTGACTGTGCCTGTGGGCGTTGTTAGACACTCCTTGGGGACACGGTTCCAAGGATTCCGTCTTCGTTCCTCCTGCCCTCGCTGATGAAATTGGACATGAAAGTGTGAAAACACTCCGGGGACAAATCCTTGGGCTCTGAGGATCCCCAGCCAAATGGTCCTCGGCTCCAAGGGAGCTCACGAGGTCCCCTGGAGCCCGAGGATCCGTGTTTCACGGAGAGTCAAGGGCATGCACGTCTGGCGGCACCCTATTGGCTGAAAGCCTGAAGGCACTGAAGCACAACTGTTTTTTTTTTTTTTTTTTTCCCCCTTTTGTCTTCTCCTGACATCGCTCCGAGGACGAGTCCTAAAGCCAACGCTCCGAGAATGAGTCCTAAAGCCAACGATTCGAGGATGAGTCCTAAAGCCAACGCTCCGAGGATGAGTCTAACGAAGACGAAGAAAACCCTGAACTTTTCCGAGGATTCACCCTTGGCGCCCGAGGATGCCCCGAGTGTCTAACAATGCCATGTGGCAGGGTCCAAAATATACTTCGTGGAAGCGGTGGTTAATAAGAGACCACGCAGCTGAGACTTGCTCAGGCCTTGAAGGTCACGGCTGAATATAAGTCGTCAGACCTCACAACCAAAGAAATGAAAACAGCAGCTCCAAAACTCCAGTGTTCTGAGTTGCTGTCAATTGTTTGTGGCCGACGTGCTTCTGTTTTTACTTTTTTTTTCTCTCTCTCTCTCGTCCGAAGTTGTAACCCGTGACCTTTTAATATTGTATCCATCTGATTCGGACACATGATCTGTTTACCTTCAACATTCACGGCTGTTGATCCGCGCGGATGAATGGGCCTGGAACGAGCGCCCAAATTCATTCAAGTGGAAATGATTTTTCTTTATTTTTCCCCCGGCCGATATATGGCCAGGGTACTGGCGGTTTCAACCACCATTGCCCCTGACGACTCAAAAATGCGCAACTTTGGGCAATCTGGCCACACGACTGGGTGCTGTGAGTGGGTGACAGTTTTTGCCAACATGTTGAATGCGCCGACTTTGGGGATTTTTCGAGCCCAGAATGTTTTGCAAAATACTCTGAAAAGAAACTGGGACATAGATAGAGTGCTGATCTTTCAGAGCAAAAAAAGGGCCTCGTTCGACACCACTTGAACTCAAGGGTTGAAGGAAAATTCCTCAAATTCCTCATTCGACCCGACCCTAACCTGGCCGCGGAGTTGTTTCTACTTTCCGGCTCTATAGTGCTAGCCCTCGAAACTCAAGTGCTGCCAGGACAAATTCACACTTGAGCTCAAGGTACCTCTCCGGGGAGCCTTGAGTTCAAATGCCAGCGGATACCACCAGCACTCCGAGGTGTTTTTTTTTTTTTTTTTTTTTTTTTTTTTTTTTTTTTTTCCAGCAGGCGATCATGGTCCAGGATTGGTCAAGCTGTGGAGTTCGGTTTCAAGTGCGGCCGTTTCAAGTACTTGGTGAAGTGCACATGGAACGAAGATCGCAGTAAGTATTTTTTAATCACGATTTTTGGGTCAGGGCGCACTTGAGACTCTAGGGTTCTCTAGTGGTGTCGAACGAGGCCCAAAGAACTATAGAAAACTATACAACGAAAAATTCTGCGTGTCGTCCAGGACATCCGTTAATAAAGCACCAGTACACCATACATAGGCCCGCAGGTGTCAGCGTGGAACCCGCACCACTTCAGAGGCCACATATATCTTTTGTTCATCGACGCCCCATGCTGCGTGGCCCCTCCGAGTTTTGCTTGTGGCGACAAAAACTTTCTGCAAGGCTGGGGTCGTGTACTGGTGGTTTAAAATTGCAACGATACAGAGAAGATTTAGCATGGCCCCTGTGCAAGGATGACACACATAAATTGAGAAACGGTCCATGCTGCTACCAGTAGGCCTGCATCTTTTGGGTTTGGTGGGCCGGGGTCAGAAAAGAGAAGTGTTGGTTCGTTAGAATAGCATCAACACCAGTGGTGGTATAGCAGTTACATATGTATACCATACACAGCCCTTGTGCGTTCAGGCGGCTCCGCACAAAGCCCTGCAGTCAGATCAAACACCTGAAGGGCCTAGAACAACCGTTACCTTGGTCCTGTCTGCCGAGCCCTGACAGTTTTCCCATCATTAACGTACTGGGCCCGGTGTAGGCAGGCCAAAATGCAGTCTCGGAGTTAAACCACCAGAACTTGGCCCATACATCAGCCGCGGACCCTTTTTGTATAAGTGCGCAACTTTCGGGGCCTCACTGCCGTTGATTATTTTAATCAATGGCCATTTTCCCGTTTAAGTCCTCTGGAAGTTGCGGTGAGGGGCCCACAGCCGATGTATGGGCCAAGTACTGGTGGTTTAACTGGCTGTTCCAGGAAGGTACTTGTGCCGCGAGCAACATCTATGGTTCGAATAAGCACTCTTTGGTTGTGGCCTCCATGTCATGCAGAATATGCACAGCACGTACAAGTTGTGTTTTTTTTTTTTCCTGGACTTGGCTTTCTTTGATAGGTCGAATTTCTCTAGAGAAGGCCAGTAGGGGGGGTAGGCATCAGTTGATGCCAAAGTGGGCTTCCTTTTGACTGGTCACAAATGGGCTTTTATTGATTGGTCAACCCTCTCTTTCCTTCTTTTGATTGATCAAAGATTTGTATACATGCTTGTTCTGACATGTCAGTGGAATACTAATAGGACAAGGAACTGTGGGGACAAGATCATGCTTTTCTAAAGAAATGCAAAAAGTAAGTAAGTTGACCTTGATACGCACGCGATGAGGGATGATAAGACATAGTTTTTTGTCTTCATTCTGCACTCCACCTTGGGATCCTCATCTCCATTGTGTCCCCCTCCCCCCCCCTTCCCTTTCCTTTTTTAGGGGTCTACATTCTGCATTCCAAACTGGCATCCTCGAACATAATCCTGCAATGCCATCACCAAACACCATGCTTGGCCACCTGCGTTCTCCTCCTCCTCCTCCTCCTCCTCCTCCTCCTCCTCTTCATGCATAAGTCTCAGCCTGTTGTCTTGCATTCCATATCGAGGCCATTTGTAATTAACACACTCCCTTGGATCTTATTCTATTTCTTCTTCTTCCATTTCTTATTTTTCGAAATTCCCCCCCTCACTTGCATCATGCCTTTCTCAATTCTTCATTTTTTCTACTAAAATAAATTTGGAATGTTTGGATTTCAAAGCCGCTTTGGGTTACCGTACAAGGTTGACTGGGCTGGCGATCAGTGGGTGAATTCCAAGTGATGGCGCTAATGGGTGCGTGTGTGTGTGTGTGTGCGATTAAGGGACTGGCCCCACTGGACTACATTTTTGTAGGCAAATCTGATGGTGCAAATCGGCTCATAAAAATTGACAGGGATGAGAGGCGTTGGATTTTGAAACTTCGGCCTGGGACGTAGGGTCTCGTTAGACATATCTAGAAAGTTCTGGAAACTCTAGGACTTTCCTACAAGGATTTTGTGATTAATTCGCCCTAACCCGGTTCTATTCCCACAAGTCTTTAGGTAGGTTGTCATTTCGACAAAAGAAGAGTTGTCTTTTTTTTTTTTTTTTTTTTTTTTTTTTTAMAAAACCCCCCCSCCAGTGTTAGTGGTGCTGATAAGAGCAGACACCACCACCACCTAGGGAGAGGCTCCATCTATTGGTGGGGAGCATCACCTGCTGGAAAACGGGTCCAGCGTCCCATACATAGACTGAGACTTTGAGTATCCCAGAGACAAAAGACAAAAGAAGAGTTGTATTTCAGGGTTGCAGCCAATGGCGCTCCACCACAGAGTGAATTTGCACGACACCGTCGCCAGTCCAAAGCAATTGGTCCGGGAGTAACAGGCGAGGTCCTTAAGAATTGTTCTGGAGTTTTTTAGGATGCGTCCTAGAGATGTTTTCACTTTTCTTTTCTTTGAGGACTTGTCCATCAGGACGGAGTGGAAAGATGTGAAACTGTTTTCTAGGAGTCGTCTACATGCATCTCACGGGACTCGTACACCAGTGGTCCCTGTCGCTTGGATACCAAGGATCTTGTCACATATATTCTAACATGAAAAAATCTCTCAATTTTTTTTTTTTGAATATATATTTTTTAAACACCCCCTGCAGTGCTAGTGGTACTCGTAAAAGCAGGTACCATTAGCACCCGGGGAGAGGCTCCATCTATTGGTGGGGAGCATCACCTGCTGGAAAACGGGTCCAGTGTCCCATATACAGAGTGAATCAGGAAGATACCAAGAAAGGAGGTTGAGAAACGCCTGCCAGCATTGATTACTCTGGCATCCAGAGGATTGGCTGTGCAGGTTATTAAACCACCAGGCGCCAGATACCTGCTGCTGAGAAGCTAGTTCCTTCCTCCCCCAACTACCCCTACCCAGACGTCGTTATCCAACATCCCATTTTACATAAAAAAATCCAAGCTGCCAGCCTGCCAGCATTGATTGCCGTGATTGCCAGGGGATTGACTGACCAGGTGATGTATCTTGTGAGAGAAGTAAGCTTTGATAAGCACTGCCGGGGGCACTTATCTCAGTCGTGTCTGATCCAATTTTATCGCACTTTTGTCGCATTCTTGTCACCGTCTTGCATCCTGGTTAGGTAAAAACTTCCATCAGGGCAAGGGGGTGAGGGGGGAATGGGTCCGGGAAATCAGACGGGGGCCTCATCGGGAAAGATGGATCAATGTGAGTCCAGTCATTGAAAACGAGTCTGTAGTCTCTTGGGATTTCTTGTCCTGTTATAGCGGCCTGATCCCCTGCCCACTCAATTCGAGCCATCCATCCGCCCCGGTCCTCCCTCAGCCACTCCCTACAGAAACCCGTAATCGCCCTCTTACTATCCTGTTCTGTCTGATAGATATCTAACTGTGGCTTAAGGTCTCTCCATATATGCATCAGCTCCAATTGCACCAGCTCCCTTATTTGTCCTGTCAATTTGGGGCCCTCGATTTTACCCCCCTCCAAAACTAAAAGGCAGTGCTGCCACCAGAGTGTCCATAGGACAGATCGTCAACCCAAACTATAAAGGTTACTGGCGTAGGTAGGGGCGCTTTCCAGTGCTGGGCAGTGTCCTGTCAGTATGGCTTGCCAAGACCATGGCCAAGGGGTGTCCGGTACCATTTTCCTCCAAATGCAGTCCCACCACCGCCACGTCAATAGGGCCACCGGGCACTGCATAATGATATGTTCAATGGTTTTGTTCCTTTTTTGCATTGGGAAGGCGGACAAGCATCGGTGGCACCACGGGAGCGCTTTTCCTTTTTGTTCCAGGTGGGTATGTTCAATCAGCCAAGCATTCGTCGGCAGGCAGCGATGGGCGATCTGCTATTGTAATGACGTGATTTTTGCCGGTCTAGCTTTGCTTCCATTGAACCATTTAATTGGCTTGAGGAGGGACCGATCCACGTTCAGGTGTTGAACCCATCTATCGTTGATGTGGTCCCTTAGCACTCTCTTGGGTCTAAGCATCCTATACACAGAATCTCCCAAAACATTGTCATCGCACTCTGCCCCAATCCCACATTTTGAACTGCAGATGTGAAAACGGCATAAGGAAATATCCTTCCAAATCACGGACGGCACAACCATTTTTGTAAGGAAATGTAAGGCACCTCCTAGATGTGCCTTACAATGAAGGACCGCTGTGACGAACCACTTTTTGAAATCGCGTGACTTTCTATGCGAAGCTGCTTGGGGGGAGTGCGACGGGTCGAAGGGGTGAGCTAAGGGTAGATGGGTCGGGCGGGCTAGTTGCATGGATGCCCTCGTTTCTTTTTGTTTTTGCTGGAAGTTGTCGGATTGGTGTCGGGAAAATCCCGTGCCAACGGTTGGGTAGCCGCGCCTTGACGAGTGCGAGAAATAATTGAACCATAGCTTTTCTTTTCCTTTCTTGTTTTGCTGTGAGCACCGGGAATTTTGGCGCGATCATCGCACGGGAATATCGTTTTTGAATTCTCAACTGATGTCGAGCCCCCACGGGCTCTCGAAATTGTTTTTCTTTTGCCTGTCCGAAATTTGTTTTTGCAATTAGGACTTAGACTAGGAATTTAGGTACTGTGAATTTTGTTGCGCAGCGCTTGCGCGCATCTTGCTGCGTGGGGAACTGGGCTCTGACTGGATCGCGCCCTTAATCTTGTGCAATTGTCGCTTTTGGCGGGCACGATTGTAACTGTATCTTCCTTCTTTCTTGATTCTCTCGTATTTGCCCGCCTTCTTCTTCTTCTTTGTCTTGCACGCTTGATGCTCCGTTTTAATTGGCCTGAGTGCCTGCATTACCGGATCGATGCATGGATCGAGGCTACGGCCCCCACGCCGCGGCCTGGCCATGCAGACGTAGGCACTTTCTCTCTTCTCCTCTTGTTCACCTGGGGTTAATCCCGTACCTTTCGCGCAGGCGTGCATGCTATAAATTTCGCAAGCGCGATTAGTTTGCTCTCTAAGAATTTTGAGATTAGCGAGATCAGTGAGGGTCGGCTAACGAGCAAGTTTGGAAGGTAAGTGAGTGCGAGAGTTGGGCGATCAGACGAGCTGGTGTCGTGTATGCGGGGTTGACGTGCGGGCCGCGACAAACTATGGCGCATGGGCGAACCTGGCTTGCATGCTTGAACCAAGTGGGGTGACAACTCTGCGTTGATACGCGACGACGGACTGCCGGTATCATGGATGTAGAGCGGGGAGAGATAGATAGATAGATAGATAGATAGATAGATAGATAGATAGATAGATAGAGAGAGAGAGAGAGAGAGAGAGAGAGAGAGAGAGAGAGAGAGAGAGAGAGAGAGAGAGAGAGAGAGAGAGAGAGAGAGAACAGTTGTAGGCGTGGGATGAGGTTTTTTTCCCTTGTTCCTTTGTATAATTTTGGATTCTGATATGGCTGATTTTATCGCGGTCTTTTTGAACTTCTCTTTGTAAATTGTCTCGGATTTTCCTTGTCGTTTTCACCCCGTATGCTTGCATAAAATGAATGTGAATTCATTCCTAATTAGTGATCTTTTTGATTTTTCAATCTGGTTGTGTGATGCTTGTTTTGTCTCTGTCTACTATTCACTGGCGTGAGCCATACGCTCAGATTTGATTGAGAACGCTCGTTATTGATGTTTGGTTTTAATCGTTAACTTCCGGTCACCAAGAAAGCTGACTGCCCTTTTCCCTCCTCCCCTCCTTTCATTGCATGTATGGCATGTAATGACCAGATCTCAACCAACATAGCATGAATAGGACAATTGCATGTATGCCAACGCGATACACTGAGCCAATCCGCCGAGTCGCCATGTACGTGCTCGTCTGCGTGAGTCAGCCTTAACCCCATATAAGGATGTGGGGGACCGAACTTACTAAACAAACATGGCTGCGGGACTTCCCTCTTGGATGTCTGACTGCGAGAGCCTGAGGGACCTGGAATATTGTGAATACTTGGAAGGCGAACAACTTAGACGATGGGGAAACTTGAGAAACCCGGAATTCCCCTATTTGACGGGGAACGACCGACTTTGCGCGGGGGATTTCCACTGGGCTATAACCAGGGACCCTAGGGGCCCAGACTACCCAGATACGGACAATACTCAATACTACATATCCTCGGGCTTCGTCGTTATTACTACCAACTTTCCTCCCTTCCATCTCCTCTTCCCATATCATCAACTCATAGTGGTACCGTGGAATTCCATAGCTCGCTATTGGCCCAGCCCACCGTGCGAGGATTGCCAGCAGTACTGGACACGCCGAACTTCGGAAGCTATCCGACAAACTCAAACCGAAGCTGCGCAGCGATTGCATAGCCTCCGCTTACGGTCCGCCCCGTCGGATTCCGAAGCCTGTTACGAGCGCCGTCAACAACTGGCCGAACCGCGCGACCAACCTCAAAGGCGAAACCAGAGGCGATGGTGATTTCAATCTTTGGATTTTTTAGCTGACGAAAATTGAGTTCGTTGGCAGGGACAATGTTGTTGAGATTTTGTTCGAGAATGCAAGAGTGTTTAGATCTGTTGGTGTTGCGATTGTAGAAGGGTACCCCGGGATCTTCAGTCTGGGCTGCACTGCACATGCCATCTGCCTTATGCTGCACGACATCTGTGGCTTTCCTGCTGTGCCCAAAGCACGAGAGAGGGTCTACCTTCCTTCTTATAGAAATTAAAGCGTCAAGTACGACCTACATATACCCTCTTGCGCTTTTACCCCCGAAACTTGCCGCAGGAGATCTCAGTTCCGACCTGGGACTCCACCCCCACTTTCCAAAAATCCTTGGCACACCCCTTTTTCGCACTTCCAGGCCCCCATCCCACTCTAATCAGGAAGTTGCGTTGGGCGTGAGGTTGGGCGTCACACCGCATACATGACTGTCAGACTGGCGCAATCAGGGGGCCACAAATGTCCAGTGGTCCATTTCAGTACACAAGGGCACGCGTAGCCTTTCTTTTCTCTGGGGACCATGCAATGGCCGGGTAGATTAGCCATTGGCCAACCAATGAGATGTCAGTTATGGGAATTAGTGAACTTTTTTGGGGCGACAACGATCTTCAAATTTGAACACAGTCACACTCATGGCAACATAGAGTTGTTGGCGTGGCTGATGTTGCAAGACATAGATGACAAGGCAACGACTGTGTATTGCAGCGCCCCTACCAGCAATGTGGCACAATCCAGGGGGTGGATTGTGGTGTTCAATGAGGAAGGGAGGAGCGTGGTGAAGGGTGTAACGTGCTTGTGCATCAAATGGGTATGTTGTCACATTGTGTTCCCATCGCCACATGGCACATCTCTGGAGAGACGCCGTTTTAGTGTCGGTGATTGTCATTTTGCTGCTGGTGATATCTTATCATCTCCTTGTTTTGACTTGTATTCGTCGGAATCCATGCAACGATGAACACCCTTCCCCACATTGAGGGTGGAAGATAGTGGGGAAGGAGGAGGGATTGCTATGGGGTGGCAGTGTGATGCATAGCCTCATGCGCCACTGCTTTCCATCTGGAGTGGACTAAGACGCGGAAGGGCCCATAAAGTGCATAATTGGGAGTGAGCTAAGAATTTTTGGGAAAAATGGGTGAGGAGTTCCCAGTCGGAACTAGAATCTCTGATGCCAATTATGGTTATGAAGAGGATGAAGACGAGATGGTCGGAGGACACCGTCTCTATTTCAACTAGTATTCAGGAAGCTCCTCCCAAGCCTTTTGGCGTCTCCTACCGGGGCGAAAAGGGGCCGGAGTATATGAAGGATCCCCAATATTGACAAAAAGTTTGGTAACGTGTCTCATAGAGTTTCAAGTTAGAGTTGGAATTAGAAGGGTGCAATCATGCAGCCCTTTCTCTCACCTCTGCTTCTCAACGTGGCACGTAGTCGAAGCCTCTCTCCTTCAAACACTCCATTCACCGACAATCCGGCGTAAAGGGACGAGGTCAGTCGGAAGCGATAACAAGCGAGGGAATGACAATCAACTCGTTCAAGGGAAATCGGACTGAGAAGGGGGGAATGCTCGTCTCAACAATCACAAATCCCAAGTTAACGAGGGTGGAGCATTGGTTTCCCATAGGAAAGTGATAATGTCGTTCAATCGGGTCCGTAACCTCACAAACATCCCAATTGCAGACATGTGTCCTTTTCCGTTCTACAGAAACTGAAGACATAGCTCGAGACGGTCACACGGATACAACTCAAGGTCCGTCCCCGGATGCATCAGCGACCATTATTCCTCCTCGTATCCACAGAAGATGCTTAATATCAACAAAAATGGGAGGGAAGACCAATCCTTTGCATACAAAGTGTTACGTGTGTCGGCGAGAGTCGACGACTACAAGCTTATGTGCAAGTGGAGAGTGTAACGAGTGTTGTGTGCACCCACACACTCATGTAAATAGAAATCAACAACTAAAATCTACATCATCCAGTCATTTTTATATGCGAGAAGATTAGAAGCGACCACTTGCTGCGAACTTCCGTGCAAGCGGAAAAGTGCAATGAATGTTCCACACATTTTTACTAGGCTAAGAAATGAGGGAATGTCTTCATTCGAAGAATATAATGTATATACAGGTACATATGGAGGACAACCACATTTCATTCCATACACAAAGAGTGATAAAAAACCATCCTTTCAAGCGCTTACAAGAGAGCGATCATCATATTCGTGTTCATCTTGTGAGCGGAAGAGTGTAACAGGAGAGGAAAACACCCCTCAATGACTTCACTCATCAAGCTCAAACAATCACATCCAATCGAGAAAGGGAAAGCGGCAATCCCTTGTACGGAGCAAGGTCACACACATATCCAAATTACATGACGTGGCAGTGCGATTTGCTAGTGCAGAAGATATAGCTGGACTTGTGACGCCCAACCTCACGCTCAGCGAGACTTCCTGTTTCGGAGTGGGAGGGGGCCCGAAAGTGCGTAGTAGGGGTGTGCCAAGGATTTTAGGAAAGTGGGGTTGGAGTCCCAGGTCGGAACTGAGATCTTCGGTGCAAGGTTTCAAAGACAAAATTGCAAGTGCTTCAGTGCAGGGCCAGATCTTTGGTTTCGCCCTTCTCAGAGCCAAGCGGCTAGTTTCGCCGACCTTGTTGTCTGGGGCGGGTTCGTACTTGGTGCAGAAAGGGAACACAGGGGGTGTCTCTTTGTGTAAACACTTGTCGCCGGCGGGTTTCACAGATCTAACGTGGACGGCCTCAGCCGAAGGCTGTGCTCTCCACACTCAGTTTTGGAGCGGGTTCGTCGGTCAAATCCCGCGGCGCGGTAGGTGTTGTACTGTTGACACTTAGAGCACGGCGTCCGGGGCCAGTAGGGGGCTATCAATTCCCAAGGGACAACCGAGAGATTGTGGTAAGGGAGAAGGACATAGAATAAAGGAAAGTTAGTCTCGATGGCGCGGAATCCCAGGGTAATCCAGGATTCGAGAATTCCATTGATGGCCTTGTGAAAGTCCCAGGCACGAAGACCCGACTCCCTGTCCTTCGGTTGGATGTTGTGGTATGCGCAAAGCAGTGGTGGCTATGCGCTGGCGCAAGAAAAAAAAGCTTAGCGCGCTGTTGGGGGATCCCAAAATTGACAAGTTAGGGGTCGACATAACGTAGCACCAACACGAGGGATTTACCGGTTGGATGCACATCGTGGAGCTTAGTACGGGCAGACTATCTATCGACGATGCTGTAACTTGGCGGGGAGGAGGGGGGGAGGGTTCAGGTTTGGTAAGGGTTTCCTGGGCAGGGTCCTTTCATAGTGGAGATGGGCACCCCATGCTATCACGGTGACTGGGTGCGGCATGCCTCCCGACTGGGATGTCATCGGGGCAGCATTCTGCTGAGTTCGGGAGTACCCTGCCTACGTTGCATGCGGCCAGGGAGCGTTGGCCTTGGTCGATACCTTCCCATATTCTAGGGTACGTGAGGTCCTGAGTGACTACATCTGCTGAGAGTCTCATCTGTGTCGGGGACTGTGTGTGGGGTATAGAGTGTGGGAAAGGGATAGGGTATACGATATCGTAGGTGGTGGCACCGTCAGAGAGGTCTCGCTTGGCAAGTTTAGTACCCGCTTCGATAGCGTAGGAAGGCTCGGCGCGCAGGCCCTCCTGGTGGAGGTGCCATCTACGGCCGAGCGATAGGGTTCCCCCTAGGCTATCTCTGACCCGCACAACATTAAAAAAAAAAAAAAAAAAAAAAAAAAAAAAAAAAAAAAAAAAAAAAAAAAAAAAAAAAAAAAAAAAAAAAAAAAAAAAAAACATTCCCAGGCACACAGCCGATCACCCTCAGTTTGACAGGGGTAGGCCGAGAACCTTAAGTTCAATTAGTGGAAGAGTTATTCGTTCTCCCAGTATTTCCAGTACTCGGGAGTCCTTAAACTGGCACGATCAGTGATCCAGAATGGAACGCCGATATCCATATCTCGCGAGAAAGACTTAACTCATACATTTGGGTGTGCAGAGCGAGGTAGTATCGGGGACGAATCCTGCAGACACGCGTATACGTGATGACTGCCGTTTTGGTGACCATTCGTATACGTGCATGCACATGATCTGTCCCCACCGAATCCGAGTCAACCTATACTTAAGAGTGTGCATAGAGACGATCCGGACCAGACTGTAAACCCCCTGCTATTCATGCATCTATCCTGAGCCGGGTTTGTTCAGAGGGACGACCTTTACAAGTCGATCGATTTTACATACTCCAAAAACTGAGCGTACAAAAAGGGGACCGGGTCCCATATTCTTTTCCATACAACAACAAGGCGCCTATTCCACACACATCATGATCCCTGGACTCGGCAATCGATAATCCCTCAGACTCTCAATTCGTTCCATCAATCGACTAGTTTTGACAGACGTCATACACTCCACACTAAAAAGGAAGAGATGGGGGAGGGCAAGATACTTCATACATCAATCAAAGAAAAGAAAGGAAAATCCAAGAGTGCCAGAAACGAAAATGGCCAAAACCATAAATCAAAATTACACAGAAGATGCGAAGAGATAACACCACTTCAACACCTCTCTCTCTCTCTCTCTCTCTCTCTCTCTCTCACTAACCTGGCCGCGGAGTTGTTTCTACTTTCCGGC
>BFEA01000123.1:2536496-2547556 GCA_003427395.1 Chara braunii
GAGAGAGAGAGAGAGAGAGAGAGAGAGAGAGAGAGAGAGAGAGAGAGAGAGAGAGAGAGAGAGAGAGAGAGAGAGGAACAGACGAGTGTGGGATCGTGACCTTTCTTTTCTTTTCCTTATATTAAATTTTGGTGTCAGGCGAAAGTCATCTTTCTTGTCTCCGATTTTGTGCGATGGTGTCGCTTGGTGTGCAACTCTATTCTCCCTTTTCCTTCCTTGTTGACAGGTGTGGGTTGAATGCCTCAGTTTTGTTGGATGCGAGTATCAATCTTGAAGAGTGTGTCTGACCAATGGGGATGCGCGTCGTCTTTGCATGAACGAGTGAGGATCTGATGAATGAATGTTCCACGATCTCACAAGAAACCTGATCACCGAAGAGTTGGGCCGTACTCCGGAAGGAAATTGTGAGGCTGGGGAACTAATCAGTCATTTTGATTGCTTTGAGTGTATCGGCTGGACGATGAACCCTTCGCAGCCTTATCGATGCATGAATAGCTGGCTTGTGACAAAATTACCTTATGATATGCCCGAAAGTTGTTTATCTTTTTGATCTGATAATTGCATGACGAACCCTTGGGGAACCATGGGGGCACCTGAAACGACCCATCAACGGGAAGCGAGTCTCGCGCACACGCGTGTAAGTACGATCGCAAAGACGCGTCTTCCACGCGCGTCCAAAGGACTGGCCCCCGAGGGCCTATGATGAAGTCAACCCCTTTTTACCGATGTGGATGTTGAGATTCCCTTCTACGTCATAGATCGCAAGAGTCTGAGGCATCAACGGTTCCGGGAATATTGGGAACGGGAGCGTGCCTATCAAGCCGCACGACCCCGGTCCCGCCTCCCCGAGTTCCCTTTCTACGCGGGAACGGAGCGCGTATGTGAATGGGATATTGAACGGGCCTTAAACGCGATTGCCTTCCCACCCCGATTTTCCCACACGCATGCACAACACGTCATCGTCGAACCTAAAATCACCATCATCGAGACCAATTATCCTCTCCACCGCTTCGTAATCCCCTTTCACTGTCTAACAGCGGTCCCTTGGTGCGTAATCGGCCCCTACTGGCCACGGACCCTGTGCTCGGAGTGTCAGCAAGACCGTATTTACGGCACGGCGGGATTCGTTCGCCGGACCCGAACTGAGGCGGACCAGCGATCGCATAGTCTCCGGCTGAGGCCAGCCTCATCAAACTCCGAAGTCTGCTATAGGCGACGCCGATGGCTAACCAGCCAGCGCGACACTCATAGCGTCCCGAAGGTCCATCAGATCTGAAACCGACCACAACGCCCATACTCACACCAATGGTAGCCTTGTGTCCCAAAGCCAAAGCTACCGATGCAACTCGGGATAACCATCTTGCTCAATTACCCTTGAATTGGCCACAAGGAGATCCCTGTTCCGACTTGGGACTCCACTACAATTTCCTAAAATCCTTGGCACACCCCTCTTTCGCACTTCGGGGCCCCCATCCCACTCCGATTAGGAAGTCGCGCTGGGCGTTGTCGGAGATGATACCCTTACAAGGGTATTCGCTCATGATTTTATAACCGACACAACGTCGGCACCTACAGACAGGCTATAGACGGCTAAAAGCGGGAAATGAGGCAAATCCCTCGACTACTTGGTCAAGAAAGTTTTGCAAGCACAAACACCGGAACGCGGCGTTCTCAAACTAGAGTCAGTGGTTAAAATTTTTTCGAATGCTCACTTGCTTTGTCGTGATGAACGCAGAGACTGTAAAGGTTAGTGGGTTAAAAATTTGGATGACCACGCGAGCCATTTTGACCCGCGCAAAGACTGGAGAAGGGTTAGTAAATTAAACTGCCGACCACAGAGGCTGGAAGGTTAGTCTAACGAAAGGAAGTTGCGTGTGTACTTGAAAGACCTAGCCTACGCTCTATTTATGGCGAAATAGCTCCCATTCTAACCGAACTAGGAGCTAGCCCAACAGGTATAGGCACGGATTATCGAAGGACTGAACTAGGGAACGAATCTCTCCGGCCTTTGGGCTAGCTCCCTTTTAACAAGGAGTTTTCTTTGGTTTCACCCCGCACGACGGCTGGCGGGGCTCGAACCCGTGACCTTAGGTTTAGAAGTAAGTGATGTTAGTTAGTTATTTAGGCCACCCCCCGCGCGCGACGGGAGCCTGACACTTGGTCTGCTCGGGAAGTTAGTAGTGAGATTCTTTATCTTTTTCTTTTTTTTACTTTCTTTTGTTTTTGTTAGATCCGTTTTGGCCGTACTTTGTGAGCTCTAAGTGTAGCGCAGTAGTGAATCCGCCCCGACAAAAGGGCAGATTCATAGGTCGAGAACTATACTACTCATACACACAAAAGACAAAAACCATGACTATGTACAATTCCGCGTTTATGCTGAAGATTCACTCTTGTGAGCTCTAAGTGTAGCGCAGTGAAGATCGTAGGCTGCACGCCTCGCCGAGATCTCGGTTCCTCGAAGATTTCGGGTGTAGGAAAAATTACCACGAAATAGATGTAGGGGACGAGCGCACGGGAGCGAATGAGCGAGTGAGGCGAGCGCGAGGGAGGAAGAGCGTGCAGACGTGCGAGCGTGCGGACGAGCGCGAGGTGTGAGCGAGAGCGAGCGCGAAGGGGGAGCGTGCGTGCGAGCGAGAGCGAGCGCGAAGGAGGAGCGTGCGTGCGAACGAGAGAAAAGGCACGAGAGAGAGGGGATAGGAAGTAGAAGAAGAAGAGGAGGAGAAGGAGAGGAAGAAGGAGGAGGAGAGTGATACAGAAGAAGGAGTACGAAGAAAAGAGGGGAAGAAGGAGAAAGGAGGGGAAAGGAGAACGGAAGCAAAGACTCACCGTTGCAGAGAGAATCACCTTGCAAACGAGCAAAAGGTGACTTCACGAACTCTCTGGCGACCGGAGCACTAACCACTACGCTGAGGTAAGTTTCGATTTTCACAGTTAACCATGTGACACTTCCACCGAGGGAGGGGGGGGTGAAAACGAATGAATCTCCCACTATAACGAGGGAGGGTGCACCGTCACTTGCAACCCGCCTCAGTCGTGTTTTCGCTCCCGCTCGCCATCAAAGATGGCCAGTGTGTGTGTGTGTGTGTGTGTGTGTGTATGTGTGTGCGTGTGTGTCCCCTACCTCGTAGCCGGCCTCGTGATACTTCAATTGATAGGATGAGCAAAATCGAATGAACCTCCTCGACGAACGTGGAAATATACAGCGTGGCTTGCAATCGCAGTTTTCACGCTTTCTGCCTTCTCGATCGTCCACAGCACCGCCCTTCGTGTGTGTGTGTGTGTGTGTGTGACACTGGCTGTCGACTCCGAATACAGCGCACCCCTGGCAATAGTGCATCGGGTCGGAAAGATGACTCGTATACCTTTTTTAATCATTGTTATTATTATTATTATTATTATTATTATTATTATTATTATTATTATTGTCAGATACATGATGATCCTTAGGTGCTAGTGGCATCTGTGTGTTGTGGAACGAGGAGGTGAGTGATACAAGGGACATACCTGGTGCCGGAAGCGTGCGGCATTGGCCGCCGTATGCTCGTACATCGGAAAGCTGCTGTCGTCAACTCTTGCACTGTAGTATAGGCTAGTTAGGATTTGCCACATGTAGTCTGGGCGCCGAGCGCCAGATAGGATCTCAACTTCAGTTCTTCATAAATAATGATGAAGAGACTTTATCTGGATTGTCAACATATGAGCTCTCGGTGTTTTTGTATAAATCATGGTTCAAACCCGTTGATTGGTTCACGTGGTTTGATTGCTGAATTTTCGTTTCTGATCATAATCATTATTATTATTACTATTATTATTATTATTATTATCATTATTATTATTATCATTATTATTATTAATATCATTATTATCAATATTATTACTATTAGTATTATAGTTATTACCATTATTATGATTATTATTATTATTATTATTATACACTTATTGTTGTTGATGTTGTCTGCGACTCATTATCATTATTATTATTACTATTATTATTATGTGCCTATTGATGTAGTTATTATCGTTATTATTGTTCTTCTTATTACTATTATCTTTATTATTGGTAAAAGGACGAAATCGAAGAGAAGAAACAAAATGATGAATCTGGCCGCCGAAGCAGTCAGATTCTGAACTTCAGAAAACTACTCTGCAAATGATGGGAGGAGAGAGAGATAGGAGAGAGAGAAGGAGAGAGAGAGAGAGAGAGAGAGAGAGAGAGAGAGAGAGAGAGAGAGAGAGAGAGAGATTGGGCGGAGGCCAGGGATACGTACCTGTAGCTCTGTTGCTCCAGCTTCGTCTTCAGGGTACCTGCAACACAGCGCCAACATCCCAGGTTGGCGCGTGGCTCATAACAGAGAAAGAGAGTTCTTCTTCTTCCTCTTCTCAGTCCACCATCTCCTTCTCCCCCTCTCATCAGCTGACTTCGCTGCATCTGTGGACTACGAGAGAAGAGAGAAAGGGCTCGGTGATATCGGACCCAGACTCGAATTTTGGACTTAAGGCATTGCAACTAGGGATTATTTGGGACTTGTGACAAAGGCTTGGTGCTGACGACATTCCCATCTCTCTCCTTCCTATTCGTTTGATCCCCTCCTCTTCGTCTGTGTATGTCTGGACGTGGCGCCTCCTTCCTGTGTATAGCGCCAGGCCCCTTCACACCTTGTGATGGGCATGATGTATGTTTGGTCTGCGTTCCAACATTGATTGGGCTAGCCATTGGTATTCTAGCATTATGTTGCGCTGTCTTGCACTACGTAGTAGAGGTCCGTCCCGGTCAGGTCAGGACTTGTATCTGAACTTCTAAAGTCTTCCCTGCGCTATAAAGCACCATTTTGTATATATCGAAATGCACATTGCTTGTTGAAGTCCTACTTGCACAACATTGTCCATTCAGTCCCTCTTATCACATTGCAGATCCTCGGGTTCTATGTACATTGCCTAACTGGGCATAGAACAGACGCAGAACAAGGGAGGGGGACGGACAGACACAGGCATCATAGACGGACACCAACGATCACGCAAACCGGCAAACACAATCGGACTGATGATTTGACGGAAGCAGTCGCACCAAAGATCCGATGGACACAGTCGGACCTGGGACACAGTCGGACAGACGGACCGACAAACACAAATGCAGACGTGCAAACGCAGATATACACGCACATCCTCACGCACAAAACAGAACGACAGACACATACCAACGAGGACAAGATGGTCAGACAGGTAGGTGCTGGTGTGGGCAGACAAATATGCTAAAACGTACGTACAGGGATGAACAGGCTGAGCTAAATGCATGCACAGGCCACACACACAGGTTGTGGGCCAGAAGATAGCAGGCCACTACAGTTGGGCTTGCCTGCTTGTAACTAGACAGGATGCATGGTGATCATTGGGTACCCATGGCATGCTGTGTGTGGAGGTCGAGGTTGTGGGTGATGCAAGAAACTTACCTAGTGCTCGAGGCAAGCGGCACTGGCCGAGATCTGCGCGTGCTTCGGGGGAATTGCTGACGTCGTCAGCAGCGTGTGTAGATAGGCTAGGTAGGATCTGCCATATCATTGTCTGAGAGATGAGCTCCGGAAGAGAATTTAACATCAGTTCTTTGTTCATGATGATGAGAATCGATCAGCGCTGTCGCTTATAGGCCTTTACTGTGCTCTTAGTTGATGAAACTCGTGTAGCAGCCCTGAGCCTGGTTCGAGGTCACTACTGTCTGATGCTGCTTGATTTTGATGTTAGCTATCGCCTGTTTTCTTACAATTATAGTCATTATTATTATTATTATTATTATTATTATTATTTTTTTTTTTTTTTTTTTTTTTTAATTTACAATCAAACATGTTTTCTTTCATACTTCACATACATGCAGACAGGCGACACACCGAATTGACAACAAGCACCCACTCAAGAAGCTCAGAAATATGGCAATAGAGGACACAATTTGGATGTAAACTCGCTTCTGAGGGCTATGGCGCAGCTTAGCCTAACAACTCTCAATTTGCTACTATGACCAACTACACTAAGCACGGGCATTCAACTCAGAACACCTAGGATTTCTTCACACACACACGCATATACACACACACGCACTACACTCTCTACCGACTACGGCGGTTGCGGCCGCGCTTGCCGCTACAGCTATGACAACTAGAGCCACTGTCACCACATACGACCGTGACTGTGCCATCCCATTGGCCCATTTCATCTAAGGGTATTCTGCAGACCACGACGCATGAGGAGGAGTGACGACAGTAGTTCCACGTGGCTGACGTGGGAATGAGTAAATAGCAAAGCACTGCCACTTGATATTTATTTATGTACTGGTCTGCCTGGGGCATCCGCAGTCCCGCGTGGTACTTACGGACTTGACGAAGGGGCGACCGGGACTGTGTACCGCTAACTGGACTGGGTAGAACTGGCCACTTGCCTACGGACTGCATCCTTGGGCTCACTAGGGCCCTGTCCCCGAGCTTCCGGAAGACTGCGCACAGGACCCTTCGGAACTATAGCAGCTATTACTCCTACCCCTACTCGGACCTCTAATCTTCAGGCCTACGGCTCAAGTTCGCACCCGCAACTGATACTGTACATGGGTGAGGGCGAGGCCTAGGGATCGAGCCTGGGAACTGCATCTGCTACCGTAAAGGCGAAAACCATTTCGATTGTATCATTATCAGAGCAGAGAGAGGAAGAGAGAATGAGAAAGAGAGAAGAGGGCTATGATGTACAGGCACATTACTAACCCTGCCGACAGTCTATAGGGGTCGACATCGTCATATACTCTGGTTCTGCTGCTAATGTCAACTGAATGCGTTGTCAACTCGTATGCTGCTAGTAATCTTCACGATCTTCATCTAGACACTAAGTAGGAAGGAGGACCCGACACACATGCGTTGGTGACCGCGAGAGTATGCTCCCATTGACGATCTGATGCGATGTTCTGATTCTCCGACGGCGTGGTAGCAGTGCATTACTACTATTCCGGACAGTGTCAGGTTTTCTGGCTTTCAATGTGACGACGTAATTTGAAATCTGTCATTTTGCCTTTGCATACTTGCCTTCTGATACTACTAGTAGTAATATTGATATTATTATTATTATTATTATTATTATTATTAGTTGATATTCCCTATTAAAACATCAGGGGGGTAAGCAAGGGCCAGGAAGGGGAAGAGTGTGGGGCGTTGGAGAGGAGGGAGACATTATCACTGTGTGGTGGTGCCTACCTCCTCCATCCTCCTCCATTCTTTTCCTGGTTCGATCATCTCATGTACCAATCTCTTTGAAACTATAACTTGTCTAATGATATATTCCTATAAAGGTTCAGACGTCCCATTGCATGTATGAGATCGATAACAGGGCGATTGAGGGAGCTCTGCCGGAGTTCAGGTGGAACTCTGGAGGCAGGGAACCATGAGGTACGCATGATCATCCCTTTCCCATATACCCTTACAGGTTACGTCCCTCTATTGGACTGCCTGTATGACTCTGTGATATACCGTTTATGTTTCTTGAGGACTGAGGTTAACAAAAGGAGAAGTGAATATATGATTGAAATAAGAACTCTGCCTGATGAAATGGAAGGAACCTAAATTAACTAAGAAGGAACCTAAATTGTTTGGACGTGAAAAACAAAGTAGGGCGATGGAGGTTCATGTGTGAGCCGTCGTACTACTTAAGTATGCGCTGACTTGACTAAAGGTTGATAATTAGGTACTCACGTGTGAGTCACCTTGCTCTCTGCCTGTCCGACTGTCGTCGTGACGAGAAGGAGGTCCTAATGATAAGCTATGAACTAATCTAAGTACTCTCTACCTGAGCGGATGTCGTCGTGAAGGGGCGAGGGTACAAACAACAACTTATAAACTAATCTAAGTACTCTCTACCTAAGCGGTTGTAGTCGTGAGGGGACGAGGGTACGAACAATAACTTATAAACTAATCTAAGTACTCTCTACCTGAGCGGTTGTAGTCGTGAGGGGATGAGGGTACGAACAATAACTTATGAACTAATCTCGACACTTTCTACCGGATCGGCTGTCGTCGTGATGAGACAAGGGTACAAGCAAATACTTATGAACTAAAATAAGTACTCTCTACCGAACCGGCTGTCGTCATGATGGGACGAGGGTACAAGCAAATACTTATGAACTAAAAATAGGTACTCTCTACCAGATAGGCTGTCGTCGTGACGGGAGGGGGGTTATGACACTGACTATGAACTAACTTAGGCACTCTTGTGTGAGGTACCTCACTACCTTACCGGATCGGTTGTAGTCGTGACGGGAAAGGATGTCTAACATTTATTTATGAAGTAAACTAGGTACTCATGTGTGAGTTACCTTACCATCTACCGGATCGACTGTCGTCGTGATGGGAAAAGGGGTCCGACTCCTAGAAAATAATAAGGAAGGCTCCAGAGAGGGTCGTCCTATTCACATGCTTGAGTCTAAGGATGACTAACAATCTGCAAAGAGTAAGAAATCATATTTCTACTCTTCCGTTCCTAGCTTACTTACTCTCTGATAGTCCGACCGCCAGACTGGTAATAGGGAGACTTCTGTAGGAGTCCTCCTATTACTTGTTTCGACCGCCAGACTGGTAATAGGGAGGCTTCTGTAGGAGTCATCCTATTAGTTGTTTAGCGGTTGGACTACTCATTACCCGAGGAAAGTAGTAGAGGGGCCTCTGTTGGGGTCTGTTTACTACCTACTTAATTTTGTACTAACTCGCTAAGAGGGTACTCCTGTAGGGACACCCTGAACACTCGTCTTTTGTCCAAACTAACACGGTCTTAGGGCGGTCAGCTTCCGAAGGGTAACGGGATACCCTTGTCATGATTATCCTAATGCTCTCGTGAAGTGGACCTTGTCACATGATGGTAGGAGGCTCTTGTGTGGGTCGCCTATTATTCACGCATACCGTTATTAACTTCTGGGAAGGGATTGACATCCGGATCTTTCGGGAGTTTACCTAAAACAAGTAGTAGGGTGCTTGTGTAGGAGCCTCGACTATTTGTTGTAGGAAGGGTACTCATGTGTGAGCTATCCTGCTACTCTGAACAGATCTTATGTATAACATTGAGTAAGACTGAGCAGAAAGTCAACTACGCATGAGTGACTTACTCGACTGTCTGCCTTAAGTAACTGATTACTTGGTATTGATCAAGTAACAAGAGATTCATGTCTGAATCAGCCTACTACTTGAGTATGTTAACACAAATAGTAGAGGAAGGAAGGAACAGTGCTCCTGTTGGAGCAAGGCCTTCACATATATGAAAAAGTAACAAGGAAGAAGATAGGACCGCGGGAGAAAGAAACTTAAGAACTACCAAGTAGTCCGTAACCATCCACGACTTTCAGATGGAAGGCCACAACGACGAATGAGTTATGATTCATCTACGTAAGCTCCAAGACGGTGCGCTTATCTCCAAGAGAGAAAATGCAAGGACGGAGAGTAGGGTAAACACGAGTTTCCTTAAAAGACCTATGACGCAGGTATGAGACTCCTCAAGAGAAAGGAGATAGTGACAGACGGCTCACGGTAAGGATGTGAGAATAGACGTTAGGGGTTAGACTTGGGATGTCGATCCCAGAACTCACTACCCATGCCTAAGGGCTTGACCCTTATATGTCAATATGTGGGGAATCGAGTGAGGGTGTTGAATCTTTGTTGACATGTGTGTGTGCAGGTCCGGACTCATTTTACTGCTGCATTGGAAGGAAAGGATCTACAAAAGGATCTAAACTTTCTGTTATCTCTCGATAACAGGTCGGTTGTTACCGATTCAACTTTCTCCCTTTCACTTGATACCCACCTCTAAAGTCAAACCCTGTGGTCAGTAAAACTGTCACTTGTGGTCATTGCCTAAATGGTCCTGGTCACTCTCAAGGGTCCTTTGTAGAAATGTGAGGGGGCTGGGCTTACGTCTCAGGAAAGACAAGGCTGTGATGCATGGTTTGGGAAGTGAGGGACAAGGTCAATGGTTGATGGTTGACGCCGTTGGTGCATGGCATGTGAACTGTCTTTGCATTATTCTGTGCAGGTCTGTTTTGTGCGTGATTTGGATTGAACTGGACCTGGTCTGTTGAAGAGTCTCGGACACACAACACTTGTGAAAGTGGGAAGGGTTCTCGACGGTAATACTTCCATATTCATCATATGTCCAACTTAACTATTATGATGTTCAGTTAAGTCCTAACCTCTTAAGAAAGATAGGACGCTCTTTGGTAGAAATAAGGTTTGATTGATATTAGTCAAGAGAATTATACATTACACAGTAGCGGAAATAGACTGCCTTATTAAAAGTTCGACCTGAATATCTAACAGGTCAGTTCTAGGCGTCTTACCGCGCGTACCCCATTTTATGCTACAACGATTGAGCAAACGCCATCGGCACCTACCTCTACAAAGGCATGTGAAAGCCTTTGCATGTGGGCTGGTAGCTCAGCAGGGATACGCCTACCTGAGGGTGGTGACAACCCCTCGGGTAGAGGTAAGTTGTACCTCGCGACGTCCCGACCTGTCGCAGGGCGTCGTGAGAGGTATAGCACGCCGCACGGTCGGAGTGGTAACCGGTTCTTTTTCAGGAATACATCCCACGTGACACGACCGTGAGGTTCAGCGCTCCCAGCGGGGTGCGGGACCGCCGCGCGCGACAGCGTGAGATTGGGCGTCACATATCAGGTATATGACGGGGTCTACTCATGCATGGCTTAGCTCTGGGGTAGGGTGGGGATATAAGTCGCTCCGGCTAGTCTGAGTTTCGCCTAGCCTTGGGTAAGTTAGGGGAAGGACATTAGGATGTGTCCATGGACGCTGGCTTGCCTTGCTTAGGTACTCGTGCTGGGTAGACTCTCTGAATTGGGCCTGTAGAAGATTGCATGAGCCTGGCGTCCGAAGTTCCCGTATGGCAAGGTTCGTCCCCTTCCGCTTCCACTAGGGCTGGGGTGTTGGCCCAGCCTTGGTACTTGTCACTGCTGTCTGGTCCAAGTTGCCCTCGATACTGGTAGCGTGATGATCCTGAGTGCTGGTCACACTGAGGTAGGATAGTAGGGACAGGGG
>BFEA01000123.1:2581200-2594311 GCA_003427395.1 Chara braunii
GCTTCTTCTTCATCATCTGGRTGGCGATTGGCTCTGGGAGCCTGTTTCACTTTGGCGCAGGCCTTTGAGTTGGATGTCAGGGCGGCGCTGGGTGTTACCTGGGGTTTCAGTGCTATTTTTAGCTGTTCCGGGTGTTGGGGTTGAGCGCTACCCCTCTGAGGGTAGCGCAACAGGGTTCTGAGGGTATTCAGTGAAAACGATGCTCTGAGTTTAATAAACAGTTATAATACTGTGTTTGAGTTGTCATCTCTTCATTGATTTCTGGCTGTGATCACTCGGTTGTCTTCTATGAATGTTTGTTGGGATCTGCGTGGAGAGAATTCACAGTTTGTGTGTTCTGTCACTTCGCTCCTCTGAGTCTTCCGCTGCGTTTCTTTCTGGTGGGCGGTGTGATACTCCACTACCTCTCCCCTTCCTTCTGTGCATGTATGGGCGTGTACAGGAGTTCCTGTGAGTGAGTGTTGATAAAATTTCAACAGACAATCATGTTCATAACAGATAGAGAGAAATCTAGTCACTCAGCCGGGATCGACACAACTGGAAAGAGCACTGGACGTGGCCAGACAAAAACTGGCCGAGTGGAAGGCTTGGAAAGATGCAGGCATAAGACTGTGTGCACGAGTCAAAGAATTGGAACAGGGTGAGAAGATGACAAAATACTTCTTTCAAAAGATAAAATCCAACACACGGAAGAAACTTACTGAGCGGCTATACACAGAGAGACACAGTCACTTCAGACCCGATTCGTATGTTATCAGCGGCAGCAAACTTATACAAGGACCTCTATACTTCCACAGAGAACCAATTGCCACAAGCAGCCGTAAGGGACGCCAGACACAAGTTCTTGAATCATCAAGACACAAGACCTTGTCACAAGAGCAGAGCGAGGAGCTGGATAGACCATTTACTCAAGCAGAAGTCAGAGCAGCACTGCATTCGCTGCAACCGAACAAGACACCGGGCCGAGACGGACTATCCAAGGAGTTTTGGCAAACCTGTTGGCCAGTGCTTGAACAAGAGTATACGACCTTCCTCATTAAGGCTACGACAGAGGAAGGACCGAGAAAATACATAAGCACGGGGATGGTCACCTTGCTGTACAAAAAAGGCGATCCAACAGACATCAAGAACAGCAGGCCGATCACGCTACTGGCTGTAGTATACGAAGTGCTAGCCAAACTCTCTCTTGGCCAACTGCCTCAGTAAGATTACGAGCCGCTGCTTTCATATCGATCAAAGCGGATTCATCCCAGATAGATTTATTCTTGACAACGTCATGACTCTGGCAGAATCCACACGCTACATCAAAAATAAACGTCTCAACGCAGCTATCATGTTCTTCGACTTCGAAAAGGCTTACGACCAAGTCAACTAGAACTTCCAACAACAGTGTAGGGAGCGGATGGGAGTGGGGCCCAATTTTCGAAGATGGGTCAGAGTTCTTTATAACGACGCTCATGGTCAGGTACAAGTTAACGGCTTCCTCTCCAACCCCTTCAAGATGTCACGCTCAGTCCGACAAGGAAATCCATTGGCGGCGGCACGCCTGTTTCTCTTTACGATGGAAGCGATAGCCTCCTTTCTGCGAAAGGACCCTTCCATCGATAGATTGATAGCAGAACCGACCTTCCCTAGAGATGCGGTGACCCTACCAAACACACTGCTCTTTGCGGACGATCTCACAACCATTATCAAAGCCTCCGAGGCATCCTTTCACGGACTCACCAGAGCCACGCAAGCATTTCAGATGGCCTCAGAAATGAAAGTCAACTGGCACAAAACCATGGGACTGTCTGCGACCTCCTGGCGGACTGTCCGCGACCTCCTCAAGCAGCCTCCCCAGAGGGCTTCGAGTGGCAGAACCCAATAACGCCCCTATGATATCTGGGGGGTTAAGCTCGCAGTTACAGGACCGAACCAGGCAATGGCACCAGAGATGCTGACGAAGATGATACGCAAAATGGACACATGGTCCAGCGCCTACACGTCGGTATTCCGAAGGGCGTTGGTGCTTCATGCGTCCATCTTCTCCATGCTGTGGTACGCAGCTACCATCTGGACGCCAGAAGACAACATGGTTACGACTCTCAAACGGCGAGCTACTGCTTACTTATGGACTGCGAACCCTGCTTCACAACACTTCATACCCAAGGTGGCTTGGTCACACCTTATCCAACCAAAGGGTAAAGGGGGATTGGGAGTCCTTGATCCGGTCACTCGAACCAAGGCCCTTCAAACGGAGTGGATTGTCAAACTGCTGCTACAACAACGACTGCCCTGGACCATGATGGCCCTGCATAGGATCAGACAGCTACCCAAAGCCACCACTCCACCCAACATGCAAGGCCTCTTCTGGATAATGTCGAAATCCTGGGCGACCCGCAGCATTGCCCACCAGAGGGACCAGCAACAACAGCCATCGCCGCCGACCCGCTTGGAGTACTGGATGTATCTCATAAGAATCTGGCGAGAGATCTTCCCAGCCAAAGTTCGAAGCCCAACCATCAGAGAGGAAGTCCTGCAACAGCCCCTCTTTTACAACCACTGGCTGAAAGACCCAGCTGATAAACCATGGACCCTGATGACACAGGATACCCGCAATTTCAAGTGGCTGGAATGGGGAGTCTGGCAGATTCAACACATCTGGAACCATCATTGCAATCGCTGGAAGACAACCGCGGAACTGAGAGTATCTCTCAAAGGTTGTCACAACTTGGAGTCCAACAGGCAGGTGTTGTTACAATCCATACCACCGGACTGGGTGGCACTCTTAAAGCCCCCCTTCGCCTGGACATCCGGGGAGTGGGCCACGTGGCTGTCAGAAAACAACCCAACAGGACCGACAGGGGACTGGGGACTGTGGACTGTGGACCTGTCGGTCCTGTCACCCAGGATTTTGACATTATCCAGAAGAGGCCTTGCATGTTGGCTTGACGTATGACAATGGATCAAGTGGCATTGTCAGTACGTCAAGCCAACAGAACCGACAGGGGACTTGGGACTGTGGACCATTCATGACATCGAGCAGCCAAAGAACAGCATCAGCAGAGTTTCAAAAACAGTACGCGCCAGGGTCACGGCCAAACCGTCTCTCCTCAGAAAAGTCAGTGGTGGAGGACGACAACTACAGAACCATCCAGCCAGGAATAGCCTTCCAGGATTTGGAGTTTGACCCGGCAGAGTGGGCTTGGAAAACAAGATCCACGCCAATGGGGCCACAGAAACACACCAACATCATAGACTACTCGACTAGTTTCGGCTATAAACTCAGACAAAAACCGGCAAACACTGATCTCATCCTGTCCCAGCGATGGGAGAAACACATACCGGGATGCCTGGGCAGCACGGTGAAGATGGACTGGCAGGTCCCCCTCGCCATCAGAAACACCCGCATAAGAAGCGTGCAATGGCTTATCTACTATCAGGCCTTACCGGTCAATACATGGCTCAGCAGGAGAAGGTCAGAAACAGCTAGAAGGGACTTCGATGACAGCTGCACAGTCTGCAATGAAGGCACCCTTGAGGATGTGCCACACTGCCTAATAAACTGCCCAAATGCACAAAGGATTTGGAGCAGAGCACGAGAGTACTGGACGACGCTAGTCGGCCCATCGTTGCCAGACAACTTGCTGTCACTCCTAACAGGTATCGCACAGCCACGTCTCTATGAAGCCTGTCATTCAACCCTCTTCAGAAGACTTCGGCCCTTCACACTGTGGATCATATGGAAGACACGATGCAAAAAACGATAGACGGCCAAAATACATCAACCCAAGAGGCCTGGGAGCATGTTGTACAACTCATACACACGGAATACCAGGCAGATTGGCATCGAGTAACCAAGAATATCAAGGACGGCCCTACAAAAAAGCAAATAATCATAGACAAATTCATCAAGTATAGACTTGGAATGGGCAAGCTCGGCACTGTGCAGGAAGATCCCCCGAGAGAGATATGGAAACGGAGGGAAGAACAGCAAGGGAGGGACCAGACAAGGAAACCAGAGTCTTTACAAACGGCACGTTCACAGAATAGCTTAGCGGACATAAGCTCAGCATAGTATGATCAAAAGAGCAGGAGGTTAAGAAAATAGAGAGTTGGCCTCTAGAACACAGGTGACAGTAGGGTTTAGGGTTTAAGGGAAGCGGCGGCTTATGCACCTCAGGATTCGATCACTTTCTTCAATAGCAAAAGAGGCCCTGCGTAGTAGAAGCTAAAAGCCTCGGTGGAGATTGACAGTGGTGTTAGTCCAGTCTCTAACCTTTCTTTTTGGAATTGTAGCATTATTAGTCTACTTTAGTTCCCGCTTTGAGCCAGGATAGCCAGGCTGAGATAGTGAAGCACGGGACACTGGTTCATTCCGGGTTGAGATGTGGAGGGATTCCCGGCCTCCTTTTGCATTAATAATAAAGCAAAGTGTTAAAAAAAAAAAAGAAAAAAAAAAGGCATTGACTTGGTAAGACTCTTAATACCATATTCACACGCCGACTTTCGAAGATGAACCTGACACTAATTACAGCTGCGCTGGGATGTATTTGACTGCAATAATGTCCAGAGGTCAGTTGAAAAAGTACTAGTGCGAGTATGCCCTAACTTTAAGGGCAGAAAGTCCAGCTCTGTGCAGCTCAGCCGTTCATCACTCGCCTCTGTTATGATTGGTTCAGTCAGCCAATCTGCAACTGCTTTGCTAAGTGCTCGTGTAAGGACAAGCATTTCCCTTGCAAGAAGACGCAAGCCCAAGAATGCCAGGCAACATACAATGCTTCTGGCCAGAGGATAGCTCTACACCATTCCACAGACTCTGCAATCCAGCATATCAACTTTCGCAGCAGGCACCGACCAAGGAGTGGTCTCTTGTCAAGTTTTTTGTCCTTTTTCCCTTTTTTTTTGTTTTCGTCCGTTTCATGCAAGCTAACATCCTGAAAGAAAAAAAAGAAAAAAGAAAAAACACTAAACAAAACATTCTGAAATCCAGCAGATCAAGTTTCGAAGCAGGCCCAGACCAAGCCGTGGTCTTTTTTGTCCATTTCGTGCGAAGTATAGGCCTCCAACACTGCTGTGGCACAGCCTCCAGATCAGCACGGAGAATCTTCACATCTGGGCATATGAGCTTTTGCTGATCACTATGCGCCACCTGAAAGCATACTCGTACTGACAAACGTACGCGTCAGACCTCCAGAATAGTCAGATTGAGTGAAACGGGCTTTTGATGCGAGTATGCCGTACCGAAGTTACCCTGCCACTGAGTCGAAGGGTCCCTCCTGGAGAGACCAGGTCAAAACAGGACCAAGCGAAAATGATGATGCCTTCGCTTAAGGCTCGCACATGGACGTAAACATGCAAACTATGCATTCGCCAGCAACATATCTATCTGGCTGCCAACACTGCTGTGGCACAGCCTCCAGATCAGCACGGAGAATCTTCGCATTTGCTGATCACTATGCACCACCTGAGAGCATACTCGTACTGACAAACGTACGCGTCAGACCTCCAGAATAGTCAGATTGAGTGAAACGGGCTTTCGATGCGAGTATGCCGTACCGAAGTTACCCTGGCACTGAGTCGAAGGGTCCCTCCTGGAGAGACCAGGTCATAAAAGGACCAAGCAAAAATGATGATGCCTTCGCGTAAGGCTTGCAGATGGACGTAAACATGCAAGCTATGCATTCGCCAACAACATATATATCTGGCTGCCAAATCGCATAGTATGCTGGTGGACAGAGCAAGCGCTTCTTTCCAGAGGCGCTCGCAACTCAAGCTAAGGGCTCTCATCGGCCGGCTTTTCTCAGGTGTCTTCTCAGCTCTATATGCTCCCACTTCATGGCTTTCGAAGTTTCAAATATTCATGAACATTGACAAAAGGAAGGGGAGCAGAGAAATGTCAGAAGGTCCATCCTTTTGGCAGATCTCAAATTCACTATTTCGGAGAAGCCCACGAAGGGAGGGAGATAGGGTAGAAAATTACTAGAAATCTACAGCCTCTGGGTGGGTGTCTCTGTTGGATTTCTTTTCCGTTTTCTTATTTGTGGATGGGGGGGGCCTGGGCGGGTTACCCCGGTCAAGGCCAACGCCTGGGTCACTCGCAACCCACCCATTGGGTGACCCAGGCCAAAGTATCACCCGCCCATCACCCACCCAGGCTCACTTCATTTCATCCGCCCATGACCCATTCAGGCTGGCTTAGACAGACCCAGACGTGACCATCGCCTTGTGGGTCGGGTGGATGCGAGTGGATGTGGGTGTGGATGTGGGCACCCGTAGCTCACCTCCAGTGACCACCCGCAAAATACTCACGCCCCCTTTCCATGTCGGTTCCATCTCCTACAAAGCCAGGGCTTTAGGTCAAACCTCTACTGTGAAGAAAATGATCAGCATTGATTCAGCAACCTATTTATATCTGACCCCCAATCTGCAGGTATGAAGCGTACTCCAAGGGCCCCCCTCCCCTGCCTGCCCCCTTCTTCTCCCCTCCCCCCCCGGGGAACTCCAAAGAAGGGACAAGAATAAATGGTGGCACTAGAAGATGGAAAAAGAGGGAGCTGTAGGTTTCACCGTCTGCGAGGACTGGCAGCTACTGAGAAAGTGGATAACAAATACAGCCCCCTCCACAAACAATGTTCCTTCTCCCAATGCCACATTCTCTCTCTCTCTCTCTCTCTCTCTCTCTCTCTCTCTCTCTCTCNCTCTCTCTCTCTCTCTCTCACACACACACACACACACACACACACACACACACACACACACACACACACTCACACACACACACACACACACACACTGGACAGAGATCCTTGTTCTTTCTAAGGGGCAAAAGAGAAGTTATCAGGGGTGTCTTCACCCAACGATTGAGACATAGCTGTGGACAATCCCAAAAATCAGTGAGGTTGAACAAAGAAACCTGAGGTTTCAGTTGTCAAATTGCAGCAATACATAGCGGTAGAGGACGGTTCTGCTCCAACTGGAACGGTGATTGGCCTAACCCCCTTGTACCGGCCATCAAGATGAGCCACGCAGAGCATCAGCATGCGAAAAAACATTTCACGGTTTTTGAGGAATGGTTGTCCAAGGAACTCGTCCAGTGGCATCCACTGTGCAGCTTCGATTTCCGAATCTTGTTTTGTTATCTCGAACGAAAGCGGCTTCAGCGCACATATCATGAAGAGATCAGATTTGCCAAAAGCCGCACTGTGCGCTTGACGAAAAGTGATAATTTCTAGAAACTCCGCGTCAATTCCTGTCTCTTCCTTGACTTCCCTGACAGCCGCTCTCCAGATATCCTCCTGCTGACTGACCAGTCCTGTCGGCAGCTTCCAGACGTTCTTCCCCCGGAGAAAACCGTACTTCTCTTGCACTGCAAGGACTTCTCTCTTGTCATTGACAACGAACGCACCGACTCCGACTTGATGCGAGGCGTTCGGAGGGAGCGTGGAGGGCGTTGGGGGTAACCACTTAGTAAGCATTACATAGTGTAGCTCTGCGTGGTGGTAAGCAAATCCTTCGGAAATGGCTAAGGGAACAAGATTAGCATTTTCCGTAGGGAGTTTTAGCCAGACACCTTTCCTCTGCTGACTTGCCCATAGTCCCAAAGAGGACCGTAGTCGTGAGAGGAAGACATCACCGTCCGCTGGCAGACATGTGGGATCAATAATAACCCCATCGTACAGATCACCCTCAAAAGCCAACAAGGATGTAGCGTCCACGCCCTCGGCCATGCCTTCTGTTGTCAATGGCGGGGTGAAGTCAGCAAGACTCACATCCTCATCCTTGTCGATAGGACATTCCTCAGGAGGAAGAGGTGCAACACCAATTCTGTCCATTCCACTTTCGCCCGACTTTGGTCTATGGGAAGCCATCATATGGGACGGTGATTTAGAAAACCTATCCGCACCAAGCAACTCCCTTGCTACCCGAAATTCGCACCCTGATGGCGCCAGTGGGGAAGAGATGTAATGCCCCAGTCTGCTCCAAGCTTGCTTATCGGTGGACTTACCCTCGAGAGGGTCGGGAAGGGAAGCGTGCCATGACGAGAACTGCCAACTTTCGACAAGCAATGATGCACAGTGAAAGGAAACCCGAGATTTATGAAGCCACTTGTCCCCTCCAGAGTGCTAAGGAGGGCATCGCATGGCGTTGAGGCAACAGATGAGAAGTATGAATGAACGGACACTTTCTGATCAGGATCCTGAAACGCAGTACAGACTTTCGATTGCCCCTCTTTTCGTCATTGGGAGATACCCTGCGAAAGAGGGTTCGCTGCAGATGCACAACTTCCCAGGCCAGCAGTGATTCTTCACGATAAACCACTCGGATAACGGGAGCGAGCACACCTGGGGTGAGAGCGCCATTTCCTAATGCGTTCCGATGCCACTCCACTGCACCCCCAGCAAGCAGACCAGCTTCTGCGGCAAGGTCCTCGTCATCATTCCGTCTACTGATCCAGAGAGCACAAAGGAGAAGATCAGCGTCGCGTTTCACAGTCACAGCTTCCTAAAGCCCATAAAGAGCTCTTGCCTCATAACACCTCGAGAGGACCTGCAAGGAAGGCACTGACGTGACCACACTCCGCCGCCACACAACCCCCCAACTCCCCTGGACTGTCATCAACCCAGGAAAAACAGTCAGGACTTAGGCAGGGGGTACTACGGGGAAGAGCTGGTGCCATACCTTGAGTCCAACCAATGAATAGCTCACACACAAAACACCACAAACCAGCCCATAAGGACATTTGCACCAAGCAAACACAAAAAATCGATATCGGCGACAGTCCTAAGATCTTTGCACCTCCTCTTTTTTTCACAGCACACTGAGCACAGCAACAAAATTGGGCAGTCACAAGCACAGAAACGCTTGCACAGCCTTCCACACTACGGTCGTTCCCACCCCCTCTGTGACGCGCCTCATCACACAACCCGGCACTTCAACCCCCAACTACCGATATCAGCCTGCCTGCTTGTCCAAGGTCGGGATTGCGACGAACCCAACACTGTAGCACATAAGCCAGACACGTATACGTCGTCCCAGCAAATCCTGTGCACCTTACTGAGCTTGATAACACTACTACTTCATAGGTCAAAAGTTCAAAACCAACCCAACTACCCATACATACATATACTCAACACCCTATCCGAATAATAGGTACCAATTTCCCAACTGGTCACTAGACTCACTAATTCATAGGTCAAGACTCAAAAGTCCTCAAGACCAAGCCAAGTACCACATTGCGTATTTGGAATTCAAAAACATACAGAGAGTAGAGAACTTGCTCCAATCAAAAAGAGGACTGACTCCAATCAAAGAAAGCTGGCTCTGGTAAAAAAGACTTGGCTCCTTCCTAAGGGGAAACTTCGCAGAAGTTGTACAAACAATAGATGTTGATCCAACAAGAGCTGCAAGAGTAAGCACAGATTGACCAAGTCCTCCTCTCTACTGTCAATCCTCCTCCTCTCCACTACCTCCACCCCTCTTCGTTCTTTCACATTTCATCAAGTGGTCGAGTAGTCCAACTAACTAAACTCCTGTCACACACGTTCCCGCACGTTCTCAGCAAATCCTCATCAATGTTGAAGCTCAAAGCCCCAACAGACATCTACATTGCTCATCCAAGTGTAGTCACACCTCCACTCTCCCATTCCCACCTACTACCACAGTCTGAGATTCTCCCCTGGTTCAAATGGGCCTGTTGCCGATGTCAGGTTGGCTAAAGCAGACACCTACCTGCCTGCCAACGTACGTCAGAATATCTCTCTTCATGTTCAACTTAAGACAGATTGATCCGCAAAAGCTTGTACGAAGACAGCTTGGCAAAAACTTTCGCTCATCTTTGCGCTCCCAAAAACATCGACAGTTTTCTTGATCGTGTGCTGGCTTTAAATAGACCTTAAGTCACTGACTCATTCCAACTGCACTCGACCAGTAAGGCTTCTGACTTGCAATGTTAGATCACTTGGCACTCAAATCGGTAACGCTTCTTAGCTGACCTGCAGTGTTAGATCGCTTGGGGCCAATCACTTGGCAGCCATTCGGAGGCGTCACTCACTGGCTTCGCTGTCCGTTCAGGCCTGTGAGTGGCACTGTAAATCACTTCGTACTACTACTGCTATGCCACTTGGTGGACATTCGTACCACGATTACCTTCTACGACCACCAGGTCCACCCTTACTTGGGGCCAATCACTTGGCAGCCATTCGGAGGCCTCACTCACTGGCTTCGTTGTGCGTTCAGGCCTGTGAGTGGCACTGTAAATCATTTCGTACTACTACTGCTACGCCACTTGGWGGACATTCGTACCGCGACTACCTTCTACGACCACCAGGTCCACCCTTACTTGGCGCCAATCACTTGGCAGCCATTCGGAGGCCTCACTCACTGGCTTCGCTGTGCGTTCAGGCCTGTGAGTGGCACTGTAAATCACTTCGTACTACTACTGCTATGCCACTTGGAGGACATTCGTACCGCGACTACCTTCTACTACCACCAGGTCCACCCTTTCTTAGTGCATTTTGTCGGATTGACAAAATCCAAAGGCCGCAGCGCAGGTTTTTCTGTCGTCCTGCAAGGGGTGCCCTCATTTGCTGGCCTCGCATCAGTCACTTAGTCAGATGGCAGTCGTATCGATCAGACAGGCTAACCCAGAGGGTCAAGTTTACCCTCCTTGCCTAGTTTCCATGAGCAAATCATGGACAATAAGAGAGAGCTCCCATAGAGAGAGAACTCCCACGCAAACCAGGCAGGAATGGAAGTTGGAGTCCCTTCGGGACGTCCGTTAAAATTGGAACGATACAGAAAATGAAGATTAGCATGGCCCCTGCACAAGTAAGGATGATAAGCATAAAAGAATGAAAGCTGGAATCATCACGGATATGAATCATACAGCGAATCTGAAACATGCAAGGCACAAAGCTGCTCTACGACTGAAGGGCTTCCAGCATAAGTCAGGGGATGCGCAACACATCCAGCCGATCATGAAGATTGGTTACTAGAGGATAAGAGTTGATTATGAGACGGGAAGATCCCCCACAGGCCCGGGAACTAGAGTGGAACGATGCAAGAGGAGAACATAAGTATAATCATCAGTGGGTGGGGAAAGTCCCACTGCGGGAGCTGAGAATCGACTCCATAGCATGGGGATTGCAAGGCAGGAGGGTCTCTCTCTCGTCTCCACTGGGATTAAACCTGTCCAACATTTCGGTGGGAGTTTCCTCTCAGTTCGCAGATGCCCGTAAGCACCGCGCGCTCCCCGACGACAGTGGCCATATCCAGATGGAGTGCAGTACTGATGAAGGATCTGCAACTGGCAAACGGTGACCTCAGAAAGCAATGGAGTATTGTGCAGGGACTCCCAAACCTCAAGCATGCCTCAATTCTATGGACGCTGGTAGGTAACCCCCTAACCCATTTGGTTTGGCTGGTAGAGGACTGGAGGTTAATTTTCTGAGCTGAACACGTTGCACCTGGCCTTTTAAGTCTACCAAACATCTTTGGTGGGACTGTCCAGCTTTCAAAAACAGCATCTGGAAGTACTGGCCCCACCATTGGCAGCAGATGGGTGGCAGAGAGGAAACCTGGGATGAGAAAGGGGTTCTGCTGGATTCACACGGGAAGGTCACACAGGCAGAAGGGCGTGGGTTCATGTGCCTCACGTGGTGAGGGGCTGCTATCCGTTCGGTAATTTGGCCGGACATAAACAGGTCCCGTTTTGACCGCAGCAGACCACTCTCAGATGTGGAGGTGAAGGTGGGTGTCAAATGAGGTATCAGACGGGCAATCCTGGTGAACAGGAAGAGGAGAGCAAAACAAGGCAAAGGGTCTAGAAGGGAGCTTTGGTGGTTCCTGAGTTTTGCGTCTGAAGCTTTCATATTAGGGTCTAGAAGGGAGCAAAGGGTCTAGAAGGGAGCTCAGGGCAACCAGTTGGCATGGGTACATCATACGAGAGACCAAATCACATCCTTGCTAGCTGGCTTTTGAAGTAGTGGGGCTTTAGGGACGTTTAGATTCGACTTTATTTACCATGACACTCTACTATTTACTAGGCACAGTGGCCTGTGTAGATGAGTGTGTCACCGTATAAGGGAACGTGCTTCTCAAGGCCGGTTAGGTCTTGTCCGCCGAAGTAGGCCCCGGTAGTTTATTTAGAGTAACCTTAGTTAAGGGGCGTACACTTGGAAGTAGGAGAGTACTAGATACTTCTACGTCTTATTCATCGTCTTGTCATCTTTCTCCTTCGCGACACTGATGTTTTCTTACTCTCCCAGTTCTTCCAAGTGTACGCCCATCGTACTTCATCCTATGTATGATCTACGACGTCCATATAACCACCTCACGGAGTATATCTTCTTGCGTCTAAACTTCTGAAGCTTTCATATTATAATTATAATACAGTATAATATTCGATTTCGAAACTGGGAAGGCTAATGCGCCTCGATCGACACCAGAGAAAGAGGTAGGCTAGCCAAGTTATATATATTATATATTATATACGTTGGATAGGAGGAACAGGATTCTCTAATTAGCCCCACTTAATTGGAGACTTAGGATTTATTTGTGATATTTCGTGGACTTCATTTTATGGTATTTATACTTCGTATTTCTGTTCTCCGTTTTTACATCTTTGGCAACAGACAACGACAACAATTCACGCTTGTTCTTCCTATGCATGCAATGATTGCCAGGCAAGGAGCTGTCCTGCACCTACTATCAGATGATAGAGCAAAAGACAACGACTACATTTCATGCTTTTTCTTCCTGTGCATGCACAATGATTGTCAGGCACGGAGCCGTCTTGCACCTACTATCAGATGATAGAGCAGGCACGCCGGTTCCGGCTGTGCTGTGGCTGTTGCACCGAGCACGGAAGAACGGCACAGACCACACATACACACGTCCAATCTCTCTCTCTCTCTCTCTCTCTCTCTCTCTCTCTCTCTCACACACACACACACACACACACACACACACACACACACACACACACACCCTGGTGGTAAGCAGCGCTGCCACGGGGCACCAAAGGTGCGCGGGAGGCAGCGGCGGTTGCTTTTGACCGACTGGCTCTCTCTCTCTCTCTCTCTCTCTCTCTCTCTCTCTCTCTCTCTCTCTCTCTCTCTCTCTCTCT
>BFEA01000123.1:2596817-2615058 GCA_003427395.1 Chara braunii
GAGACCCCTCCTTCATCTGACGCTCCCTCCACATAGCAAAGTCCCTCTGCCTGCCTACTGTGGCTGTTTCGCAACCGAGCAATCCAGGTTGCTACGGACATTCCTCAATCATGCCAATCTACCTACCTACACATCATGAATCGAGGGGGAACCCCTCCAACGAATTACAGTACCCATGCATCCAAGCATAATCTAGAGTCAAGGTCAATTGTTGCCAAAGCACCATTCAGGGACCACGTATATCTAAACCAACGGAGGCCTTGAGCAGGGGAATTGGAGCAGGATACTCTGCGTCTCCAGTCTGCTTGAATAGAGCGACGCAGCAGCAGGGCAACGGTATTCCTGAGATGCTTGTTTGTCCATTCGTTGTTGTTGAAGAGCCGGTCATTTCGGCATCGCCAGATGACAGTGAAGATAATGGCCCGACATACTTGGGCGCCATAGCCCCAACCTGAATGTTTAACACAGTTTTCTGGAATCCCACCCAGTAAGATCCATTCTTTATTCCATGGAAAGAAGGAGCCTGAAATACGATTCCAGTGACCAGAGAACCATTTCCACACTTTATCAGATGCAGGACAGTCCCACCACAAATGAACGGTGGATTCAAAGGCCCAGTTACATCTGCAGCATTTGAGATCCACTGTCAGGCCCTTTTGAGCTAGCCATACTGCGGAAGGCGTGGCTACCATAGATTCTAACTAGAGGATAGAAGCTTGTCTTTGACACGGTATGAGCTTAAGTTGTTCCCAACATGACAGGAGAGCCGAGTCTAACCGGGCAAGATCAATCTCTTGGTCTAGCTCTAGCAGCTGCAGCCAACACGACCTGGCTGTAACCAAAGGGCATTTCAAGGGTTTTAGAACTGAGTAGCCCAACTTGAGAGAATATTCTGTAAGGTTGGGGTAGGTACCCCCCCTCCCCTGAATCGTCCATTCCCAGGCATACGGATCTAATTTCAGTTGCAGAATAGAGCGACCCTGTCCATATATCCTATATTCAGGTTCAGTTTCACCCACTGCTGTTATCAGTACCCGAACTTGTGAGAGGGGGCAACCCAACTGTGGTGGTGGATTGTCGTCATCCCTAATCAGTGTTTGGGATGGTAGGACTGAATATGCTTGAAAACTGCGTTTGCCATCTGGCAAATGTTCAATAAGACGCCAAACTGAGAGAGATGCACAGTCGGATGAATACCAGGTACCCGGGGGGTCAAGAGTCTCTGAGAACAGCAGGGCTTTCCATTCCGGCGGGATTGCAGAGAGGATTGATTCTTTCTTCTGTTTTATCTGTCTAACTTGCCCCAAGATAGTTCTGATCTCCTCATCTTGTTTCAATCTCCCCTCAGCTCATTCCACAGGTCCTCAATCTTAAGTATTCCTTTTTCAATCCATGAGCGACTGAAGCTTCCTGGTGCCGAATCAACAGGAATAGGGTGGCCGTTTGACTGCATGATCAAGGGATTATCAAACAGTTGTTGCGCTAGGACTTCATCTTTTGTGACTGGGGCTTTCCACTTCGTTGGACAGATTTTCTTCCAAGCTCTAATGATTGCCTGCCAGAGGGGGGATTTAATCCTCCTATTTAGAAAGGACCTAAGGAGAAGGCAAATCCAAACATCTTTAGGTCTCTTCAAGTTCCATTCCTGCGAGAGGATTTGTTCAGCAAGGCTAATCCAGTGGTTCGAGGTTTGGGATTGACTAGCTTTAATCACCCATTCAGAAAGCAGACCCAAGCCCCCCTCGGATCTAGGTGTACAGATCATATCCCATGCCACTTTGGAAATGAAGGAATCCCCTTCCTCTGCATAGGGCTTCCATATCAAGCGTGCACTCATGTGTCTAACAGTAGCACAGAGAGGCGGCCCCAAGCCTCTTACCTTCCCTACAAACCACAATAGTGCAAACAGAGCGCAGTTAATCACCATCGCCCTGCCAAAGAGAGAAAGGTGAGGCGCGTGGCCCCACGAGGAGATCCTCTGGTTCGTCTTTTGCAACAGAATATCATCTTGATGGGTTGCCGCCGATGTCAAGGATATCTGAACCCCCAGGAATTGTTCGGAGCTATTCTCAGGAATGCGTTTCATTCCCCACTGTACAGTCATAGCGAAGCAGGCAGGTAGAAAAAAGATTGACTTATGCCAATTCATGGCAGCTTCCGAGAGAGAGAGGCATAGTCATCTACGCAAAGTTTCAGTGCATTCAGAGATTGATATGAGTTACGGGAGACGGCAAATAAATCATCAGCTAGGGCTTTCACCTTCAGTGGTGACGAGCCTGTTGGCAATCCTCCAATGGAGAGATGGGCCCGGATGTTGTTCAACAGGTTTTCCATATGAATAGCGAATAGAAGGGGGGCTAATGGACAGCCCTGGCGTAGCGAGCGAGAGAGCGAAAATTCCTCCGAGAGACGGTCGTTGTTCATCACTGCGGAAGTAGAGTTAGTGTACAATACTATGACCCATTTACAAAAGTTCAGACCAAATGACATAACCTTCAAAGTAGTTAAGACGTACGACAAGTTGACCCTGTCGTACGCCTTTTCCATATCTAGTAAGAGCACAGCTATGTCTAACTGGTCATTCTGAATTACCTCTAGGCTTTCAATAGCAGTGACGATGTTGTCAAATATAGATCTTCCCTGAATGAATTTGACAACATCGCCACTGTTATTGAAAGCCTAGAGGTAATTCAGAATGACCAGTTAGACATAGTTGTGCTCTTACTGGATATGGAAAAGGCGTACGACTGGGTCAACTGGTCGTACGTCTTAACTACTTTGAATGTTATGTCATTTGGTCAGAACTTTTGTAAATGGGTCATAGTATTGTACACTAACTCTACTGCCGCAGTGATGATTAACGGTCGTCTCTCAGAGGAATTTTCGCTCTCTCGCTCACTACGCCAGGGTTGTCCATTAACCCCCCTTCTATTCGTTATTCAGATGGAAAACCTGCTGAACAACATCACCACTGAAGGTGAAAGCCCTAGCTGATTATTTATTTGCCGTCTCTCGTAACTCATCTCAATCTCTGCATTCAATTCATTCAAAAAAAAATAAAAAAAATTAGAACGAGGCCGGGAACCCTCACAATTCAACCCGGAGTTAGAGCTGGACCCCACAGGGGAAAATCTTGGAAGAACTCATCGTCGGGTGTTCTCTCGGACCCCACAGCCTCTGTAAAAGTGTATGAAAATCCTTTTTTCAGTATTTCCCAGACCCCACCGCCCGAAAAAGTGTCGCCTAGAAAAGTGACGAGCGAATTTCCAAGTCCTTTTCCGGGCAGAAAACGGTCGATCCACGTCATCCGCTCCGAAATTTTGTGGCAAACGCAAGGGGTAGGGGGAGGGCATCCCCCTACATCTTCCAGACTTAGAAGATCGCGCAGGTCCATTATGTGTCCACACTGTGCTACCCATCCGAAGGTCAGACGGGCGGACGGACAAAGCCGCTGTCACACGATCGGGGCGGGACAAACGGGAAACCCACACGGCCTACCCGGGCTTCGACGGCGGACAAAACCGCCGAAATGGTCTGAAAGTCTGGAAGAACTCTTCCAAAAGCATGGAAAAGAGGCACTTCGGTGGGGTCCCGTTTTTTCGTTTCCAAAACCGTCCAGGACTTCCGCATCGCTTTTCCACGAATAGTGTCTTTTCCAGACTTTCGGCGGTGGGGTCCACCCCTTATCCTGGCAGCCTCAGCCAGTTTCGCTTATACCTTTTCTGTTTCGTGTCATAACTCAATTGGGGCCCAGCATCATCCTTATCGTTCGACTTTCTGTCTGACTAGCTTCTCACTTCCTCACTGCTGCTTTCACAGACCTAACTGAGGCTGGTCTGACCTCGACCTAATTCGACCGAGAGGACCGCATTCTGCATTTCATTTCGGACCCCCCGACACTCTCTTTCCCACCCTTCACCCTTTGCAGTCTACTGCGATTGCCAACAGGAACCAAGTGCCCTGGTTCTTGAGTTACTCTCCTCCTATCCTAACCCCCCAACTCTTGTATGGCCTGTTTCGTTTATCCTCTTGTGGCCAACCATTGAAACAAGACCAGTCCTCCCCCTGGAGATACAGTTGCGAAGCATGATCCATTTGCCCAAGTCTTTGGAAACCAGTCCAACCCTTTGTCTTTCACTCTCTGTTTCCGAGTGCGGCGCCAGTCTGCTCTAATCTCGTTGGCTAAGAGGTGTTTGAACAGTTTGAAAGTGTGTTTATCCGCCCGCTCTTCACTGTCAAACCTTATTGCATTTTTGTCCTTCCAAATTACCCACATCATAACGGCTCTCGTGACCTGGGCCATATAGCCCCACCCCTCTTTGCCTGTACAACCTTCTGGCAGTGCACCTGATAGAACCCATCTTTCGTCATTGGACTTGTTTCTACCGGTAATTTCTTTCCAATTGAAAAACCACCACTTCCACCACTTCTGCGACTTTGGACAATCCCACTATAGATGTTTTACCTCCTCATATACCCAATCACACCTTACACACTTCCAGTCGATCTTGTCCATTCCCCTATTCCTTAACCACATTGTTGTAGGCACGACCAGATGGGACTGTAGCCACAACAAAGATGCCGACTTTTAAGATGGTATTCTCTTGAGCTGGTCCTAGAGTTGATTGAGTTCTTCCTTCTTTGGTGGGGGAATGCTGTGGATGGTCCTTTCCCATCTGTCCTTCAGTTTGTCTTTCAAGGTTTGATTGTGACGAACCAGGTTCTGAGCCTGCACCATTTTTCGGACCCCTTCTCTCTCTTTTTCTTTTCAAAGTTTACTCGGGCCAACGAGACCCCTATCTGTTTTTGATTAAAGATGCCTTGCTGAGACCCGTGTTGATTCTTGAAATTCTGTTTTCATAATTTGGGAAATGCATGGGAATTGCGCGCGCTTTAGTAAGCGTGCTAGGAATTTGGCCTGGCAGTTAGAAATTTCGAAATAAACGGAATCCGACGTGTCCCTTTTGTGCATAAATGTTCTCGATCACGTCACCGAAAACTCTGGGAATTTGGTGGGAATACGAAGGGATGTAGGACTGCCTTTCCCGCGCCTGCTTTACGCGCGGATATGGTGATTTCAGTTTTTGAATTAGCATAGGACTTAGGAATTGTAACTGTTTTTGTGCCTCTTTTTGCACTTGTGATCGGCGCCATGCAAGCGAGTTTCCCCCTTTCTGCTCCCCTCGCCATCTTCGATGCCCCCTTCGCGCCCTCGCTCACTCACTTCGTAACCGTTTTTCCCTCTCTCTCTCTCTCTCTCTCTCTCTCTCTCTCTCTCTCTCTCTCTCTCTCTCTCTCTCTCTCTCTCTCTCGCTCGCTCGCTCGCTCGCTTGCCGCGCGCCTTTTCTCTTTCTTGATCATCTGAATCTTGGATGCGTTTCGTGCTATCCTGCGCACCCTTCTTCCTCCCACTCCGAGTCCTACGCCCAAGAGCCCGTTCGATCCTCCCCTCACTCCGTCCAAACCTAGGAGAGGTGCCGTGTAAGGAGAAACTCCTATTACGCGACGACTCTGATTGGCTGCAATCGGACTCAGCAGGATCAACATGGCTTTCGCTGGGCGATTACCCCCAAGTCCTTTCTCACCCTTCCCCGACTCAACCTTCATCCTCCCTCGTACCTCCCTCCCTCCCCGCAACTATAAATTCCGCAAGCGCACCCGCAAATCTCTCTCTCAACTCGTCTGCCAGCTTTCGGGAAGCAGTGGCTAGATGGTATGTGTGAAGTGCGAGTCGAAAAGTCCCGACGAGCTGACTGTAGCCTGGCCGACGGTGCGCCTGATCGCCACGACGGACTGTGGGAGCTGGGCAGGCCGTGTCAAGAGTGAGTTGGCGGGGTGACGATCGCAGTGGTGGAAAGTGGCACGTGACGGTTGGGATCGTCGGTGCATGCATGGGATAGTGATCGGAGTTAAATGGATGAATGGCCCAGGGCCCAAGTGGAACTTCACGGCGGATGCGCCTCCTTGTCTCGAATCTATTATTTGGTGTGAGTGCAATTCAACGGCAGTTAAGCCAAAAATTCTTCTCATCTTCGGATTTTTGCGTGATCTTCATCTATTTTGTTGTTCTTATCCATTTCGCACTTCTTCTCCCCACCTACTTTATGGCATAAATGACTATGTATGCTTGTCATGAAATGGTTGTCTGATAGGCTTGCGTTTGATTAGCCATGGGATGATGGGGCAGGGGTGCAGAGCACACGAAGAACTGAATGATGCATGGTTGCCATTTTTGCACCTTCCGCGATAAGTGATCGCAAGTGTAGATGGAAATACTCGAATGATGAAACTGTTGTTTGATGGACTGGTCTTTGATTAGGCCGAAGAGCTGTTGCGAATGGGATGCATGAACATGATCGAGTCATTGGCAGGGACAATGTTGTTGGGATTTTGTTCGAGAATGCAAGAGTGTTTAGATCTGTCGGTGATGTGATTGCGGGTGAGTACCTTGGGATCTTTAACTCGGGATACATTGCGCATGTCATCTGCCTTATGCTGCACGACATTTGCAGTTTGCCCTCGATACGCAAAACCCGAGAGGCGGAAAAAAAAAGGCGCCACGTGCGACCTGCACATGTGGATCAATTACCGTGTCTCACCGAATGTGAGTCCTGTCCCCACGGTTTCTTTATGAAGACTTTCTAGCGAGACCGCTACATCATCGCGAATATTCTCTCTCTCTGAATTATTTTTGAGAAAATGGAGGAGTGTTCTCACCTTGCTTCGCATGACTACTAAGGTGAATAAAAGTTAGCGTCGGAAAGACCCGATCGATAGGTTGTGTACTTTCGATCATTACGCTTGTCGGACCAATGATGAATGATTGAGGCCAACATTTGGGACTGATTGAATTCCCATGTGGAAAGACGGCCTCAACCCGACTGGGCGTCGGCCGCCCGTATCCCCGCCACGTCCCTTCCCGTACAACGAGAAGAGAGCACGTGTATGCGAGTGGGACGTACGAGAAGCCGTTGCCAAGATCGGCGGCCGATACTATTTCCCTCCCGAAACTCGGTGCTCGGGGTTCGTTGGTGCTGGTTTTGTCATTGTTGATACGCATTTTCCGCCTTATTCGCTGCTATTATCGGGCCGGCCGTTTAACGAGTTGATTGTCATTCCATGGACGGCAGTGGCGCCCCATTGACCTCACACTCTGTGCAGCGATTCTTGTCGCTTCGAGCGTTACCAATCAAAAGGCTTTCACTACCGAGTACGGAGTGAGGACGAACATAAGGAAAGAGCCACGTGGCTGAGACCCTCCGCATCGGATTTTTAGTTATGCAATGAGCGGCATCGGGATTTGATCCGAAAACGGGACACCAAGTACGTACCCGCCCCCTTTCACGCAAAACGAAGAGCAACGACCCGATGGGAAGTTCGACGATACTTTTTGGATTGAACTTCCCCGTGCCGTGCGTCCCACGCGTGGACCCTACCCCTTCTTACTAAGTCGGACCGACACAGGGGATTTCGATTCTGTCCGTATCCCCACACTCAACTGTCCAAAAATCCTTGGCACACCCCATCTTGATGTCTCTCTGGGGCCCCTTCCACAATTTAAATACTCCGAACGAAAGACAGCGCAGGGCGTGAGGTTGAGCGTCACATGATTCTCCTTCCTGCGAATGCAGGCGGTACCTTTTCCCATCTTTCCCAACCCCACTATATTTTGACCTTCTCCGAACCATCCCCAAGCTTCTGGTTTGATCTAAACTTCCGATACAACCTACCTCCCCCTACAATCATGGGTGTCTGCTTCTTCCCTTCTCCCATTGTCACTTTGCATTCTATCAGGCCACGAAGACCGTATCTCTCCACTGTGCCAAAGGAGACGAGCCTTGATGTTTATTGGCTTTCCTGCTCGAACAGCTGCAGAGTCACCATAGAGAACCTAAGTCATGGAGATTTCATGATGGAAAATTGAGTGAAGATCTTCAAAGTGGATAATAACGTGGGCAAGCTGACGACCTCATGGCTCAAAGAGAGGGTTGTCACGGTAATCTTCCAGGGGGCAGCAATAGATCTCCCACTAAAAGTCAGAGAGAATCTAATAAGGGCATACGAGAACGGATGTGCGTCAATGGATTTTTGACCTTACGGTAAGGACAGGGAGTACACATGGAGAGGACCCTAATATCATCTCATATATTGCAATGACCACGGAGATCGCATAATGGATGGTGGCGAAGGCAGAGGATAAGGTAGTAGTTGGAGATGTAGAATACTACGCGATGCTATTTAAACCTTGGATGACTAAGAAGGAGCTGAAAGAACGGAGGAGGGTGGATTATGAGACGAGGTTTTGGGTGATTGCGTTGAGAATTCCGATTCGGGCAGCCTTCCACATTCATGATATGTTAGAGAAATCAATGGGAAAAGTGGTTAAAACATATGATGCGGAGCCGGACAAAACACATAAAAAACTGATGAACAAGAAATACGATCTCGTAAAAGAAGTTGAGAGCAACTTTGAACCGAAACTACAGATGAAATTAAAAGACGGAGAAATATTGATGATAAAATTTGTGTGCAAGCATACTCCTTGGTGCGAGCATTGTCGCTGGTGGTTTCACACAGCCACAAGCGGATGTCCTCGTTTGGAGGAGCAAGTGGATCAAAACAGAGTTGGAGGAAGATCGACAGAAAATTTCAACTTCAGGACAATGGAGTTTCGGACAACAGGTTTTCAAAGAGGTATTGAAGAAGCAGCTAGAGACATGCCACAAGCCATAACCCAGAGACAACAATTAGCCAACCACTTTGGAGTAGGAGCACCGCGAGGAAAATCACCAAATCAAGCACAACTCTCACGCATGCAGACAAGAGGAATAAGTTTCATAGAAGACAAAATGAGAGGTCGTCTCCTACAGGGCGGAGACCTTCGACAACTGCAGCAGGGCGATGCGTTCACCCCATATGTGGGAGGCATCCCCCAACCCTGACAATATCAACCCTTGGCAAGCTGCAGGCGGGATGATGCAACAGGGAGGGATGTAAGGCAGGCCAGGGGGTTCATACCCCTTCCTTGGATATGAAGGCCCGAGAACGAGTGAGTTGGGTGTATACAATATCGACCCACATCAACAACTGAGGGAAGATTCGAACATGGAGAGAGCTCTGATGGTACAACCATAAGATCAAAATGGGGGAAATCGGGTGTCATACGAAGTGACCATCAAAGAACATCAACCCCCCCCCGCCTGGGATGGACATAAAGGAGGCAAGCCCGTTGGGGAAACGAAAGGAAAGGCAAAGAGGAGTTGGTGCAGCAATGTCCGAAACTTCAACAACTCAGGGAGGAAGAATGCAAGCAGGCGTACATGCGTGAAACAATGACTAAGAAGAAGACTCATGTTGTATAGTACCAGACGGAGTGGTCACATTGGAAAGGGGAGGGAGGGTGAGGGAGGAACTTTCCTGTTACCCTTTATGTGCACTATTCAAGGTCAGGAAGTCTATGTTATAGGTTTCAAGGCTCAGGACGGATTCATGATTCTTTCAGATGTACCGATCCAAAGTCTGGCGACTTCAGAGATCACTGCAGTACAAACAAGAAGAATCTATAACGATCGCTTCCTGTTTCGAATCTTCCCATAAGAAATGATGGCGAAACTAATTACAGATCTTCTGGGTGGACGACGCCTCGAGTATTTGACACCACTGATAGATGCTAGAATTCCTCCGGAATGTTGAAGCGGACTAAATAACGTGGGCTTAGAGTGCGTTCGCCTCAGTTGTTTCGTCAACAACGAGCCAATTGTTCTCTCCCAAATTGTGGCGGATGCGGGGATATCGACATCTTTTCTTGTTGATCTGGACAAATTACTACCAAGAAGATGAAACCTTACTTCTCGGTATTTCACCGATGCCCCCCAAAGCAACTGGGAGGAAACAAGACTCCTGCGAACGGAGAGTGAGGGAGGCAATCATCAGGCAACCGCGTCAGCCTTGGTAGTCGTTTAAATGAGCAAGTGTCGCCTCGTCACGTGGAATGTACAAGGGTTGGGAGATACGGAAGGTAGATGTAAGAAGGTTATAATCAAGTCATGGGTGCATGCGAAGAAGGCGGACATTCTATTTATACAAGAAACAAAACTTTCATAACAAAAGATTATAAAACTAAAGGATTGGTAGAGTGGTCCCCAATTATGGTCGCCGACACGAGGAAGCAAAGACGGTGTTGCTTTCCTAGTTCACAATAGAATAGACGCAAAGCTTATCGACTTTGACTCAGATTTGTGTGGAAGTAGGTGCTGGGTGAAGTTAGGGATAGGAGAGGAAGATTGGACTCTCGTTTCTATTTACGCACCTAATGGAGAATGAAATTAAGTAATTGCTCCCAGAACCGATTCAGACAGAGATGACACGATAAAAAGGGACCGCAGCTACCTGATTAGATGGATGGAAGCCTGAAGGTTGAAGGATATCTATAGGAATAGAAATCTGAGTAAGGATGGATATACCTGGTTTGGAAACCCGGTTACCACCCCACTTACAAGGAGACGATTAGATTTATTCCTGATCTAAGAAGAGGCGTGCAAACTGATTGTTAAAGTGGAGGAACAGAAGGGTCCGCTATCATATTACAAGTTAGTAATTTTAGATATAGTAGTGGGCCAAAAGGTGGAGCGAGGACCAGGTTTGTTCAGGCTAAATGCCTCAAACCTGGAGGATGAAGGGTGGAAAAAGTGGGCGGAAGAGTTTTGGGCCTCCTGGAGAAATGCCCGGGGATACTTTGACTCAACAGCTGAATGATTGGACGTTGGCCTGCAAATAATTGCGCATAAATTTGACATATTTTCAAAAATTGTTGCCTTTCAAAGAAATAGTGAGGAAAGAACGCTCTGGAGGGGAGTCGAGGAGGCGGAAAAAAATATGTGCGGACATCCAATCTCAGAGGTCATCTGGGCAGAGGAAAGAGCTGAAAGGCTGAAAGACTGGGAGTAGTTCCAAGGGAATAAAGAAAACATTGAAGACAAATCCTATAAGTAAAAAGGATCATAACCTCTGATAGGATCACCAAACAATCTTTCAAGAGACTCCTTACTCAGAGGAAGCCGGTGATAATGATAGAGTTTGAGCATCCACTGCTTCCATATATGCCGCGGACACTCTCACTGGACTCATGAGTGAATACGCGATGGCCTATTTTCAGGACATCCTAACCTCAAGGCGGCCTGATGAGACTATAGACACAAATATGTCTACCAACACGGATATCTAGAATAACTTGCAGGCAACCATATCACCACAACACAGATAGGGTATGAACATACCAATCACCTCAGAAGAGTTACAGCAAACGGTTAGAGTAATGGCTAAAGGCAAGGCGTCGGGAGATGATGGTCTCCAAGTCAAATTTTATGTAGTATGTTGGGCCACTTTGCAAGAAGTTCTAGTGAAGGTATACAACAAAATCCTATCAGGTGAAAAGTTTGGATTGACAATGACAAGAGGTATCATAACCTTGATGTTCAGGAAGGGGGACAAGTCACTAGTCAAGAACTATCGACCCATATCTCTCCTAAATGTTAGCTACAAGATCCTGACAAAGACACTTGCTACAAGGCTAGCACTAGTCCTTCCAGAACTTGTAGGCAAGGAACAAGGAGCATTCGTAATAGGGAAGACTGTCTTCGAGAATACTCTAACTGCAATTCAAGTACTGGAGGAGGTGGAAGCAGAAGATAGTAGAGAAGCAGCAGTGTTACTACTAGATCTTGAGAAAGCCTAAGATAGGGTCAACTCGGCGTTCGTTATGACTACGTTGAAACAAATGGGATTTGGAGAGTGTTTCTGCAGATGGGTAAAAAATTTGTACTCTTGCTCTACCGCAACGGTTATGGTGAATGACCGGTGCTATGAAGAGTTCACACTCTCGAGATCCCTTCGTCAGGGATGCCCAATTGCGTCGATGTTGTTTGTCCTGCAGATGGAGGTCCTAATCAACATTATTAGAAGGAACACATCAATCAGGTGATTGAAGATATCAACAGAGAAAGAATGTCGCGTCAAATCTTTTGCGGACGACTTGTTTGCAGTCTATGCAAATCAGAAGAACTCATTGGAAACGCTCAAAAGATGTCTGACCATTTACGCAGAGTACTCTAAAGCTACAGTGAACTGGAAAAATCAATCTTAAAACACCATGAGCAATTGGGTGTTGAGGTCCGAAATTGAAAGTCAATTTTTTTTTTTTTTTTGGTTTGCCTCCCAACTTCATAACAACTACAGGTAAACTGGGGAATGAATAGAGTAGCAGTAGGCAATGCAAAACGTTTCTTAGGGGTAATGGTTGCGTTGGACGACTGCTCCTCATCCCAAGGTCTAATCTTACAAGAAAGGGTGAAAAACAGGATTAGTGAGTGGGGAGAAGATAGACACCTATCCTTGATTGGCAGAGCACTGACCATAAATGTTTCAGCCTTTGCCTTATTGTTGTTTGTCGCTAAAGTAAGAAACATCCCCTCGGAGGCATTGAAGGAGATCAATCGAGCAACAAAGGTTTTCTTATGGAAACCGTATGCAAAACCAGGGGAGGGATGCATGGCAAAAATGGCATGGGAGATACTATGTCGTTCAAGAGGATAGGGGGGTTTGGATCTTACAGACTCACAGATGCAGAATCGGATACTCCTCTACCAGTGGATCCTCAGAGCAATAGAAGCGGACCAGGATGCTGACTGGGTCCTGTTGGCAGAAAAAATTCTGAAAAGGGAATGGGGACTTAAACATAGTGAGGATGTATGGAGAGCGCTCATGATGGAGACCTTTACCGGGAAACGGATCAAGTCTGGACTGTGGAAAGAAATTTTCCAAGCATGGAGATCGTTGAAGCTCAGTCTTAGAGTCTCACCAAGATACTAGAACAACACCTTTTCGATAACCCGAGCGTTAGATGCTCAGAAGGACCCAACCTCGGTGCAAGAAAAAGACAAGGACATTTTGGACACAAATAGGTACAGAGAGGTATTGCAACAACGTGAGACATCTGGGATGAAAAAACCAATCAATGGAGGTTTGCGACAGACTTGAAGGAAAAGTTGGGAGAGTTGCCTGACCAGGAAGAAAGAATAAAAAATATAAAGGAAGCACCACCTCAAGAATGAAAGCTCCTCCTGGGCCCAAACAAAGTAAATCCACCAGGGACCTGGTTTCATGCAGAAGACTCAGAGAACCACCAATTCTACAGGTTGGAGAAATGGGATGAAACACTGGAGGGCAAGTGTACACTGCAGCTGTTAGAGTATTGAAACTTTATATATTGAATTATATTTTCTATTTATTTATTTGTGTCCCTTTTTTTTTCTCTTCCTTTTTTGTTTTATAAGATTTTGCCATGTTGTCCAGTTGTTGTAACTCAGTGGTTAGAGCACCGGTTGGAAATGCGCATTGTGCTATGAGGTTGCCGGTTCAAAACTCTGCAGCCTTGCACATGGACACTGGCAGGGCGTTAGAATGACGCACGGTTGGGTTGACGCATGGTACTATTATAGATACTGCCTGCACACCACCCAGGGGGTTAGACCATGGGTGTTGTATGTTGGTCTAGTTGGTTGCTTCTTGTTGTTGGCTTTGGTCGCTCTGATGATCTTCCCCAACCTAGATATTTCACACATTATATCCACTTCCTATGGTGGTGCATGTGGTAGAACCTTGCAGTCTCATGTTGTAGGTCACATGTTCAAGTCGGGTTTCGGACTTTGGGGGGGTCCTGTCCACATAGGCCTATCTCTACCACATATTACACACATACATGAGACACTACCCTAAAAACTGACTACATGCATAACCATGATCTCGGTCTATCACATACCATACACACATAGATTAAGGTACATCGGAGGGACAAGGTTGGGGGCTAGTGGAAGGACGGATGATGCCCCACCACCTACCGAGTCTGTAATCTGTCCCTTCCGATCCCTATAGGAAGAATCGAGCCGATGACCGGAATTTGCTGATAGGTGGGAGAAAGTCTACCACTGAGGATAGATCAAGTAGGTGTGGGTCCTTTGGGAGGGGAGGAGCCCCAACTGATGACCGGGGTCTAGAGGAGGGTTGTTTATTTGTCGGCAACAGGGTAAGGGTGCATAGGGTCGCCCAAGGCTGGGGGCTAGTGGAAGGACAAACGATGGCCCACCACCTACCGAGTCCCTTCCGGTCCCTATAAGAAACACTAAGCCGATGACCGGAATCTGCTGATAGGTGGGAGACAGTCTACTACTGAGGATAGATCAAGTAGGCATGGGTCCTTTGGGGGAGGGAGGAGCCCTTGCTGATGACGAGGGTATGGAGGAGGGCTCTCTATTCATTGGCAACAGATTAAGGGCGCATAGGGTCGCCCCTCCGCTACGTCGAGGCAAGGTGTTTCTAGAGGGCTATGCATACTATCTATACATAGCTCACACTCACATACCTTACACACATAGATTAAGGCACATCGGAGGAACAAGGCTGGGGGCTAGTGGAAGGACGGATGATGGCCCACCACCTACTGAGTCTGAGGTCTGTCCCTTCCAATCCCTATAGGAAGAACCTAGTCGATGACTGGAATTTGTTGATAGGTGGGAGACAGTCCGCTACTTAGGATAGATCAAGTAGGCATTGGTCCTTTGGGGGGGGGGGGGGGGGGAGCCCCAGTTGATGACCGGTGTCTGGAGAAGGGATGTCTATTAACAACAATTTCGTCAAAACGGACATATTTTATTTTTCGAACGAAATTGAAACCTCATAAATTAGAGCGATTTAGGTGAAAATTTCAATCTCTTGAGGGTCCGGCGTCCTTAAAACGTCGGACCCCTTGGATGTATCTGGACTTAGCTGGAGTCCAGGGGGTACGGCGTTCTGAAAACGTTGTAACCCCCTGGATGTATCTGGACTTAGTTTGCATCCAGGGGGTAGGGCGTTTTCAGAACGCCGTACCCTCAGGAGCTGAAAATATCGACCTAAATTGGGCCATTTTTTTTGTTTTCAATTTCGTTCAAAAAATAAAATATGTCCGTTTTGACGAAATTGCCGTTATTCGTAGGCAATAGATTAAGGGCGCATAGGGTCGCCCCTCCGTTGCGTTGAGGCAAGGTGCTTCTAGGGGGCTATACATACTACCTACAAATAACTCACACAGGTAGACTAAGTGGTGGAGGTCATATGAGCACCTCTCACCGGTACTCACTTCGCAGATGCTCTATGGTGGGGAGCAGCATCTGCTACATGTCCACACACATTACAAACATACACATAACCTACAGGCACATACCTACAATACGTAACACACACACATACATAACCATTTGGCTGGGAGGAGGTCACAACCAACTAATAATGATGATAGGCGTCTTGATGATAAGAGAGGGTGTGAGTTTCTAGTCGGTAGCGTTGCGTTTAGGTAACCCCTATGGAGTTTGATGCACTACATCAAGTAAGGTATATGCCTCTCACTCGGATAACTTTACCTCTTTCACATATATGTCCAAAGACGGCGGTGAAGTAAAAGTTTTCGTTATGCTTCTGATTAACTATCACCAACATCCGAGGAGGGTGGAGAGCGGAGGGAGTGGTCGAGGATCGGCATGGCAATTATGAATTCTTTGTTCTAGTGTTTTTCGAGTTTGCTATTCACCAAGGCTGCCATCAACTGAGGACATAGCCTCGAGGTGTGATTGTAGGATCGATCATACTTTGCGGTAGGTGTGTTGGTGGCATGCCACTTGTGATGAACAGGGGAACAGGTTGTAGATGTTTGTGCTGGTGATGATGTCTGAGTATGTTCGAGTTTGTGGTGAGGTCTAAGTGTGGGGCCTCCACACCCTCTCTCCCCCCATGTTAGAGGATTGTATGTAGCTGCCGTAGAAATGATCGTGTTAGTTTCCTCATGCTTGTGATAATGTTCAAGTGTGTGAGAGGGAGGTAATGTTCATTTCCCAAAGACATTGCTGGTGACGATGTGCAAGTGTGGGGGACCCCCCCCCCATGTCAAAGCGGTCCGGGTTGGAGGTTATATATATATAAAGAGAGAGAGAGTCTTCCGTCTGGTGCGGGTGAATGATCGTCCGCTTTGACATTTCGAGAGCATCCACTCACGTTGCCCATTTGCATTGCACAGCGCGCCCACGTGTATTTCGCCCACACACAATTCGCAACCGTAAACAACCCACACACGTCCACCCTCGACTGCACTTCACCCCCCTCCACAATCAAACCCCCCTCCACAATCAAACGCTCCCTCCACTCTCCACCCACCCCGGTGCGGCCGTCAACAACACAAATTCCTTGTCACATTCCTGCCTTTCGAAGACCTGCACGATTGCATCCACGTCACAGTCCGCCGCGTCCGCTCTGCATCGACCCAAATTACATACGGGTACGAGATACCGCACAACGAAAAAACTTTTTAATATTTTTTATTCCTTGAGTCTGAAGGCACACGAACCTCTATCGCCAACATACCAGGTGGGTGGAGAGCGGAGGGAGCGGTTAAGGATCGACATGGCAGTTGTGTCCGCTTGGTTTTGGTGTTTTTCGACTTTGCTATTAACCAAGGCTGCCATCAACCGAGGTCATAGCCTCGGGGTGTGATTATTGGATCGATCATGCTTAGTAGGTGTGTTAGTGGCATGTCGTTTCTGATCAACAAAGGAACAAGTTGAAGATTTTTGTGTTGGTGATGATGTCCGAGTATGTTCGAGCTGGTGATGAGGTCTAAGTGTGGGGGAGGGGGGGCTCCCCCCCCTTCCCCCACACCCCTTCCCCCCCCATGTTAGAGGATTGTATGTAGTTGTCGTAAAAATGATCATGTTAGTTTTCCTCATACTTGTTATAATGTTTAAGTATGTGAGAGGAGGTAATGTTTATTTCCCAAAGACATTATTGGTGACGATGTGTCAGTGTGGGGAGGGGGGGCTCCGCTCCCCCTCCCCCACATGCCCTCCTCCCTATGTCGAAGTGGTGCGGGGCATGGGTTATATACATATATATATATATAATATTATATGCATATATATATATATATATATATATATATATATATATTTACATATCTGTAGAGTATTCCATCTGGTGTGGGTGAGTGATAATCTTCTTTGACATTTCGACAGCATCCACTCGCGTCGCCCACGTGCGCGACACATTTTGCCCACGTGCAACTACCAACCATAAACAACCCACACACATCAACCCTCGACTGCTCTTCACCCTCTCCACCCATGAACGGTCCCTCCACTTTCCGCCCACCCCGGTCCATTCGTCAACAACATAAATTCTTTCTCACATACGTTTGCGTCTGCGCCATATCCTGCCGCATCCGCTCTGCATCGATCAAAAATATGTACGGGTATGGAGAACTGCACAACTAAAAAGCTCAAAGTTTCAAACCTTATTATTATTATTATTATTTTGGGATACTTCAGTAGAGTCACAAAAATGAGATATAATTGCACTGTGGGGCAAGATACAGTTTGCAATTGTACTTCGGGCACCATACCTGACCAGAAAGTTGGGTTGTATACATTGCCCGAACTGCAATTTGAAGCCCTGAAAGTTGTTGTATACATTTCTCACAGTGCAATTATAACTCATTGTCGTGACTCCCGTGTAGTTTCCCCTATTTTTTTTAATTCCTTGAGTCCGAGGGCACATGAACCCCGCCGCCTATCCAGCGACCTAACTCAGTAAGTAAGGCACGCAAATGGCATTTAGGAGGTTTTGGGTTCAATCCCCATTGGCCTCATGTACCTTCCTGGTCAAGCTTGGCGCCCGCCACCAAGAGATATGTCGCTGGTCCCCCCAAGTGGCAATGAGCAGCGACCGCTGATGTTCATAGGGGAGGGGACTCGAGGGAAGGCACAGTACTCGGCCCATCGAAGAACCTTAGTTCTGATGCTTCCGACTGACCCCTAGCTCGTATCGCCCACGTGCTGTAGTAGGTATCGCACCTGCTGGCATGTACAACTCACGCATGTTCCCTCGTTGGAAGCTTGAGCAAGGATGTGGCTGCTACAGGGTTTCCCGTAATACTATAATGACAATAAAAAGGGCTTGAAAGGCCGTCCTGTCTAAATTCGACAGGTAATTGAATTGGTTGGGCTTAAAGAATTAGCCTTTAAAAGAACAAGTCATAGGCGCGCCATGCCACGGCGGACGGGCCACTGGCATGTGACCCTGCAGCACCAACGATGCTGTGTGTGTATATGTGTGTGTGTGTGTGTGTGTGTGTGTGTGTGTGTGTGTGTGTGTGTATGTATAT
>BFEA01000123.1:2615166-2631980 GCA_003427395.1 Chara braunii
AAAGAGAGAGAGAGAGAGAGAGAGAGAGAGAGAGAGAGAGAGAGAGAGAGAGAGAGAGAGAGAGAGAGAGAGACAGGACAGAGAGAGAGAGAGTCTTAGTCAAATACATTTCAAGAAAAATCGATTGTATCCCAAGTCGCCCGAAGTCCCAGCGTTTGTCCCAAAAGGTGCCAGTGTCAGTATATTGTAAGGATAGTTAGAGTGTGACCGCGCCTAAGTTGCCCGAAATCCCAGTGTGAGTATGTCCCAGAGGGTCTCAGTGACAGTATATCGTAAGGATAGTCAAAGTGTCAGTGTGCGCTAAGTTGCCCGAAGTCCCAGTGTTAGTATGTCCCAAAAGGTCCCAGAAGTTAGTATGCCCGTAACTGCAGACAAATACATTGAAAAAAAATCCCGGTGTGACTATGGACTAAGGAGCTGTAAGATTCAAATGTCGTCGAGAGGGAAAGAGAGAGAGAGAGAGAGAGAGAGAGGTTTTCATCCATAGGATGAGCAAAATGGGAATGAATTTATCTCCAAAACATGAAAATATACACTGCCACATTTTCGGTTTTTAGCAGCGTATATTTCCATGTTGTGGCAGTGGATACTTCCATGTTGTAGGGGAAGATTTAATCCCATTTTGCTCATTTGGTGAAGCGTGGCAATGTGGGTCTGTGTGTGTGTGTATCAGATTAGCAAAATTGGAATGAATCTTCAACTAGAATATGAAAACGTACAGTGCCACACTTTTTTTTTTTTTTTTGTCCGTGTGTGTGTGAGAGAGAGAGAACATGTTTTTTTTTTGTTTTTAAGAACAGGTAATTCTCCAACCTCACGGTTGACCTCATGCTACTTCCATCGATAGGATGAACAAAATCGAATGAATCTACCGTCAGAACATGCAAATATACACTGCCACACTTGTGTGTGTATATGTGTGTGTGTATGTGTGCGTGCGTGTATGTGTGTGTGTGTATGTGTGTGTGTGTGTACGTGTGTGTATGTGTGTGTGTATGTGAGAGAGAGAGAGTGAGTTTTCCATCGATAGGATGACTAACGCACCGATCATTAGGTAAGTCTTTAACCCCGCGGCTCGGCTCATGCTACTTCCATCGATAGGACGAGCAAATCAAATGAATCTTCTGTTAGAACATATTAATATACACTACTACACGTGTGTGTGTGTGAATCCCACCTCATTCTGCCCGTCGACAAACCAATCGTACTGCAAATCTCTGAAACCTGCCTTCTCCACACGTGCGGTACCTTTCCCGAGCTGCACGTTTACGTCCGCGCCACAGTCCGCTATGCATCGAAAAACAAAATTGGAAAAATTGACAGCGAAAAAAAACTATCATTTTTTTTTTTTTTTTTGGCTCCGATTCTCGTCCCCCCTCCTCCCAAAAAGGAAGTCGGCCATGTCTGCAGGACACCGACCGTCGCTGTGTCATGAGCGACCACTGTTCCGTGCATTGGTCCTGCGACATCTAAGCACTCCTGCAACCACCGTCGCTACCGGTCGTTTTCACCTCCCCAACCGCACTCTTCCACGACACCTGTCGACGCCCTTTAAACCCCGCTTAACCATCGAAAACCTTCATGAAAAAGAAACTGCACTACACGACAAAAAAGGTAACCGGTTAAGGCACAACCTTTGGCTGAGGCTCTTATCAAATCCCTATCAACTCAGATCAGTAAATAAGGGTCTTACCACACCGATGTCGAAATACACGGTTTCGACATTTTTCCTTGGCTACACTGTTGACAAGAACGTTGTTGAAAGTTTTTGACAATTGTCAGAAAATACATTTCGACAATGGTGTGAAACTGCCTCCTCCCATGACGCAAAATTCGACACCTCGTTTCTAAGGTTGCTAAAGTGGCGAAGTTTTTGACATGTGAAAATCAAAAGTTGGTCTATTTGTCTAAGATAGTTGAAATAATCCCCAGTGTGGATAACCTTATGTGGTCCTTAACCTTGGCATTGACACTTTAGAAGTTGACCCATCCGAACAGACGCCAAGCTCCTCCTATCCCTATTTGAGCAGCAAGGCCTGATTGATGCATACCTGCATAGCACAGCGAAAGTGCTCGCGCCCCTTCACGTTCGCGCGAACAGCTCACGAACATGTTCCGGCGAACATAATTTTTTTTTCGTAAAAAAAAAAATAAAAAATTATTTTTTTGGTTTTTGATTTTTAACTCATGATTGGCTACGAATTTGAACATGACTCGAAGGCAAACATTGCTTGTATTGTTATTTTACATAACATATATTGTTTTCATATTTTTCTAAGAACTGTTTTTTGTTCTTTTTTAAATATTTTTTATGTTCGCGTTCGGAGTTTTTTCGGCGCTTGTTCACGTTCGGACGAATATGTTCGCATTCGCCTTTGAATGCAAACACGGTGCTACGTAGATGCATACAAGGTTACTCACCCGTATGACTACGATTTCAACTGGCAACCAACCAGCAAAAACAACCATGTTTTAAGAAGGCAACGTCGACTAGATAAGGTATTCGTGCGAGCAGCGGCTCGGGAATCCCTGTTGTCTGTAGCCCCAATACCTGATCCCCTCTGTGATCATTACGTGGTAATGACCATGTTTTTACTTGAACCCTGCATCGATAGAGAAAGGGGTTTCTTTCGTCTAAATATTGAGATTTTGAAAAATTCGGGCATCTGTGAATGGGTAAAGGTTTAAAACGCATCCTGGGATCAAACCAGGCCACTATTTTAGTCAAAGGGGGACTGACTCACTACAGGTTTGTGCATCATATCCAATGCTTTGCATGTGTTCTAAAAAATCAAAGCTCATTTTTGAAACAAAAACGAAAAGTTGTGTAAAATTAAGATAGAGGAAGTTGAAGCGGCAATGAGCACACACCTAGTGGCAGATGCATTATGGGCAAGATAGAGGTTATGCTGACTACGCAAGTCGGAGGAAATCCAACTCAATAAAAAAAAAATGTGGTTCGAGGGAAGTAATATCAGGAGAATGGAGAAATTAAACAGAATGTCCATAAAAAATCTTGTTTGATAAAACATCAAGCCCCACAACACCAAATTATGAAGGAACTCATTCATCTATTTGATGTCAATCTTCGCTCTACAATGGAAACTATGAGTATATGCAATTTTGCGGCCCTATATTTTAAAGACATCTTGACATCCAGAAAACCAGAAGGGGAGGTGGACAAAGACCTGATTGAAACGTCCACCTTATGGACCAACACGAAGACCCAGTTACCAACCCATGGAAGACTGACACTTGATAGGCCTATCATGATAGATGAACCGACACATGCAGCTAACCTGATTGGCAAGAAAATGGCCCAGGGAGGGGACGACCTCCCCATTGAATTCTTTCTTACATTTTGGGACCTGTTCTATGAGGATTTGGTGTCCCTTTACAATGAGGTATTACTAGGCACGCCCCTCCCAGCAAACATGACCTAGGGCATTATTGCACTACTGTTCAAAAAAGGTGAAAAAACAACATTCATAATTCGCGACCAGTCACCTTACTGAATACGGTGTATAAGCTCATAACAAAAACTCTTGCCATCAGACTAGGTGATTACCTCCATGGGTTGGTAGGGGAAGAACAAGGGGCGTTTGTGTGGGGAAGGTCTATACTGGACAATATTGTGACAATTGTTGAGATCATGGAAGTAATAGCAGAAAAAAATTTGGACATGGCGGTGCTCTTCCTAAACTGAGAAAAAACATACGACCGTGTTAACTGTACTTTTGTACTCATATCGCCGAAACACATTGACCTTGGACCTAACTATTGGACGTGGGTCAAGACTCTCTACTGCTTTTTCACAACCTCTATCATGATCAACGGACGAATTCCAGACTCCTTCCCATTAACGTGTTCGTTGAGGAAAGGTTGCTCATTGACTCCGCTGCTATTGGATGAGATGTTGAATAACATAAGACACAATCCATACATCTCTGTTCTGTGAGTCTCGAGTCACACCCAATTTAAAGATAGTTCCTTGGCCGATAATCTTTATATCGTCTCTAGAAACTTTGCCGGTTTCATAGCGGCAGTGAAAGCTACTATTGTAGAATATTATAAATTATATGAGGCTCAAGTTAATTATAATAAATTTGTGTACTTTCTTCCTAATCAATACAACATATGTATAAAGTTAGGGATGAAGAAAATTCTTGCAGATTCTGCGGAAAGGTTCCTTGACGTGCATGTTTCTCTACAAAATCGTTGGAGGTGCAAGACCAGATTTTGCTGGACAGGGTAGAAAACTGAATTGATAAATGGAACCTAGTACACGGCTTGTCATTGATGGAAAGAGTTGTTGTTCTCAATGCCTCAATCTTCTCTCAGTTGGGGCATGTTGGTTCAATACGGCGTATAGGCAAAGTCACTGAAAGGAAAATTAAAGGTGCGGTAGAGAAAGTACGTGTGGAAGCCTAACGCCGAGGAAGAGGCAAGTTTTATGTCTAAACTTGCTTGGGATAAGTTGACCGCTACTAGGGAGGAAGGAGGACTAACTCTTGTAGACCCAAAATGTCATAATGCAGCCCTTCTATGTAAGTGGCCAATCAAAGCATCGCAGGACACAAAAGACAGATGTTGAGTGGCCTTAGTTGAATACCAGTTTGTCAAGGATTGAGACCTCAACAAAGGGGAAGATGTTTGGTTGCTCCGGACAACAGAGTCCTTCGAGCGGCCGAGGGTTAAATCTCCCTTCTGCCAGGGAGTTCTTCAGGCATGGAAGTCACTCTCGCTGCAACCAAGGAGGGAACCCAAAACTAAGGACGAAGTTTTGAGGCAACTACTATTTGATACCAGATGAATATTGCAAGAAGACGGGCTTTGTTTTACAACATCGATAGATAGGGGCAAATTTGAAAGGGCATGGATAAAGCGGGGCATAGTCAGGATTGAAAACATTTTGGGATGATGTGCAGCAATGTTTGACTGTAGGAACTGATTAACGCAATTTCGGGGGAGTGGAAGGAACTGCTAACTGCGGATACTAGCGTCCGGGGAGAATGGCTTCAACCCTTGCTAGCTGTGGCGGGAGATGAACAGGAGTTCCTCAAGATGGTAAACGCCAATGAAAGGTAAGTGGAAGTTTGGGTCACGAAGCAGAAAGAGAGTCTGATGAGCGATTGTCTGATATTCAAGGAAGAACGATGTTGGTGCGAATACCCTTACAAGGGTATCCGCCCTGTTTTTTGCAAGTATAGAATAGGAGTTTTTACTTGAAGTTTGAGTGTACCATGTGAGTCGCGACTGTAGTATCTTTTACGTTGACTGAATGTTTGATTGAAAGTAGAAGGTGTGTGGGCGCGCAGTTTTGAAGACGGGTGTGATTTTTTTTTTTTTGTTGATGATTATAAAGTCAATACAATTACTGACCAAATTTTATTTTTTATTATACCAGGATTAAATTATATTTCTCTTGCTTGGTACGTTTGACTGCTTGCACGTGCGTGTGCGGAGACGACATTCGGCGTAACTAGCATCAAGTTTTGATTGCTAATACCGTGATTTTATAAGTGCCTATTTTTTATTTTATTTTTTTAAACCACCAGTACACCCATACCTAAAATCCCGAACCTACCTGCCCACTGCGCGCCACTATTTTTCGAGCCTTTTGCGTGAGGGTAACTGCAGTGGGAATTTCGGAAGCGGCACTGGTGTCGGCGGTCTGCCTGAAAGGAAAAAAGAAAACAAAAGAAAAAAAAGGAATAAATATGCCAGAGAGCAATGATGTCGTGAAAGGACGTCGTGGAGGTCATACGCAAATGATCACTTTCCTGAATGCATCCGACCACTATTACTGGGAGAGGGAAACATTGTTGTTTTTCTTTTTTTTCTCGTTTTGTTTTTTTCTTCCTGGCCCTGCCAGCAAGGCAGCGCATATTCCTCTAGCTCCAAACGCCCTCACTAAGGGTATACTCACACTAGCGACGTTGAAATGCATCCAACCACTTTCACGACCAAAGTGTTGTTGGCTTTTGTTTTTTTTTATTGTTTTTCTGAGAGTCCGACAGTCCTGCTCCCCGTGTTCTACGTTCTGTAGAAGTGCCCTCACTGAGGGCAAACTCGCACGAGTACTCCAAAAAGTGTATCCAACTGCAATCACGGTCATAGGCTTTTTTCTTTTTTTCTTTTTTTGAGAGTTCGACAATCCCGCTCCCGTGTTCTACGTTCTGCTGAAGTGCCCTCACTGAGGGCAAACTCGCACGAGTACTCCAAAAAGTGTATCCAACTGTAATTACAACCAAAGCTTGTTTTGTTTTTTGGGACGTACGGATTTGAGATGGGCCCAAAAATTTGAAAACCTTTTGACGCTCCGACCATGCCCCGAGCTCGCCTTTTACTTCTTGTGGCGACAAGTTATTTTGCTGCAAGGTTGAGGTCGTGTACTGGTGGTTTAAGGGATCCTAGAGTCGGTATACCACGCAAGGTAGTAGAATGCCGATGTGTTTGCTCTTCGGGAAGCATTTTTCCCTGATTTGGGGTGTGCGTAAACGGAGTATGTACGACGGGCCGCAGGTGGAATTAGGGGCTTTGTATGGCGGGCATTGGTGTTTGGCGGTCATTGAGCCGAGCGCAGGCCAAGTTGTGGCCATGGGACACCTCCGTAGGCTCACGCATAGTACGATACCCAGTTATATAAACTTTAATGACTATTAATATCATTCTTGAGCCTAGTACTATTGGTTACAGTGTTTGACTTATATGCTGCAGATATGGGGATCGAAGCCTACGGACGGCGATGGAGGAACAATGAAGCATTATTGAAGAAATCGAGAGGTTGCGGCCCAACGGGGCTATCCCTTTTGGTTTTGCTACTAGTCGCGCCATAGGGTCCGACATATGAGACCAAGGGGGTGGCAGCAGTTCCCCTCGCTCCTCTTTGACTTTATTTTTCATTTTTATTATCATTATTTATTACTTATTTAAGTTGTACCTTTTTTTTACCAGGCCCAATACCGGTTCAAGGACCAACAATGAAACCGACTGACTTAGATCAGTTAGGATACCTATGAACCGTTGAAATAGAGGTCGTAGTTTGAACTTCATTGGAAGCAGGCAAGTAAAATATTGCAGCTTGGAATTACTTGGGACCAGCCAGCACGACGCTGGTACCTTTGGGTCAATGCTTGGGCACGGTCCTTTGTGACATTTGTTAAAATTGGAACGAAGTATAATAGATTAGCGTAGCCTGTGCACGTACGATCACATACGCCTTTGCCTATAAGTGGTACGAGGTCCGACATATAAAGGGTTCAAAATCTTATTTTGATAGGTCTGTCGGACCAACGGGTGAAACATCGTGTGGAGCATCGTTGATAGCAATAAGGAGGAAGCATGCATAGCAAAAGGTGGGATTGGTTGTGTAAGATTTATTCTCATGTTACACATTGCTAAGTAGAGAAGTACGACGATAGTCGCACGCATCACAATCATGATCTCATGGATCATTGCGTTGCTTTTCTCGTGATTATCGGTATCCCTGTTGAATTTGCTGTCGACGCTAACCATCCCGATTATTATCCTTATGATTGGTGGTTGGGCAGCTCATTGGGCTCGTTTTCATTTGGATAGCCATGCGGGGTGAGGCGGTAGCCTTCGTAGTGGTTATCTCCTTCGTCACGCCGGTCGTTGTGAGTCTGATCTTCCTCGTAGTGGTGTTTGCGCTCGTCATCACGACCTTCTTCCCGCTCATCGCTGCTCATCCCGAGTCACTGCCCGCATCCCGCTCGTGGCAACTTGTCCCGACCACGGCCAGTATCGCCACTGGCACGAAACGGGTCCAGTGGTGAGCTAACTTGTATTTATAGCAAACACACATACAAAGAGAGAGGAAGAGGGCTGAGGAATTTACCTTTGACGTGCAACGATTGTGCAAGAAGACGACGTATCTTCCCATATTCCAGTGGGATAATCCTTCCCGATAATTGAACCAAGCAATTGCTATCGTCGTGGAGTTGTTTGTCGCCATGCTGTCGTGGTATAACTATCCGACCCCGGCCCTGCTCTTTCGTGGTGGTTATGCTCAATAAGCTATGCACCTGACCAGAATCTAGTGACAAAGTCATCCTTCATTTCCTTGACACGTTACAGGCGATCTCGTAGGAATGTATCTTCTCATGTTCTAGTGGAAGATGCGCTCTTAGTCTGTCGGAACACGAGATTGTTGCAGATTATGTACTAAATGGGTATCGGGGAGAGACGTAGTGAAGAACTGCTTACCTGGAGGATCGAGTTGTGTTTCTTCATCCGAACCTAAGTGTTGTTGACCGGTTGCAGTGTTTCTGCCGAATCACCAAAGTTTTAGTCAGCGGGGTTTACTGAAGTTACTTCGCAGATGGTTGTTCTTACTCGATTCGAGAAAGGAATTGTTCTTCACGAGTTGTAGAGAAGGACTATTGTTGTTGTGTGACTTCAACTATTCTTACAACAATTTGTTCAAACAGCTGCGGAATTTTGTTTTCGTTCGACACAACTGCTCCTACCGTGCTTACCACCGATTTAGTATCAGCTTTTGCCGTTGTATTTTAGTTGTCGTTGCGAAGCTTTGCTGCTATTTTTGTTATGTTTTCGACGGGTATTGCGGCCCCATCTGCGTGCTGCTGCTATTGTTGTGCAGCCGCTACTTGTGCCATCACACTCGCATTTATTACTGCCTTTTATTTTTCCAGCATATGCTACTATTTCTTTTTCTCAGACGGGCATGTTGCTGGAATCATTGTTGCTGGTTTTTGTCGAGTTGTGGGCCATTGCCGCCATTGATTGGCCCTAATAGTTGAACTGCAACCTGCTAATATTGTTTGTTGGTCTGCGGAGGACTGTTGATTGTCATTAGGGTCGGCTAATGACTGGGCCCCAGTTGCAGCTATCACGTTTTTGTTCGGGCTAGGCGTACTGTTGTGTGATTTTCACTAAGATAAGGTGGCGTTGAGTGCATGACAGTCAAGACGAAAAGTCTCTAAGTGATTGGCCATCATTGAGGGCCCCTTTGAAATTGAAGATAACAAGGCCCTCACATGCAACTTGAGTCTGTCTCTTTCTTGAATCTTGAGAGTCCGGCCTTTCTTAGTTTTTCCTTCTTAATCTAAGTTTAGTATGTGTTTGGAGAGGAAGGCAGCAAGCGGGATTGCAACAAGGCCTTTGTGGGAGGTCACCCCACCGATTTCGGGAGCTCTATCGAACTCTAGGCAAGGTTCTATAGGCCGAGAAGTGTCAAGTATAATTTTATTTCGCCCTGTGTGAATCCACTATACCCTTATCATTACATCTTTCCAGTTTGTCTGAGAGATACTATGCATGCATTTCCCTATGATTTTGTTTTCTCTTCAAAACTTAACCGGATTAAGTAAAGGGAATGCATGTGTGAGAACTCATCTATTTATGTTCGTTATTTGAATTCATAAATGAGGGATGAATTGGGGGAAGGCCGGAGGAAGACAAATTTACTTGAGGTTGACTGAGTCTTAAAGAGTCAGACATTGTTTCTAAGATGAATGGCTTGGTTGCCGTGTGTGACGCACGTGCGAAGGGCACGTGCGGAGATGGTGAGAGAGAGAGAGAGAGAGAGAGAGAGAGAGAGAGAGAGAGAGGAGATGGACACACACAGGAAGCAGCGGCTGAGTGAAGGAGGTCCAGTTCGGCTCAATGAACGAACGAACAACTGAATGAATGAACCTCTCGCCCTGGTCCTAGGTCGAAGTGATATACCGGCCTAGGTCCAGGTGCAGAACAACCTGGTACCGGACCAGGGAGGCCGACGGCCTAAAACTGGTTCGGCCTCACTGCCGGGGCGTAGGGGTACCGCTACACGATCCTCGGACCTGTGAATGGATCAGGCGATACATCAAACACGCTATCCGCTGAAATAGCGGAAACCCAAAAGGAACGGCAAAAGAAACAATCCTAGATGCGGAGCAGGCTCCATGCAGGAAAAGGGATGCAATGCAGACTAAGCCTCAAGCCTAATCTATACAACAATGTCTGGTCTGTGTCGACCCAAAAAGTAGAAAATTGTCTGACCTGTGTCGGCCAAGAAAGAGAAAAATGTCTGACCTGTGTCGGCCAAGAAAGAAAAAAATGTCTGACCTGTGTCGGTCAAGGAAGAGGAAAAATGTCTCATGAGCCAAATAGGTTGGATATAAATCAACCCCAGGGCCCTAAAGGCCAAAGAATAACTAAACCAATGTCCTAAGTCGAAAACCAATGTGGCACAGTCTCACGTGCCCTGTACACAATGCACAAGATCTGAACAAAGGAGAAGGGAACTCAGTCGCATGGCAGAGGTAGGAATGGGTGGGAAGGCGGCAGGTATAGCTCTCAGAGTAAACTCCAAGGGGGCACCCACACAACCAGGAAAGGGTCATCAGGCTCAGGGGGGAGAGTAACAGCACGACACCGGGCTCAATGGAAACCATCAAACGGGTACCGCCAGCTAAAAGGGGGAGGACACTCACACAAGGGAGCGCACATAAGGTGAGCGTGGAAGAAAAAAGAGGACCTTGTCGGCATAGACATGTGGCCAAAAGCCGCGACAAAGAAAAACGTACTCTCCAAAGGAGGGCGCGCAACATAAGGTAAGGCAGAAGGGCGGCAAGCGGACACACCCACATAGACAAGGAAAATAGGGGTCATTATGCGACTGGAGGGAGGGGTAAACTCGAGGGTAGTGGATAGGTGGGAACTCTGTAGCCGAAAAAGTGAAGTAGTCCAACTGATGAGTGTCCAGACTGAAGTCGAACCGAAGTAGCCTGGATGAAGTAGGAGTACTGCAAGAACCGAGTAAAAGTTCAGAACAATGCGACAGGTACTCTGGTACTGAGGAGAAGCACTGAGGTCGAAAGTCGAATGTAGAAGCCGAATGTAAAAGCCAAATGTAGAAGCTGAAACCGGAAGTTGCTGCATAAGTGTCCAGGAATGGTAAAAGATAGAGAGCGTATAGGGGATATAGATCAGTCACGAAAACGAGAAGGAAGTCGATGGGTACGTTGAGGGCGGGAGGAATGAGCTGAACCACATCCACAGGGGAAGGAGGACCTGAGGCGGGTACCGGTGGAGCAGGAGGACCCATCGATGGAGGAGGGGGAATGTTAGTGGTCGCAAAGGTAGAAGGGTCAGTAGTAGAAGGGCAAGAAGTAGGAGGGGAGGATGAAGAAGGGAAAGGATGAGCACGATCGTAAGCACGCACAAAGGTCATAGCATGCTTCAGGTGCTCAAGAGGCTCCCAAGTAGACTCCTCGTCAGGATAACCCTTCCATCGAACGAGATACTTGAGGCGGGGAGGGTCACCATCAGTTATACGCCGGGACACAATATCAGAGACGACAAACTCCTCGTGACCCTCAATGATGACGGGAGAGGGGCGAGGGTAAGGTCGACCGTGGAACTCGGGGGGAGACCGTCTGAAGGGGCGCAAAAGAGATACATGGAACACATCATGTAAGTTAGCGCGGTACATGGAATCGGGGAACTTCAATTTGAAGCTCACCGAACAGTCATGATTGGGTCCGGCAGGTGCAAGAATGGTGCATGGTCCAATATATCGACGTTTGAATTTCCGAAGTGTGTCAGCTTCGGGCTGGAAGTGACGTGCGTCGACAAGAACCTCGTCGCTAACTTTGAAGGGATGGTCGATGCGAGAGCGGTTAGCGCGAGTGGCCATGCGAGTCTGGGAGTGAGCAATGCTCTCGCGAGCCTTGCTAAGGAGCGCATCCATCTCCTTTACCCAGTCAGCGAGGGCAGGGCATTTGGTGTCGGGATGGATTTGAGATAGACGGAGGAGGTCAGATGGAACACAAGGATGGTATCCCAAGTCACAGTAGTAGGGAGACATGCCAGTGGCGGGTGAAATAGCATGGTTATAAGCAATCTCCGCGTGAGCAAGATGCAGATCCCAATCAGAGTCATTCTCAACAAACTTCTTGAGGATACTCCCACGAGTTTTGTTGGTGACCTCGGTCTGTCCATCTGACTGGGGGTGATAGGAGGAGGAGAGGCGGAGCTCGGAGCCATAGATCTCTTGGAGTCCACGCCAGAAATAAGAAGTAAAGCGGGGATCGCGATCAGGGACGATGCTGGTGGAAAAACCGTGATGGATGACAATACGGTTGAAGTATAGGGAGGCGATATCTTTGGCTGAACTAGCATACTTGCAAGGGAGGAAGTGAGCATGCTTAGTCAACCGACAGACAACGACGAAGATGACATCGTGGCCTCGTGGGGTGGGGGGACGAAGAGGACCGATGAAGTCCATGGAGACAGAAGTCCAACGCTGAGTTGGAATGGGTAAGGGTTGAAGAAGACCGTAAGAGGGGGTGATTGGGAATGTTGGCCTCCTGGCAGATCCTACAGGTGCGGACGTACTCCTTAGTGAAAGGACGACGGTGCTCCCAGTAGTAATGGCGGTAGAGGCGGTCAAGTGTCTTGAAGACACCGAGATGACCGGCGGCGCGCTGGTCATGACACTCATCGACAGCCCGAACGCGGAGCTGGCGAGTAGAGGGCACACATAAGCGAGGAGTACGGTTACCTTGGTGACCAAGCCAGTATAGGAGTCCAGAGGGATCGAGCTGGAAGTTAGGGACGGACTTGCCAGCCTTTAGGTCAGCGTAGGTGGATAGAAACTCAGGGCACTGGGTGTATGCGTGGCGGTACTCATCCAGAAAGGCGGGGTGGATAGCGGGAGCTGAGATAGCAGATAGCTGACGATCCTCGCATTGAAGGTCGGGGCGGCGGGATAAGGCATCTGCTACGCGATTGCTTTCGCCTGAAATCTTCTTGATGGTGAAATCGAACTCGGAGAGGTCACGCCACCAACGAGCCTGACGAGAAGTGAGCTTAGGCTTCGTCTGGAAGGCGGTGAGGACAGAGTTGTCCGTCAAAACGGAGAAAGTATGACCGTGCAAATGATGACGCCACTGCTTAACATCGTAGACCAGCGCAAGGACCTCACACTCGTCGGCAATATAGTTACGCTCAGCGGGAAGTAGCTATCGAGATAGATAAGCAACCGGACACTCTCCATCGCGAGACTCGATTGTACCGTCATCAGCGACGTCAGGAATATAAGGGGGTGGGGCCCCTGGGGGGGTGGGCTCGATGGGTGCAAGATGAGCCGCAGCCGCTGGAGGTGGAGGAGCGAAGCGAGGAATGAGAGGGAGGCGGGAATCTGTGGAATCAGGAGAAGTAGAGGGTGCTGGGTAGATCTGGGAGAGAACAACTCCAATAGCGAAGTCGGATGCGTCGGTGGTGACGATGAATGGACGCGAGTAGTCGGGTAAGTGTAAGACAGGAGCTGACGTGACAAGCCGCTTGAGAGAGCGAAAAGCATCCTCGTGAGTCGGGGTCCAATGAAAAGGTAGACGTCCGTGAATCAGAGGGGTAAGCTTGGAAGAATACTGTGCGTAGTTTTTAAGAAAGTGACCATAGTAGTTGGTCAACCCAAGGAAACTACGCAGCGCAGGAAGAGAGGTAGGAGTGGGTCAGTCGACAATGGCCTGAATCTTCGAGTCGTCCATGTGGAGTCCATGCTCGGAGACCTGATGCCCAAGGAAGTCGACTTTGGGTTGAGCGAAGTGGCATTTGGAGAGCTTCGCATAAAACCCATGGTCGCGTAATCGCTGGAGGACGGTACGAAGGTAGGTCAGATGCTCCTCTAAGGTACGACTGTAGACCAGGACGTCGTCGATGTAGACTAGAACCGAGTCCTCAAGAAGGTCTTGGAACATCGTGTTCATAGTCGTCTGGAAGGTGGCAGGGGCATTACAGAGACCAAAAGGCATGACGGTAAACTCGTAGTGCCCAAAACGAGAACGGAAAGCGGTCTTAGGCTGGTCCTCCTTGGCTACGCGGATCTGGTGATATCCGCTACGAAGATCGATCTTCGTGAAAAAGTGGTGGCCGGAGAGGCGGTCAAACAGATCATCCGCACGGGGCATAGGATAACTGTTTCTGACCGTATATTCGTTGAGACCGCGGTAATCGAGGCGGAGGCGGAGAGTGTCATCCTTCTTGCGATCGAAGAGGACAGGTGCACTCCATCGGGACGTACTCGGTTTAATGAAGCCCTGCCGAAGCAGCTCGTCCATTTGGCGTTTAAGTTCCTGGGCTTCGGGAACCAAGAGGCGATATGGGGCGCGATATTGAATACGGTAGTTAGGTTCGAGTCGGATGTGGTGCTCGATATCGCGCATAGGAGGGATGCTACTATAAGAGACAGTCGGAGGAAAAACATCGCGATACTCGCGAAGGAGGGCCGCAACGCTAGGCTGCAAAGTGGACAGGAGGTCAAACTCCTCGGCTGAAGCGGCGTCTGAAGCTGGGGTGGGAGGAGTCGGTATGAGAATAGGTACCGATAGCGCCTCCAAGGTACAAGATGCAAGAAGATGAGATGAGCTAGCAGGGGTGAAGGGGGATGAGGGGGCTGAAGGATCAGGAGGCTTGGGGGGCTCAGGGAGTGGTGGGTCGAGCTCGACCAACTCAGCGTCGTGATGCATAGAGTTACAGACAAGGAGATCCGTGATGTCGACAATGTAGAGTTCGACATCAGCCTGACGAAGGATGTGGTGGAACTGAGTTGGTGTCAAGATGGCAACATTGACAGGAGAGGGGGATGTAGAGTCTGATTTGCCCAATAATAAAATACGGTATTGTTTCTCATCCTTGGTGTCGAGGACGAGATCGTTGTGGGTCCAATCGGGGCCAGTATGGGCGAACTGGTGGGAGTAGGCAGTGCCGAGAACAAGGTTATATAGGGTTTCCATGACGTCGAAGGTCCACTGGTCATGGAACCGAGGGGCCTTGCGAAGGCTGTGGGGCGTCCGCAAGGGGAAGGAGAATGGAAGATCAAGCATCACCGAATCGTCGAATGATTTGGCCTGATTGTCGCCAAGCGTGACAGTGACAGTGGAAGGGCAGGGGGATGTATAGAGGGATGCCTCCTTAACTACGCGAGGATGAATGAAGTCGTCAGTAGAGCCAGAGTCCCATAGTGCGCGATACACTCTAGTAGAGGTCCCGAGGCGCACTGGAATCACCGGTAAGGTGCGATCGGGATTGTGTAGGCGCTGAGACATCGCGGACAGGGTGCGCTCTTTAAGGCGGAGACGTTCCTGGTGGACCTTAACACACTCAAGGTCTAGGAAGTCGATGATATCCTCGGCTGCAATAAGGGAAACACTGCAGCGCACCATGCGAAGAGCACGCCTAGTAGGAGGACGAGGAGGAGGAGGATTATGAGAGACGCTAGGCGAAGAAATGGGGGCACTGGAAGGTGGGCCAGCGACGCTAGAAGCGACCAATGATGAAGTCAGGTCCGAGTCCTCAGAAAGAGTAGCAAGCGGCACAAAGGTAGAATCGCGGGCGGGTATGCCTGCTACTGTGGGAGGATCAGGGGAGCGGGAGATCGCCGCTAGGTGGCTACGGAGCTGGAGGTCGAGGCGGGGGGGTCAGGCTGAGGGCGGGACTGCTGAGCAAAGTGACGCTGGAGGGCATCGGCGTAGGGGCAGGTGGACGGAGTGTGACCAGGTAGGCGACAACGGGTACATATACGTCGTGCACGAAAGTCCTCACTCTCCGCGATAGTAAATCGGGCGCGAGGGAAGGCGTAGCCCGATGGGAGGGGCAGCTGTGTGGCGGAAGAGCGGGTCCTCGATGAGGAGGGCTGGCGCTGCCTCAGGAAAGTAGAGAAGGCGTGGGCGAGGTGCTCGTCCTGGTCCGGGTCATCGCCATCCACAAGGGACTGGGGGTCATGTTCCTGGTCTGGTTCGCTATGGGATCCGTCTGAACCAGTACCCTCCTCAGCGCTCGACGACTCGTGGAGCATAGTCTGGACACAGCGGAAGAAGGCACGTCCAGAAACTCGGCGGGGACCTCGGCGAGACGTGGAGAACTGGCGGGGGCGAGATGTGCCAGGGGCAGATGATGAAGCGGGAGGTGTGGCACCAGGCCCAGATGTGGAGCCCACAAGAGGTGCATAGTTGAGCTGGATGGCCCTGGCAATGTTGAAGGCCTCGGGGAGGGTATGGACAGTGTATGCCAGCATCTGAAGCTGAAAGGGTTGGGGTAACCCGGCACGGAAACGCTGGACCAAAGCGTCGTCGGCTATGAGGGAGGGGGGGATCTGGGCGCGAACGCGATGGAATGTCGTGATGTACGACTCTAAGGCATTGTTGCCACCAAGCCATCTGATCTCAGCGATCCGTGTGATCGGGTCATGGGTAGGCGTCGGACAAGAGAAGTACTGCTGGAGAAAATCACGAAACTCCGCGTACGTCATACTCACGTGAACGCCCTACTGAGTATGAAGGGCGAGAAAGTCGCGCCAAATGGAAGCCGCTCGACCGATGAAGCGGGCAGACATCTCCGTAGGCCACAAGTCCATGTTTACCCCATGGTACTGAAGTTGCTCCTCGGCTGTGGTGATCCAGCCCTGGAGTTCAGAGGCCTTACCATCGAACTGGGGGACTCTGTCGGGGTGGTACCGAGGTACATAAGGCGGGGGCTGGTAATGAGGATGGAGGGGGAGGGCACACTGTGACAAGAGGACAAAAGAAGTAGTGGCACCAGCAGAACCACTAGAAAGAGTGGGGAGTCGGGGCAACGGTCCCTGACACATCATGGTGGCTGGTGGTGGGAGTGTGAAATGCATCGCAGCGGCCTGTGTCTGATGTTGTCGATAAATGAAAGGGGCAGCAGGCTGTGCCGCGAGGTGGGGAGGTAGGGGTTGGCCTCCTTGGAGTAGGCGGATGTGATCATGGGCCAGGGTGAGCTGGCGTTGGAGCTCGGCATTCTGTGTCCTGGGTGTGGGGGGG
>BFEA01000123.1:2635383-2646955 GCA_003427395.1 Chara braunii
GGGGAGGAAAGTGGGAGGATGGTCGAGTCGGGATCGGGGTTGGGGGGGAGAAGGGAGATCGGGGTCGGGGATTGGTCGGAATCGGAGCAGCGGGATGGGGAGGACGTGGCAGGGGGACGGTGGGTCGGGGTTGAAGCGGGGGTAGCAGGTGGGGGAACGAAGATGGGATCAAGGCAGGTTCGAGGCAGGATGGGGGGGCGGAGAGACGGGATCGGGTAGTGATGTGGCCGGGGTCGGGTTCGTGAAGGGGCCAACCGTCCACGTGTCAATGATCCTTCCGCAGGTTCACCTATGGAGACCTAGTTATGGCTTCTCCTTCCTCCAGATGGTAAGGTTCCATCGCCAGTTGCAAGCCGCTGAGATCCCGCAATCCAAACACTTCGTCAGGCGATGCAAACTATTGTCGGGGCGACGGGGGATGGACAAGCCAAAGCGACAGCAGCTCGGCGTCGACGATCTGTAGGAGGACAACAGCAGCTGGAGTAATGTCGCCGTGGATGCTACGAAGGAGAAAGGCGTCAGCTTGGATGGTTGACGTATCTGGTCACGCTGATGGGCCGGGTACGATACGGAAACGGACTAGGAGATGGCTATCAGATGGAAGGGGGAAGGAGGGTGGGGGGGGGCGGAGGTTCGAAACTCCGCTCCGATACCAATGTGACGCACGTGCGGAGATGGTGAGAGAGAGAGAGAGAGAGAGAGAGAGAGAGAGAGAGAGAGAGAGAGAGAGAGAGGAGATGGACACACACAGGAAGCAGCGGCTGGGTGAAGGAGGTCCAGTCCGGCTCAATGAACGAACGAACAACTGAGTGAATGAACCTCTCGCCCTGGTCCTAGGCCGAAGTGATATACAGGCCTAGGTCCAGGTGCGGAACAACCTGGTACCGGACCAGGGTTAGGCCGACGGCCTGAAACTGGTCCAGCCTCACTGCCAGGCCGTAGGGGTACCGCTACACCGTGTTTTTTTATTTGTTTTTCTCCACAACCAGATATTGTTTCTAATATAAATGGTCTGGTTGTTGTTTCTTTGGGTTTTGACTGCTTGAACTTTTAGGGTCTGATATTGTTTCTAAGATGAATGGTCTGATCGTTGTTTACTTTGGAAGGTTTTTTAACAGATTTTGGACATTGTCTAGCCAGGGTACTCTTCTTTTTTATGGTACTGAGAAAATGGTTTGGACATTATTGCTAAGATAAATGACTCAAATCTTTGGATGTTTCTTTTGAGGGAGGTTCAGACCAAAAGACCAGACATTATTTCTAAGATGAATGGTTTAGTCTAAGACCACAAACATTTAATTTGAACTGAGAATATGACTCTCTATATTTTACTATTCATATGTATATCTATGGGAACAAGGCTAGCCGAACATTCAAGTTGTTTCTAAGATTAATTGTCTGACTATAGCCTTATCATAAAACGAGAGAGTACAATTAAGATTTATAACAGAAAGTAACTTGGGTCGGTTGAGCATGGTTTCTTAGATGAATGACTCAGTCCTACGCTCACTTTGAACACTAAGCTTGTATATATATATATATATATATATATATATATATATATATAACTTGGTTATTAAACAAATTAGGACAACTAAGCATTGTTTCTAGGATGAATGACTTCGTTACATATCAAATGAAAAGAGAAGTAGTTGTGCAACATTTTCGTGTATAACTAAGGCATAAAGTTGATCATTGTTTATAAGATGAATGACATAACTCAATGTCCTATGTAAACTAGGGTAAGAAATTAATCACCTGATGGTTCAACTAACTACTTGTTTGAAAAAATAATTTAGGATTTTTTTTTTGTAACAGTACTTACTCATAGTGGTATGGATTTGCATGTGGTTTGAGTGTAAGTTATACTTAGTCTGAGTATCAACCTTGATAGGTAGTTAATTTAGATGTTTGTCATGCACTAGAGTTATAAGAGTTAGTTCAATTTTTGTATTTTCAAGGTTAAGTTTATTTTTCGTACTTGACTTTGTATAAATTTTGAAACGTCACTTTCACTGAGGGAAGTGCTGCCAAAATTTCTGCAAATCCAAGGAGTAAGTCTAGTTTTTCCTTTGCAGATTTCAGGTTTTGTTTGAGTTTCATATCTGGCTTAGTAAAAATCCAGGATGCCTATTTTTTTAGGGGAAGTGTTGCCCAAAATTTTACTCAATTCGGGAGTTATACAAATTTTGACTTTGTGAAATTAGAGTTTTATTTAGATTTTTTTATTTAGCTTTGTATAAATTTAGAAATGACAATTTCTCTAGGGGAACTGCTGTCAAAATTTATACAAATCTAAAGAGTTTGTTAAATTTTTCCTTGTGAGTTGTAGTTTAAATTCATGATGTGATTGTAGGTATGTTTTGTGAGTTGTAGTCTAAATATACAAATTTGCGATGTGATTGTAGGTATGTCTTGTAAAATGAAGTCTAAATTTGACTATTTGTCTGCGATTATATGTATATTTTTGAAGGGGGTGAAACTGTGATTGTGAGAATAATCGCCTCGCGTTCTGTACCCCGCTGTATTTATATATTATGTATTCGCGCAGTCTACCATGACCATGTGATCAAACAGATCTGTATTGAGAGAAAATGAAGATTCCTTTTATCATTTTTTTCTTAGAACTTGTATAGTTCGACATTAAAGTATGTGGTAGCTATCAAAGTAAGCCCCCTTGACCTGTTTTCATGCCTCAAATGATGGAACCTTATTTTTAGGGTCAGACGTGGTTAACTGCGACAAAGGGTCAATGTCCGCCTACCACTCGCCTATGCAGGGTATAAAAAAGGGTAGAACTCGCAATCGTTTTTACGATTCTCTAGCGTGGACAGATTAATCCCTCAAGACGCATGTCAACAACACTTGAGTGTCAAAAATGACCCTGAAGACCAATACGGGCCACATGACTATAGGCACTACATAGTACGTCATTCTTGTGACTACTTATGTATTCATGCATGGCTAGTCGATATGACAAAACCTACGACGTTGCGATATTTATTCAGAGTCTCACGATCGTCTTTTGTTTAATTTTGTCATTAAAATGTTATCAGTCGGATACAAAAAGAGACTAAGCGGGATTTATCTGTGAAACCCAAATTTATTTTTGCATGTTATATCGCGTGGTTAGATGGACCATCATCGTCGACCAACGTTGAACCTCACTTGGGGCATCAACCCCCAGAGTGTCAGCTCGCGCGCGGGTTCGATTTAGGCGTTCGACCGCTTGTACACCCTACACTACGACGTAGGAAAAATGTCATCGGTCGGGCCACCTCTTTGATTGCAACCGAGCAGCTTTCGCATGTGCTTCAGTAGCTCCGCGGGGGTACGCCTGTCCAATGGTGGTGACAGCCCCTTCAACAAAGGTAAGTTGTGCCTCGCGTGACTCCTATCATGTCGTAGGGGTTCGTGAGAGGTGCGGCTGGCACACTCAGTCGGAGCGGTGAAAGCTTCACTTGCGAAGAAAAGTCCTGCAAAATCCCGTGTGACACAGTCGAGAGGGTCCCCCTGCGGGACCGATCCGCTCCACAACGCACATTATCTAATGCCTACAAGAATGAAGGAATTCGGATAACAATATAATTTTCCAAGGAAGGTTCCTCGCTCCTGGTTCTGAGCATGGGGGGCACCCCAGCCAGATGTATGCGGATTAATGTGGATTTGTATGGATAACCCCAACTGAGATGCAATCCAGATTTGTTGCAATACTCGACCTCCTTGCGAATCCAAATCCTGCGATCAAAATGTGGCTCCACAGCCAAGATCCAAGTCGCTCACCCGTTCTCGGATAATGGAGTCCCTCTCTCGAATGTGTACTACCAAGAAATGTGGAAAGTCTGCAAAAAACTACCAAGCACGAAGTGATCTTCCTTGATTTGGTTGATTGTGCACAGAGCTCCGTTGGACGCCGAAAGCCTGTTCATAAGAGGAATGGAGGTGGATATCCTCTGCCCAAGATGCCACATTAGTCTGGAGACATTCAACCATTTGTGGGAGGAATGCCCATTATCGGTCCGTATCTAGAAATAGTAGGTCCACCATTCGAAGGAGCTTAGCGGCCCAGGGGAATTGGAATGCGACCTTAAGTGGGCACTGATGGGCCAACTTCCCTCTACATTGAAATATGGGAAGATGGACCAACTTCTCACGGTGGCAATTTGGTGGATCTGGAAGGAGAGGAATTTCATTATGTTCCAAAAGAAATGCCTTTTGGACGAAGCCTTAAAACGGGGAATGAAGTTCACAGTGCGTCAAATGATTGTGGTAGATTGGAGGAGGAAGGTCCCGAGCGGGCAAAAACCAAGCAAATCTAAAGCATAACTATGTTTTCTATGCTCCTGGGCCAAGAAAAATAAATTGGCAACGGTCTCATTCGACGAGAAATTAATACTGACCTTCTTACTAAGTTTCGACAGCGCAGCTGCTTCGGAGTTAATACCTAGAGGGGGGGGGGTGAGAGCGATTACTAAGGTAGAGTAAACTCAAGAAATACCTACTGGGTTCTGGTCACATTGGTTGTGGCACTATATCCGGTCACTCGGTATAGCAGTAAGTTATGTCTTTGATATTCGTTATAAGATCCGCTTAATGTTCCGCTGGTAACAGAAGATATCCACTAGTGGTTGCCTGCATAACTGTAGCCTTAGAATGTCCTTTCTTCCTTTATCCATCTCAATCTTATTAGAGGTAGCTTACTTTCTTTTGCTGGTCAATACAGTGGTAAGTTGCTTTGTGTTCGTCTTCTGGTCATTTGTGAAAGTTCTGGTTCAGCTGTGACATTCATAAGCGAAACTGATTAATGCTATCAGGACAACTCCAAATAGAATTATGAGGGTCCTAGCCTCATCTCATTTGCTGATGATATGAAGAACATATAGAAAAAATAATAATAATAAATTAAAAGTGTCGGTTTTCCTAAGGTGTTGTATAGCCAAAGCAAGTTTTGTGTCGAACTGTGAATGTCGAAAATTGTCTGATAAGTGTCAATTTATTTTTTTATAAGTTTTAAGGTTAATTCTTTAAGACCAACCAATTTAACTTGAATTATATGTCGAATCTGGATATGGCGGTCTTTCATGCCGTTTTTTATTGTGATTATAGTAGTAGTGGAACCCCGTAGCAACCACATTCGTGCTGAAGCCCTCAACAAGGGAACATGGAGGAGTTGCACCCACCAGCAAGTGCGATACCTGCTACAGCAGGTGAGGGATATCCTCTGCCCAAGATGCCATATAAGTTCGGAGACATTCAACCGTTTGTGGGGGGAATGCCCATTATCGGTTTGTATCTAGAAATGGTGGGCCCACCATTCGAAGGAGCTTAGCGGCCCAGGGGAATTGGAATGAGACCTTAAGTGGGCACTGACGGGCCAACTTCCCTCTAGATTGAAATATGGGAAGAGTTGGGGATATGTGGCAGTAACACTTCTCACGGTGGCAATTTGGTGGATCTGGAAGGAGAGGAATTTCATTATGTTCCAAATGAAATACCTTTTGGACGAAGTCTTAAAACGGGGAATGAAGTTCACAGTGCGTCAAATGATTGTGGTAGATTGGAGGAGGAAGGTCCTGAGCGGGCAAAAACCAAGCAAATCTAAAGCAGACTGGCAACGGTCTCGTTTGGTGGGATATTAATATCGACCTCCTTACTAAGTTTCGACAGCGCAGATGCTTCGAAGCTAATACGGGGGGGTGGTGATGGGGGGGGGGTGAGAGTGATTAGTTAGGTAAAGTAAATTCAAGAAATACATACTGGGTTCTGGTCACATTGGTTGCGACGCTATACCTGGTTACTCGGTATGGCAGTAAGTTGCGTCTTTGATATTTGTTATAAGATCCGCTTTAAGTTTCGTTGGTAACAGAAGATATCCAATAGTGGTCGTCTGCATACATGTAGCCTTAGAATGTCCTTTCTTCCTTTATCCATTTCAATCTTATTTGAGGTAACTTACTGTCTTTTGCTGGTCAATACAGTGGTAAGTTGTTTTGTGTTTGTCGGCTGGTCATTTGTGAAAGTTATGGTTCAACTGTGACATTCATAAGTGGAACTGGCTAATGCTGTCAGAATAACTCCAGGTAGAATTATGAGGATCTTAGCCTCATCTCATTTGCTTATGATATGAAGAACATCTAAAAAAAAAATAAAAAAAATCAAAAGTGTCGGTCTTTCTAAGGTGTTGTATAGCCAAACTAAGTTTTATGTCGGACCGTGAATGTCGAAAATTGTCTGAAAAGTGTCATTTTTCTTAAAAAAAGTTTTAAGGCTAATTCCTTAAGTCCAACCAATTCAATTATATGTCGAATCTGGACAACACGGTCTTTCATGCCTTTTTTTATTGTCATTATAGTACTAGGGGAACCCTTTAGCAGCCACATCTGTGTTCAAGCCCTCAACAAGGGAATATGGGGGAGTTGCATCCACCAGCAGGTAGGCGATACTGGCCAGGGGTCAACCGGTAGCATCAGGACCGAGCTTCTTTAACGGGTCAATCACTGTGTCTTGTCTTCGGTCCCCTCCCCCTATGAACATCAGAAGTCTCTGCTGCTCAATGCCACTTGGGGGGACCAACAATTTATCTCTAGGTGGCGGGTGCCAGCGTACCCAGTAAGGTACATGAGGCCAATGAGGATTGAACCCAAGACCTCCTTAATGCCACTTGTGTGCCTTACCAACTGAGCTAGGTCATTGGATAGTGTCAAATATTTCACTGTTTAGGGCCGCACCACACCAATGTCAAAACTGTGAAGTATTTGACAACAGTCATACTATTGTTCGACATTTACGATTTCGACACAAAGGGTCTCGCCACACCACTATTGAAACGTGGCAAGATGCATCTGTTACTATGAATAGCAACAAATTCATCTCACGACTTGTTCGGAAAGATGCATTCACGCTTTCTTATCTTCGACAGTGGTGTGTCGAGGCCCAAAGACCGCCTTCGCCACAGGGATAAGCAGAGTTTCGTTGTTAGAAAAAAAAAATAAAAAAATGCAGGATATTGAGGTCAAGACATGAGAAGAAGACGCGGGATATTGAAGCCAAGACACGAGAAGAAAACGTGGGATATTGAGGCAAAAATGTGAGAATAAAAAGCGGGATATTGAAGCCACAAAACACTGAAAACGGACAACTTTCACCACCTCGTAAACAAGGTGTCGACTTTCAGGCCACTGCAAGCTGACCGTTTCACACCAATGTCGAAATCATTTCGACATTTTTTTTATTATTTTTATTTTAAAGGCTAATTTATTTTTACGGATAATTTGCATAATACCCCCATAAGTTGAGATATATGTCAAAATATCCCTAAAAGATGTGGGTAGAGCGGAATGTCGCTTTTACAATTTTTTATTTTTATGAAATACCCCTGGTGTCGATTGTACTCCCATCTTTGCAATATACGCCTACCACGTACTGTCCAACTTCGCAAAATGCGGCAGCACTTGCTAACTTTTCCTAGGTGCTATTGCAAAAGGCTAAGGCCCAAACGGGGAGGTTCATATTGCAAAGTTGCACACCCGCCTGACAGGGGCACAACAAAAAGATTTTGGTCCAAAAGACATTCCGCTCTATCCACATCTTTGACGGACATTTTGACATATATCTCAACTATGGGGGTATTTTGCAAATTCCCTTATTTTTAAGCCCAACCAATTCATTTACCTGTCGAATCTGGACAGGACGACCTTTCAGGGTTTTTTCTTTGTAATTGTAGTATTACAGGGAACCCCGTAGCAGCCACGTCTGTGCTCAACCCACCAACGAGGGAACATGCGAGAGTTGCACCCACCAACAGGTGTAATACCTGCTTCAACAGGTGGGCGATACCGGCCACAGGTCAGCCGATAGCATTAGGACCGAGCCTCTTCGATGGGCCAGTCGTTGTGCCCCCCCCCGGTTCCCTCAACAACTTGTGTGGCGAAAACAAAGTGTCAAAGACTTGTGTTTCATCATTGATGTGGTGAGACCCTAACTCTGAATATACCCAAGGCCGTTCACTTTGATATTTTTTTTTCCCCAAAAAGGAAAAAAAAATTGTTCATTCCAAAACAATTGACTGGAGGCTAGAGATCTCACAATTCAACCCGGAGTTATCATGGCAGCCTTAGTTAGTTTCTCTTAAGCCACCAATACATGGCCCCAGACACCTTGAGAATTTGAAATGAGTCTCTCCGAAGAAATTAGGGGTTCGAGGGCTTAGGGCAGCTTCGGCCTGGGGGGGAAGGTATGTTGTCTTTTATCCCACGTTGTTGGGTGGTCCCGTTGGTGCAGACTTTTTCTGGTTCATTTCTTGCATCGCACGGAGCATTCTGTGTACAGAGGGAACAAACTTCTTTTTGGTTGTACGATACTACCGTTGTTTCCCCCCCCCCACCCACCCTTCTATCTATGGCAGTACCCGTTTCCATACAACGAGGTTGAAATGTGCTCAACAACAACTGGAAGGACGGGGGGGTCGTCGTCTCTGTGGGTTCAACATGTTCCATCTTTGCACGTGTGACTGACTGCTACGTGACACCTCCCCGAAGTGGGTGCGGAGTTGTCCAAGGTGGGTTGTGGCTAACATGTGACGTGCCAACTTCCGTACTTGAACGAGCTTCGAAAGCCCTGAGTTTTGCTATTCATTTCTTTTCAATCCCTAATGAGCTTCGGGGTATCTTTTTTTTGATCGGCGGGTAATGCATGGTATCAATGGCTGCAAAGGCCCTCCCACTCTTAAGACTTGTTGTTTTTCTCGAACTTTTGCATAATTTCTTTTCGGCAATCCATGAATTTACATAGGAATTACGCATATTCGACAATCCATGATTTTATGAAGGAATTATGTGCGCCATAGCGAGAGCGTTAGAAATTTTGGGTAAGACAGAGGCTTCGGGGTAGGAAGTGAGACGACCACAATCCCAGGTAAACGGTGGAACAAAGGAAAGCTGCATATTTACATGATGTCTCTATTGGACGCTGAACCCCGTTTCCAACAAGTGTCACTCCCCACCAATAAATGAAGTAGCCAAACAACCAAAGCGTTAATTATGGTGGTTCTCTCACCACCATTGGGATAAAGGCTTTGCACATGGGCTTTCATAGATAAATGAAAAAAGAAATAATTCAAAAAAAACTCAAACAATATTTTTCAATGGGGAAGTCGTACGACTCACTAATCTAAGTTGTCCCTTCTTACACACTCCATCTATGTACACAATGTTGATAATCCTTGTAAGGACATGAGAAATCTGAGAGGTTAGAGATAAACATTATTGCAAGCGGAGTAGTGGTTTTGAGACAAAGAAAATGTTGGAAGTAGGCAATCATTGTAAGAAGTTAGCACAACCATATAAGAATGTAAAATAAGGAAAGCCATTGTTTCTTAATATTGAGATTCTATATTTAGATATAGGTGCAAGGACATGTACTTATGACGAGGATTCGCTTACGTTTTCACAAAAAAAAGTAGGAGAATGGCAAACGGAGGGTGTGATGGAAACCATCTGCTTTAGACTTAAAACTTTGCGAGATATGTAAGCGCAATCTCACTACTCTTTGCGATCCCATATGGACACCAATGATATTCTACGCCGGCAAGTGTAGACAAACATAAAACAACAGTTATTAAAAAAAGAAAAAGGTATTTGGGTTGAATTCCTTGTCTTTCGACATTCCCATTGCATCTTTCTTTGAATCTTTATTACTTTTATTTTGTTATTATTTATTATGATTTTTATTTTTTAAGGGATAATTTGTAAAATACCCCCAAATTGAGATATACGCCAAGGTGCCCCTAAAAGATGTGGGTAGAGTGAAATGCCCCTCTCACAAAAAACATGTTTTGTCAAATACTCCTGGCATCGGTTGGACCCCCCAACTTTGCAAAGTGCCCCGATACTTGCTAATTTTTCCAAGGCCCAATTCCAAAAGGTTAAGGCCCAAACCGCGAGGTTCATATTGCAAATTTGCACACCCGTCTGACAAAGGCATAACACAAAGATTTCGGCTCAAAAGGGCATTCCGCTCTACCCACATCTTTCAGGGGCATTTTAGTATGTATCTCAACTAATGGGAGTGTTTTGCAAATTATTCTTTTTTTGAATAATGCAGAAACGCATTTTTTTCTCCCTCAATCTTTTGGGGGGGATTGAGTTTTGAATTTGTCATTTTAATTCATCCTTCCCTTTGTTTAATTCATGGATGAAATAAAAGAACTGGCAGCGAAACGAATTGGAATGAAACCATCAACCATTCTGATGTTTTTAAGTCTCCCTCCCCTCCATCATCCTCCCTGCTTGTGCTCCTCCCACCCCATCAGTCCTCATTTCTTCCTCTGCAGATCAAGCTGAATTTCCATCGTATAGGAAGATCAGACCTAAATTTTTGTGCAACTGTAGATTTGACTAGAAGGCAGGATACAAAGGCAAAGGAGACCACAAGTGCGAGGAGAAAAAAAAAAAAAAAAAAAAAAAAAAGGCAAGGAAGTTATTTCTGCCAAGTTGGGCCAGGAGCGAGATCCCACTACCGATGTATGTGGAGTAGTGTGATGGCTGCAGGACGTCCGGGCGACATCCGTGTGGCATCCTTTACTCCGCGGTTAGTGTTGAAAAAATATCAAAATGCCGCAATTCTGACAACCGAATGCTGTCCACCCGCCGCGAACTGCGGTCAGTTGTTAGGTTGTGGATCTTCTAACAATTCCGCTAGTATGTTGTGCATGTGCAGTGTGCTGGCAATGTGGAGTGCCCCTAGGGCGTGTAATTTGCCGACCCACAGGGCCTTGCCCGTCTCCATTACCTCTCAAGTGTCACTGAATCCGATGACACAACTTGGAAAGGTTTAGAGGCAGTGGTATTTGTTTTTTTTTGTTTTGTTTTTTTTTGTCAGAGGTTTAAGGGTGATCATTTTTCGTGATGGTGGGTCTTCCGGCCGTGTTTGTTGGCCACGGGAGGTGGGTGGCGACTGTTGTTTCCCCTGCTAGTATGAGGCGATGTGGAGGGCTGCAACGGTGGTCCGGGGACAGATCGTTGATCCGTTCCGCCTGGATGTTATCCATGGTCCCCGTGGGCCATCCTGCTTCAGGACCACGAAATTGACAACCAACAACGACTGATTAGACAAACCAAACTCGTATGCAAGCATGTTGGAGATTAGACAACAAACAAGTCGCTCCATATTCCGAACTGAGGACGCATATGTTGGGACTTGCAGCCACTGGGAGTGTTGGGAACTGCACAAGTGGTTATCGGGTAGCTGAAAATTCAGGAATGAAAATTATGAAGTGAGAGTTTTTGGCAGTCTGAAAATCCTAAATGGTCCTGAAGTGGGAAAAGGTCCGAAGACCCTGAAAACCGCCTCTTTAGGCAGGCTGCATCCTGAAGTGGTGAAGGGTGTTCTAAAGTGGTCAACTGAAAGTTTTGGGCAGTCTGAAAATCCTCAATGGTCCTGAAGTGGTGAAAGGTCCGAAGACTATGAAAACCACCCTTCACCGCTTGAGGATGCAGCATGCCTAAACAAGTGGTTTTCAGGGTCTTCGAAACTTTCACCACTTCAGGACCATTCAGGATTTTCATACCTGAAT
>BFEA01000123.1:2667142-2679829 GCA_003427395.1 Chara braunii
CGTGCCTCTGCAGGCAAAGGAACGAAAACTGCATATTTGCTAAAGCGGTCCACTACGACCATGACTTGGCTCTTACCATGTCTACTCTTGACTTGAGTGTCCATGAAGTCTATGGACACTGAGTCCCCCGGCTGATCCAGAATAGGCAAGGGTCTGAGAAGACCTAGGGGTGCGCGTGTTGTAGACTTATTCCTTTGGCACACTTTACAACTGCGAACATACTCTATGCAGTCATTCTTCATTCCGGGCCATGTATACGCATGCATCAGGTTGGCTAATGTCTTTTGCCAACCGAAATGCCCTTCAATATCGTGGCATTCCCCTAAAATCAAACTGCAGATCTCTTCGCTGTTGGGAACGCACAGGCGGTCAAACACATTAGTCTTCTCAAACAACAACCCGTCTGTAGTGCGGTAATCTGGTTCAGTCTCTGGGACCTCTCTAACTCTCATTAGGAGGTCGCTATAGATAGGGTCCTGCGCATATGCTTGCTTCACTTTCTCCTGCAGGTCTCTCCCTATATCCAGATAGTGTACTACGGCTCCAAAGTAATCTGATCTCCTACTCAGAGCATCCGCAACTACGTTGTATTTGCGCTTCACTGGCTTGAGCTCAAAGTCGAATTGGTCTATCTCTGCGGCCCACCTAGTCAACTTAGGCATCATCTTGGCCTGAGTCTTCAACCATCTAAGCGTTTCGTGGTCATAATACACTTTGAAGTGCCTCCCAAGCGGATAGTGCTTCCAATGATCTAAAGCCTGCCTGAGAGCGTAGAGTTCTCTCTCGTACGTGGAGGTAGCGACCTTCTCACAGGGCATCCTCACTGACATGAACTCTACGGGTCTATAGCCATTACTGTCGTCTTGCTGCAACACGGCGCCTATCCCATACTGACTTGCGTCCGTGGTGACGACAAATGGCAAGGACGGATCTGCAACTTTGAGGACAGGATACTCTATTAACGCGCGCTTTAGCTTCTTAAGCGCAGACGTACAATCTCTGTCCCATTGCCAGATCGCCTCTTTCTTCAGCAATTTGCGCAAGGGAGCGGCGATAGTGGAGAAGTTCCTCACGAACTTCCTGTAGTAGTTAGCTAGGCCTAGGAACGACCGCAACTCTGTCAATGTGCGGGGCGTCGGCCAGTCTCTAATCGCCACTATCTTACTGTCCTCTGGCTTAACGCCATCTCCGTCTAATACGTGGCCTAAATACATGACTTGTGTCTTGGCCCACTCGCACTTCTTCGCGTTGATCTTGAAGTTAGCCTCTCGTAGCTTCTCCAAGACCTGCCTCATATGACCCTGATGCTCCTGGAGGGTCTTACTAAAAACTAGGATGTCATCTAAATAAACTACGACAAACCTATCCAACCAGGGTCTAAACAGATCATTCATGCAACGCTGAAATGTAGCTGGCGCGTTGGTTAGTCCAAAGGGCATCACTATGAACTCATAATGCCCATATCTAGTCCGGAACGCAGTTTTGTACTGGTCGTCAGGATGGACTTCTATCTGACGGTATCCGGATTTCAAGTCTATTTTGGAGAAATACTTGCAACCCTGCACCCGATCTAAAAGATCGTCTATCGTGGGCAGTGGCTCCGCATTCTTTACAGTAATCGCATTCAAACCCCTGTAGTCTATGCACATACAAAACTCTCCTTCCTTCTTGGGGACAAATAAAACTGGTGCTCCAAAAGGAGACGAACTGGGCCTGATCCAACCCTTCTCAAGGAGTTCGTCTAACTGCTTGCGAAGCTCCTCTAACTCTCTAGGGGACATTCGGTAGACTGCACCCTTAGGAGTTCTACTGCCAGGCTCTATCTCTATCCTGTGCTGGATGGGTCGCGGCACTACTCCTGTCGGCGACTCAGTCAAATCTTTGAACTCTTCCAGCAGCTTGGCAAATGTTGGATCTATGGAACTATCCTTTTCTTGGCCCTCAGTGACAGGTCTAACATAAACTACAAAGACCTGTTCCTCTAACTGCTCCTTTTTGACTAATCGCGCGAACGCGGGAGCACTGAGACAGCAATGTGCCAAGGTGTTGTCTACACCAGACACATGGAACAAGCGGGCAATCTTAACCTCGCCTGACGGACTAGGGAGCCTACACTCATGCTCTCTCAAATGGAGTGTGGCCCCTGCTGCCTCTCCCCAATCCATTCCCAATACCATGTCAAAGGGAAGGTCATCCTGTACGAGGAGCATCAGGGAATGGAGAACTTTCTCCACCTTCCCATCCTTTTCTAGGCGAAAGTACGCCTGGACTCCCTCTACATAGTCCTCAACTCGCATCGTGCGGTTGTCTGCGAGGACACTGACTATGGGGTCTGCCAATTTCTGGACTTTTAGTCCCAGCCTCAACTTCTTCAGCGCCCTGCGACTGATGTAACTACGGGTAGCCCCTGAGTCTATAAGGGCCCCTACTCTACTCTTGAACACCTCTACATCTACCAAAATCAGTTGTCCTTACTCTCTTTCTTCATCTTGGCTCAGGCTGGCATTCTCTCCTTCAACTCTTTCGCCACACCTGTGAGGGACGTGCCTAAAGAGACGCTAACACAGGCGGTCTCTGGACAGCTAGCTAGGCATGGGCCTGCAACCTCTGTCATAGGTTCATGTGGGTTGGGAGTGTCATGTTTGCGCGCGCTCACTTCTCCACATGACCTTGAAGTAGGGGCAGCTGCAAACCCTACTGGCGGCTGCTTTTGACTGTTGGGCAGCCCAACGGGCCTGTCTATACTTAGGACAAAATTTAATGACGTGCGCCGGGTCACCACAGAATACGCACTGACCCATGTTCACGCGTTCCTGCCATAATCGTTGGTCCAAGCCCAAGTCTTCCCAGGGCCTGCCCTGTGGCAAGCTTGGGTGCCATCCTCCTTGAGGTGCTCTTCCACCTCCTCGCTGTGGGGACCGATCACCCTGACGATTTAACGGGGGACCTTGACCCCTACCTCCCGCTTGGCGGTTTCCCTGTCCGCCAACCCCCTGAGCGCCCGGTCCTCGGCCTCCCATGGCCTGGCCCCTTTGGCCCTGGCCTCCTTCTCTACCTTGCGGCCTCCCTCCGACCACGACAGCAGCGTAAGACCTCCCCTGCCCTACACTACTGTACTCCTCCCCTAGGCCCCACTCAATCTGATCATATGGGACCTCTTCTGTACCACCCTCCTCTAATGTCAGGATCAAGTGATCCTTGGCCTTGACTTGGCCCGAGATGGTACGATCCTTCCACTTCTTCCCTTTCTCCAGGTCCTTATGCCAGAAAGTGGTAACTGGCATAGAGTTCGACTCGTACAGGACGACTTCTCTACTCAATGCATCGTAAGTGATGCCGGCCTGCTGGGATTTGTCAAAGAAATGCCCGCGTAGGGCCTCTGGAACGGCACGATAAAACAACTGGACCAGCTGGGGCTTAGTGACCCCATGGTCAGGGACGGCTACCACGTCGTCCATGGTACCCTTGAGTGCCTTGGCACTCCTCCATTGCTGTGAGTGGATCGTTTGGAGCTTATCAGAAGCTCTAATGCCTCGCGTTGGGTCAGCGAAACGCTCCTTGAGGAGCTTGAGGAATTAGGAAAGAGGGGTGACTTTGGAATATGCAACCAGGTTGTTTTCACAACCGGCTGTACGCGCAAGAGACCTGGCGAAGCTAGCTGCGTCATCTTTCAGGGCCTGGAAGGCCACGAGGACTTGTTCCTCCATCAGGATATGCTGTAAGTAGATATAACTGTTGACACCGGCTTCCCAGTTGTCAAAGTTTTCTTCCTTCTTTCCCCCGTAGGCATCTGGGAACTTAAGTTTCACTGGGTCCTTACGGGGTCTGGCCTCTCCTTCCACAGCGGCTGCAGCTTTGGCACCCTGAATGGCGCCCTCACAAAACTTCCCTACATTGTCCCTGAACTGTTTGACTTCGCCCCCAATGCGGGTGACGATTTCGTGCGCAAAATTCCTGAAACCGGACCGCATGGCACTGAATGCTACATCCTGGCTCCAGCTTGCCTGGCGCTCCTCCATCCAGGCCTTGCTCAACACCTCTAGGTAGCCTAGTACCTTGTCCCACTTGGCCTTATCATCTGGCTGGGCCAGCACCTCCGCTCTACATTCCTGCACCTTTGCCACTGCTGCGGTCATCTTATTCACTTCCTCTCTCCTCCTCTTCTTCTCCCTCTTCATTCTCAGCTTCCATGCTAACTTTTGCTCGTCTTCCCTCTCTCTTCGTTCCATCGGGTCCGTCATGGCTGCTAGCTCAGCGGCCAGCACAGCCTTCTCATCCTTAGTCACATATGACTCCGCCTCCTCGTCTTCCCCCAACGATAAATTAGCGACCCACTCGCTGATCTTCTTCCCCAGCTCAGGATCTGTCTCCCACTTCATCGTGCCACCACTGCTCCCTTTTCCACTCTCAATCCTCGTTCTCTCTTTCTCTTCTTCTGCTGCCGCTTCTGCTTCAGCAACTTTTCTTCTTTCTTCCTCCTCTTGTTGTACTCTCTTCATCTCCTCCTCCAACCTCTTCATCTTCGCCGCCTGCTCGTCTGCGATAGCCTTTAGCTTCGCTTGCTTCTCACGTTCTTTCCTCTCCCTATTCTCTTGGACTAAGGCGGCCATCTTTTCTTGCTGCTCCTTACTATAGGGGTTAGTCTCTAACCCAGTACGGGTCTCAACCATGGTGATAAGMGTAYAACYRGGTTAGTGGTTCCAAACCWCACCACGTGGACTCTGACCCCTGACTGACAAACCTATTGACTCAATCTAATGACTCACAGAATCCTGACAGGGATCCTGCCAACTAGGATCTCTAGCCTAGACCTATACTATGGCTGTCACTACTGAACCAATGGCTGATCAGGAGGCATTTAAGGAGATCCCCCGTAACTCCGCAAGAATTCTTTAACGTCGCAGACAGGACGACGTGATCAGCTTGGTTCTGCYTGTGCTTTCAGCCCACAACTCAGCCTTTCCGGCCTACTGTGCTACACCGAGCAACCCGCCGGTCTATACCGGTCCTTGGGAGGGTTTGACCTCCGGGACAGTCGAGTCGTCAGACACAGATCCTCAGCCTTACTTGGTCCGGTAGGGGAGTGGTTCCAACAGGCCCTCAACACTTAAAGACGGCCTCCGTTTCAGCTTGCAGCTCAGAGTTCGGACCCTCTACACTGAAACTGAGCAGACCTGCCGGACAGTACCGGTCATTGGGCTAGACGAGTTGTTTAACGAGCGCTCGCCGCTCATGCCCAGGTCTCCAGATANGAGAGAGAGAGAGAGAGAGAGAGAGAGATCTGACACATTTAGAAGATTGGCTGTCCCTCTCGCATCATACTAAACCCATGATGTAATGAGCCCGAACCAGATGGAATCAGATTTCAGGTCGTTGTCAGTGATTTGTTTGGGTATAAATACTGGAGCAGCAGCTCAAGTATTTGCACTAGCGCAACCATAAATCCTGAAGCTCCAGTCTATTTATACTCTTGTCAATTCCCACCATCCCTGATCCCAAACAAGCGTTTTCAGTATACCACAATTTCTATTAACGGAAGAGTGAAGGAATCCTGTCCGTCCGTTGTCACAGGGCCTCGCCACATGGCACACGAATGGAAAACGAAACAAGTGCATCTGCCCTCGGAAGGTGGGCAAATGCACTCGTTACTATTTATATCGAACTGATGAACCTGTCTATTTTCTGTGGGAAGATGCACTCGTTTCTTTTTTCGTTCGTGTGCCATGCCGTGGCGCCCACAATCTGATGACACAAGACAACATCTACGGTAGTCTCGTTTTGTAGAGGCACCACATTGAGCCACCTGAAGCTACGGTACGGTCTGGACCAGAACAGAACTATGCTCTTCACCCACCTCGAATAGAAGTCATGCTCATTATCGCTGTATTTAGAGAGAAAAAAGCTGGGCCAAGTATACAACTATGAAGACTGAGAGATGGTTAATGGAAGACCGAAAATTTGGGTTTTTTTGCCGTCTTTGAAAATTTTGTGAACAAACTATGCAGGCTCATAATACAAACAAACAAAAAAAAAAAAAACAGGAAAAAAAAAACGAAAAAAAAACAAACTCAAGAGCACTATAAAACCTTATTCAAGGACCTGAGCACTCGGTCGGCGGGAGATGGAACAGTCGCAGGAGACAGGCAGAGGGAAAGAAAGAGGATGGAGTGCTGTTTAGGTGTCCGTCGAAGGCTAGACCGATTAGTAGGACACCAAAAGGGTGGAAACCAAGTGGCAAGTAGTAGCGATAGTGGTAGAGCCCAGCAATCATTGATCAGAGGTTGATAGGACTTGTTAGGACTTTTGCAATCAGACTCGTTCTCAAACACACTTTTCATGCATGTAAACAACAACGCAGCATACTGGCGACATGCGCCCACTCAAAACTCAGAGATATGGCTTTCAGATACCAGTTCACTCTCAATTGGCCATGGYGACTTCAGCGCCCAAACATCTCACTGTTCACATACACTGGATCACCCTGGATATCCCACACGCATCACTCTAACACTCGAACACACACACACACTCRCTACTAACTACAGCTATGGSAGCTACTGCTGCATCTAATCCTATCGCTATACTAACTCCCTCYCTCTTGCCCACTGCGACCTCCGGGCTCATCTGCAGACCTCCTTGCACAAGACGCTATGGCAGCGCTTCCGCATGGCTCACGCAGGAATGAATGAATGGCTGGGCGCTGCCTCTTGATTTATACTTCAGAAACTCGTTGGTCTGCCCTTTGCCATCGGGCCTTGGTGCTCACAGTCCCCCTGTGGTACTTGCTGGACCGGACTGGGACTCTTTATCAGTTTCTGGTTGTTCGGCTTTATTGGCCCTGGTGGCAATTTTATTCTTCGCTCAGAGAGGGAAAGTCAGGACAGAGGTCCTTGGGACCGGAACTGCTCCTAGTTTAAAGTACCCCTCTGAAGCCTAAGCTAAGCTGGCTGATGCTTTCAGTATGTTCCCCTGGGTCGAATTGTGAGGATCCCCGGCCTCGTGTGGAAACTTTTTTTTTTTGTTTGTTTTTTTTTGTTTTGGGAAAGGTCGAAACTTTTATATTTCAAAACATCATAGGAGAGGACCTCACAATTCAACCCGGGTTTGAACTGGGGCCATTACCCAGATAGGCTGTGCTGAAAACCGGGTTCAGCGTCCCAGGGAGAAACCCCTATTATCAGATCTACATAAACTTACCAGACGGTCGCTGGAAACCGGGTCCAGTGTCCCATTCCTATGTTTATCAAAGCTTTCCAAAAAGGTGAAAGATAACTTCTCTGAAGCACAGATAAAAAAGAATTCAATGATCGAAAATCCCTTCGTCTATCCCTCATCCTAACTTCGCTGGTCCTCCTACCTATCTACTGTGTAGATTCCTATCACAGCAGACCTACCGTGGCCTGGTCACGGAGGTTTCAACCAGTGAGTTACCACCATTCTTCCCTCCCCCGAAATCTCTGCTAACTTATTGTCTCTCGCCCAGGATTTTGAAAACCAAAGCCGGCCTTTGCCTTGGCGACCCGAGCATCTTTTCCAGTCTGTTTTGATCTGTAGTCTCAAATTTGCTTTTACCATTTGTATTTGCTGATGCAGGTTTGCTGTTTCCTTGTTGAAGGCGGATGCGTTTCTGGCCCATCAGATCACCTGCATAATTACTCCTCTGCAAACCAAGGCTACGTAACCCCAGCCTTCCGCGTAGTTATAGCAGTGGTCTGGCAGCCCGCCATACAGAATCCAGTCATCCGTCCAGGGAAAAGCTCCACCAGTGCAGACCCTCCAGAACTCTATCCACCATTGCCACAAGGTATCTGACAGTGGGCAATGACAGAGAGCAGTTGGAATTATCTGTAGACTTTGAGCCCATAACAAGCTGGAATCCCGTTGAGTTGGTAGCTTCTTCAAGGCCTTCCACAGAGCTTGCCAGTTGGGAGCTTCTGCCAACGACCCTTTTATCTTCATATATCTCTTGTTTGCCAGTGCAGTAGGAGAGTTTTCTTGTTTCCATCTCAGTCTCATCGATCTCACTCCTACCGTCAGGGCATAGTGACATAATGGGACTGGGTTGTCGATTTCTCTATCCCCCTGCCGCCAGCCCAACAGGAGAGGTTCCACCCGGAAGGAGTCTGCTTCTCCCAGTAGGAAAGTATGTTTCTGAATCTGTAAGACACGAAGCTCTAGGAGTCCTATTGTAGACTGCACAGTTATGTCTTGAAATTTTATTAGTTGCACCCCTCTTTTAACTGTGGTCCCTTCTCTCCATTCTTCCACCCTCCACCCCCCCCTCAAGTCGGGGCCTATCAGTCTCCACACCAGGGACTCGTCCGCCTCTGGGCGCATCCAGGTACCCGATGAATGTTTGGACGAACTGCTCAGAGTTAGTGCCCAATGGCGCGGAAGAGCTTCAATTATCTTGCTTCTGTTATCAGATACGGAGCGCAGGCGTGGTAGCTTCTGTCTCAGCTGTTCTTCCGACAACCAGTCATCCGTTTCTTCGTCCCAGAGATGTTTGATGAGGAAGATCCCTTTTTCCACCCATGCCTTCCCGAAGTTACCTGTCCCATCCGTGGCCATGAAACTGCCTCCTTCTGGTGCAAGGATCAACGGGTTCTCGAATAGGCATTGCGCTGCAATCTCCTTCTTTGTGCCTGGTGGCTGGAGGGCTTCTGGGGATAGCTTTTTCCAGGCTCGAAGGATGCCTCTCCATAGCCTAGATTTAGTTCTTCTATTCAGGTATGATGGGATCAGGATGCACTGCCAAACATCTCCCGGACTTGACAGCGTCCACTCCTTCTGTAGTATGTACTCTGCAAGACGGACCCATAACTTGGTAGGGTCTTCGAAGAGTGCTTTGATCACCCATTTCGCGAGCAACGCTAAGTTTTGCAACTGGGGATCCTGAAGTCCCAAGCCCCCTTCTTCACGGGGGAAGCATACTGTGTCCCAGGCGGCTTTAGTAATGTATCCCTCGCCCTCCTCCGCCCCTGGTTTCCAAAGGTATCTCGCCGCAGCTGTTCTGATGGTCGAGTAAGCCTTTTGGAAACAATTTTAATAAAGTGCTTGGAGTTAAAAAAAAAAAAAAAAAAAAAAAAAAAAAAAAAAAAAAAAAAAAAAAAAAAAAAAAAAAAAAAAAAAAAAAAAAAAAAAAAAAAAAAAAAAAAAAAAAAATTTAGGGGAATATGGCACAGTTTCAGTGAAACTTTCACTGAAAACGACACCACCTATTAACCACGAGTGGAGATAAAGACTGTGCATTCTAATGCTAATCGGGTGAAGATGGTAGGACCCAAAAAAAAAAAAAAAAAAAAAAAAAAAAAAAAAAGATGGTAGGGGAAAAAGGCAAAATTTAAAGAAAAATTTTAACTAAAACAAACACCCCAATTAAACCCCAAGGGAAAAAAAAAATTGGGATTTTAAAAACAAAAGGGGTAAAAAAGTTAGCCCCCAAAAAAAAAAAAAAAAAAAAAAAAAAAAAAGATGGTAGGAGTTGGTTCGGTCCAGTTGCGGTGGTAAACTGTTAGTTATTAGTAAATAGTTATGTATGTGCAAGCGACTGACCTGCCCCATCAACAGAAGGGAGAGCAATTCGTCTTCCCGTTCTGCTCTTTTTTGTCTTTTTTGACGTTTTTCTTTTGGCGAAGATGTCGGTTTTGTATTAAAAAATGCCGGAAACCCAGGTTCATCAATGAATGAGGCTGACAAGTGCTTGGGACAGCCTTGGGACAATAGGGGATCTTTGAGCCTTGGGATTTCTAGAGTCTTGTTTTAAACCACCAGTACATCCGGAAAAAAAAACAGATTGAGCCTCTCGTAAACATTCGGGGGCCATGGAGCGTTAATAAAATGAATTGAATTGACAAAAGGTTGCATGGCCTCCTTTCTTTTCAGAAGATGCTCAATCTGCTTTTCGGGATGTACAGTAGATCTGAGGCCTCCTGGTATGCTGGAGCTGAGAGGATTTCTGGAAGTGGGCAAGATGACAGTCACAGTCAATCTTCCATGGAAAATGGAGTAATCAATGCTGCTCAGGGGTCCTTTGGACGGAAAGGAAGGAAGGAAGGAAGGGAGGGTGGGTGTTCAGTTTATGTATCCTTTGACTTGCTGGTGGAATAGGAATCGGACTGATGCTCCCTCCCAAGAATGCACATAGAGCCATTGTCGTAAGGACCTGTTTTATGGGGAAAACAAATAAATGATGGAAACTGGGTCCACTGTCCCTTATATCAGATGTACTCACTCAATGCCTGCCTCTTCCCGTTATGATCGCGAGATCCTGTTCCCATTCTTATATTATCCCTTTCTCCATTTATCTTCGATGGTCTACTGTGTATTACCATTTTGAGCTGTATGCTCTCACAGACTGTGTGCTCCTCTTGGACAAATGTATGCCGTGTATAGAGTACGTCGGAAAAAAAAAAAAAAAAAAAGAACAGGATATGGATGGTTCTTGTCCTGCAGAGTGTATATATCTGTGTGCGGTGCTCAGGGTTTAGTGTACACATGCCATATCTGTCTTGTTCCCTCCCTCCCTCCCCCCCGCCTCCTTCCTGTGAGTAGAGGAGCTGGGCCCAAATCCATTAGAATGTACCAATGTGTGTAAACTGCTTCGGAAATCCTTTGTTCTTAGGGTATGCTCACACTAGGACTTTTTAGACTGGTCTCTGACCATAATTTCGGTCAGATGCGTCCTATTCGTGCCGTAACTACGGCCAGATAAGCGCAGAAAAGTGCTCGTGTGAGTACGCCCTTGCTGAAAGCGGGCTGGTTATGGCAGTTTTGCACACAAGTTTTTGAGTTTGTGTATGCCGGTCTGTTTTCTGAATGGAAACAAGTCAATCACGTAAAAAAGGCAAGAGTGAATTGTGAGGTGATCTGACGAGCAAATCAACGGTGGTGGGTGGACTGCCTTTTCGCTGTCGCAGGCCCTAGGCTGCACTTGAAAGAGGATGTACCCTTCATGCCTCTGCCCACAGGGATTGCTGCTCCGTCGTCATCCTCACCTGAAAGCTCTGCTGAAGAAGACAGCTCGCGGACAACCTCTTCAAGATTGAACTCCACATGGAGACCTCTTGCTGTGAAATCAAGGGTGAACCCGGCCCATAAGTTTGATAAGTACAGAGGCGGTTATGATATCAGCAACTCCGACTACTGGGCTGTAAGTAACATGCATGGCTGAGTGAGCTAGAGCCACCTAATCCCCGCCTTGAAAGCAATGATTTTTGTATTTTCTTTTGTTCTGCTTTTTTTTTCTTTTTTTTTTCCCCCCAGAAGGGGCCCAGAAGGGGGGGGGGGGGGGGGGGGGGGGGGGGGGGGGGGGGGGGGGGGGGGGGGGGGGGGGGGGGGGGGGGGCGAGGGGGGCCAAGTTGCATATGGCCCCTCAAAGATGTGGATTTCCTCATAGGCACCTGAAAGCTGCAAAAATTAGAATGTCCTTCCAACAGTGGTCCAAATTTGCCAAATTTCCACTATGTGGACTAGAAAGCTTTTGGTTTCTGTCAATTCGAGGTTGCGGCAATTTGCGTATGCCCCCTCAGAGATGCGGATTTCCTCATAGGCACCTCAAAGATGTAAAATTTGTAGGATGCCCTTCCAACAGCGGTCCAAATTTGCGAATTTTACACTTTGTGGATTAGAAAGCTTTTGGTTTTCGGCAATTGGAGGTTGTTTGTACACCAGGATGAGTTTCAATTTTGCCCTTGATCTTGGGACAATTTTCGTTGAGCCCGGATGGACCTATGGTATTGCACAACGGATTAGTCGGTGAGGTGGAGCGCGGATGATGATTGCATTGTGTTCGTTTCCGTTTTGCGTGCACAACTTTGATCGTGCGGCATTACATTTGTGATTTCAGAACTTTGCCTGCTTGCGCTAGGAACCACGCTACAACTCCTACTCGATCCTTGCCTGCATCGCTTCTTCTCCCATGTCTTGTGTGGCATTCTCTGTTCCACACGGGCCCTTCATATTTCACCATTCCCGCAGTGCATGTTTTATGTGCAGGATTATGTAAAGTAGCTAACAAGTCATTGTGTTTGATTCTGGAATGATTTTTTACTTCTAATATAAATTGGGAATTTCTTCTCGTTTTTTTACAGAAAATAGAATTTTGAGAAAAGAAAATATTGTTTTCTTTCTTTTTAAAATTGTAAGTCCGTAAATTGCATTGTTTAGACAATGACTTAAAAGTAATCTTTTTTTTTGTTCACTATGTCTAGTGAAATTATTCATAAAACTTTCTTGAGAGCAGGGCCCGGTCCGTAGGCCTATGGGGTTAGCAGGGTTAGTAGGACCAGTAGGCCGAGTAGTACCAGGCCTGGCGCGTTGTTTCACTAGCACCAGGCCCCCGGTTAGAGGACCAGTTGGGCATGCAGTAGGGGGCACGGGCCCTGGGCGTCGTTTCAGGCCCTGGGCGCCGTTTCAGACCCTGGGCGCCATCCGCAGGCCATGGTACCGTTTGGGCGCCAGTTTAGGCACCAGACCTCCATGGTACCGTTGGGCGCCACGTTTAGCTGCCACGCCTGAGGCCAGACCAGCACTACATATAGCTGGTCGGCCTCAGTTTGAGGGGCATTCTTCAGGCGTTCGTGGAGGTACCCAGTAGCGGTGGCTGTAGTAGACGATAGGATAGCGGTAGTCTTCCAGCGCTGGGTGCTGTGTCAGGACTTCACACACACACACACACACACACAC
>BFEA01000123.1:2747584-2764390 GCA_003427395.1 Chara braunii
ATATATATATATATATATATATATATATATATATATATATATATATATATATATATATATATATATCCCTCCCTCCCTCCCTCCCTCCGGAACAGTGTACCGAGAGCTCCCTACGCACATAGACATTCGCAAGGTAGAAAGACTATCTATCTATCTATCTATCTATCTATCTATCTATCTATCTATCTATCTATCTATCTATCTATCTATCTGTCCCTCCCTCCCTCCCTCCCTCCCTCCCTCCCTCCCTCCCTTCCTCCCTCCGTCCGTCCGGAGCGCCTTGCTCAGCCCAATGACTGCAGTGAATGATGTAAGGGACACAGGGCCCATTTTCCAGCATAATTGAATACAGATTTGTTTTTTGCAAAAAAAAAAAAAAAAGTAAATACTAAAACGTATTCAGTCTAAAAAAACTTAAAAAAAGGTCCACCAATCCTGAAAATGCCTCCCACCTGGCGCCAAACAGTTTCACGGCTTTAGAACTGTATACTTTTTGTTGCACTCGCAGAGTCCAGTCCATTCAACTAAGCTTGTTTTGTAGAGTGTTGACCTCTACTCTTGCCATGGGTGAAGTGAGGGTAGTAATTGGTAGCTACGGCCAATGCCCAAGCCTTTTTGGTTTATCACGCACGAACTTTGCTGGTTTGGTAGAATGCATGCATGGGCATTGCAGGCTGTCTGATGCTAGAATATGGCGGTCGCGATTTGGTCCTGTTCACTTGGTCGAGATACGGGTCTGTTCACTCGGTCCTGTGCAAGAACTTTGCCGGTTTGGTCAAAGGGATTATGAACCTGGCACTGCGTTTGCACCAGATTCATTTTCCGGTAGGCCCTTTTCGTCAGACCCCGACAAAGTTCGGGTGCTCAACCAAATAGATTTTCCACCACAGGCAGTATCTACCAATTATCCCAAAGTGAGGTGTTGTTAATGAAGTCCACGAGATGGCTCCTCTAATGTTTAATTTCTACGGGAGGGTTGTAATTCTTTGAAGCCCAACCACTTCAATTATCTGTCAAATCTGTACAGGACGGCCTTTCAGGTCTTTTTTATTATCATTATAGAATTTACAGTATTACGGGGAACCGTTGTAGTCTTCTTCTCCTGTTCTACATGTGCCCACTGTAAGCTGTGTCGTGAGGTCCAACGTGCGCTTCCTCCATGTGCCTTCCTTCTCCCTTGTCCCTTACCTTTCTGACATCTCTGCTCCTTACCCGTGTGCCGCTCCCTTCCGCTCTCCTACCTCTGTGCGCAGTTCTCCTCGCGCGCTGCAGCTCCACTCCTCGTGCTCCCTCACAACGCGCTACTCCTACGTGCACCCGAGTGGTGATCGTACGCTTCGTGCACCTATTCCGACACCTCCACGCGCGAAGTCCCTTTCCTCTCTCCCCCTCTCTTCCCTTTATCTCCTCTGCTCGGGCTCCGACCAGGTGCGTCCTGCTGACTCCCAACCATGTTCAACTAGGGAACGTACAGGAGCTGCACCCACCAGCGGGTGGGTGGTACCGACCAGTGGTCAGCCGGTAGCATCAAGACCGAGCTTCTTCGATGGGCCAGGCACTGTGCCTCCCCTCCGCTCCCCTCCCCTCCCCCTACGAACATCAGCAGTTTCTGCTCAATGCAGCTCGGAGGGACCAGCAGTGTAGGGAAAGCTTGGTGCCCGCCATCGAGAGATAGGCAGCTGATTCCCCCGGAGCCGTATTGAGCAGAAACTGCTGATGTTCGTAGGGGCAGGGGAGCGGAGGGGAGGCACAGCGACTGGCCCATCTAAAAAGCTTGGTCCCGATGCTACCCGCTGACCCCTGGCCGGCACCACCCACCTGCTGAAGCAAGTATCGCACCTGCTGGTGGGTGCAGCTCTTGCATGTTCCCTCGTTGTAGCTAGTACATCTGTGAGTAGTCCTGGTGGCCTACCGTAGGCTGAAGACGCACTCCCCTCGCATACCTCATTTGCTGTGCTACATTCCGAAACAATTTGTATATGAGTTACGTGAATGGGACACTGGGCCCGATTTCCATCAGGTGCAGCTCACCACCAATAGATGGAGCCTCCCTGGAGCAGCTGTCGTCTTCACCCGAACACAAGGTACAGTCATTATAGCTGCATTTGGGCCAACTTTGAGTCTAGATACAGCAATAATGCCCGTACCTTGCTTTCTGGTGAAGAGGGTAGAGGTAACTGCTTGTACCAACTTTTTCTTGGGGTGTCAACAAAAAAAGACGAGGCCAACTGGGATTGAACCCAAGATCTCCTGAATGCCAGTTGTGTGCCTTACCAACTGAGGTAGGCAAAAAAAAAAAAAAAAAAAACTGAGGTAGGCCGCTGTATGCTAATTGTACCTTCTGCAGATGCTAAACCGGTTCTGTTGAGAAAATGAATACACAAATACGTCAGTTGAATTTGTTAAACAACCAGTACTTTCAATGCCCTGTGTGTCCAAAATGCATCCAAAAAAAAAAAACAAAGCGGCGCAAACCTCTTGGCTGGGCCATCAGCCGCTCCGGTAGGCCAACCCCTGAAACTTGCAGCCGCATGCACGGCACGTCGGAGAAAAATGGCTGGCAAACGTACCGGCGGCTTAATAAAAAAAATTATGAAATGAGAAAGATAGACCTCTAGGCCATATGAAGCTTTCGGGCTTCAAACAATCACCCAACCACTACCCTCCAGCTTGCGGCCACCAGCTTGCAACCAGACCCACTTCTGGCTGAATTTCCGGATGCTGGGCATCGGCCCCACACTCTGGTCCCAGGTGGTGAGCAGAGATCCAGAGGAACTTTCAGAGCTCATCTCCTCTGTGGTTGGAACCATTCAACAGGACATCCCATCACAGAGAACTGTGGTCTTACTCTGGCTACTCTCCCTGCTGGTCACTCCGTCAGCAGTCTGGTTGCAGAGCTGGGCTATGGAAATAGATTCAATACTATCAATAGAACTATCTGGGCTATGGAAATAGATTCATCACCGGCCTTTTGCACCTTCTGCTGGTCACTCCGTGGCATTAACCATACATGTTTGGTTGTCTTTCCTCTCTCCAAACGGATACGGAACTGGTGGAGGACCCCTTGGGTCAAGATATGTGGCGGCAGGTTTAACTGGGACGAAGGACCGGATCTTGTTTGGTGCCCGTTGCACAGGCACTTAGCTAGCATGAGTGCGAGTGGCCGTACATTGATCAGGTGATCAGAGTGGTAATTTTTTGGGTCATCTGCAAGGAGAGGAACAGCCTGGTGTTCGAAGGCTGGTTCCTCTTCAACGTAAATTTTCTTCCTTTCTATTTTTTTTTTTTTTTTTTTTTTTTTTAAGGACTGCTCCCATCTATTCGCGGGGAGCAGCGCATACTGGGAACCAGGCCCAGCGTCCCGTATTGGGGTGAAACTGTTTTCATTGCTGAAATCAGGTTCTTTTGGCCAAATTTTCATGTTTTTGTGATTTTTTTATTTTTTACTGTTGGAGTTGTGTCTGGTTACTCTGGTGACCATTTTTCGATGTTCTGAAGTGTTTTTGTCCATTGGAATTGTCTGTGGTGACCATTTCCAAAAAATGCCGAAATTTTGGGTCTTCGTTAACCACCACTCTGTCCCATATGAGAACATATATAGAACAAATGCAAGTACCCGGGCCATTACCTGGCTTCGACTGAAAACATCATGTATTTGATGACGGAGCAGCTACAGAGATTTTCCAGACAGACTATAAACAAGGCTCTACACGGTGTACAGACCCTATTGAATTTCCTTCGGAACAATTTGGACACATCCTGAAATCCTCAGCAATCCTCTGAGCACCCAAGAAGCCAAGCGCTGTCAAGCCAATGCCACCACCGCCCACCAAGACTATCCTATTCTCCGACAGGCTCGTTCAGGCCTCACAGTCCCAACCTGCTAGTCTACAGAGCAACACGACTCGCCCCAACTCCAGCCAGCATCTTCATGTCAGCAACCGCCAGCTGTCCCTCGCAACGCCCACCCCAAAGCATCTCCAGATCTCTCTATCAGGCCTCACGCCCCCACCTTCCACAAGTCGCAGGGCCACGCCCCAGCTCCGGCCAGCGTCGTTCTGGCCTCATACAATTGCAAATCTCTGAAAGCGGCAGCTTCAGTGCAGCATCGGCCAAGCCCCGCAGGAACCCTCAAACTCTTGAAGAGTTCAAGTTTAAGAACAACCAAGGATAACAAGAGTGTTTCGTTTTTTGGAAATAGCAGAGTTGTTAAACCGCCACTACTTCACCCACAGTTTCCCCATACGTGCAAAAAATTGGGGCCGCGGCCCGACAATGGCCACGGTTGATAAATCTCATCGGCAACTGACGTTTCGTTTTGGCATCCTAAAAGATTGGAGGCCCACCGGAGGCCGGCATGGGAAAAGGAAGTGGCGCTTTTAGCGAAAACTCCTACAAAATCACCTTTCACGAAGTCGAGATATAGAAATTGAATATCGATGTAGTAGAATAAGGCTTTCCCTTTTTTAATGAGGATTTTCAAAGCTTGATCATGTATTAGGAAGATAGAGATTAGAAGGATTATTTAACTGAAGTTCCTGAAAAAATGAATCTACGGCTAATGTAAAATTCACAATATAGATAAGATAGTGAATAAGAGAAATAGATCCGTTATACAGATTCTCTTGGAAAGAATCATCTTGATTAGGCTTATATGAAGAATTGGTTATGAATTTTACTAGGAATTTTGGAACGTAAAAATTCCACATTGGAATTATGTAAAAGAGTTAGTTATGATTCTGATGAATTTTATTAAGATTTGCAAAACTTGAAAATGAGCAAGAAAGGCTTCGTAAAGAAGGATAATCGGTAGAGAAATACCCTAAGGAGATTAGCTAAATTGTGGCAAAGAAAAAGACAAAAGGATCCACACAACCCCACCATGTTAATCCCACACTGCTCATCCTGGATCTTTAATATCAACCGTCTGTCTCCCAGTTGAGGCACGACATAGTCTTTGACACGATACTCCAATTGAAATGAATAGTTGGAAGGAGACCATGCTAGCTAAATCGTGTTTAAAAAAAAACTGCAAAACATTAAATACTCTACCGCACTTGTCCTGGACCTTTAAAGATGCAGTCTCCCAATCACGAAGGTGGCATGGCGCTCCAACACGATGGATATGAAGTTGTCGGCCATCCATCAAAACCGCAAGAAACACCACATTAGTGGCATACTGCTTCAATACGATCGTCCTCTTCATTGCTCTGAAATCATTATCCCGAAAGAAAAAAACTCGTTCTAGGTCTTTAGAGAGAATCTCTTAGACATGAACGGAACTTGCCACTACCACACAAAAATCTCATTGCGATTACCTTAAGAAGTTAGGATAATTCAGATAATAGGGAAGTACCATCGCTAAGAAAGAAAAACTAAGGTTGAGTAAGATCAGCTAAGTAAACGAACCAGAGCGCCAGATTCTCATTCTCTTGGCAACGCCTTCCACCCTGCCATCGTACTCGAAGATACGTTCACACCACATGGCACCCCAAATAGCACACTACCGTCCCTCAATCAAAGGAGACAACCACGACCGCTTGATAGCCAACTTTGGTAATTGGCCGAGCAACAAGCGTCAACCCCCAAAACAAGTCCACCCATGAAGCCTTTATGGGCCACGACCTAATCAATCGTTTCTCAGTCACGTTGTGTCGCAATCGACATCATCAAACTCGTTGACGATGTTAAAGCGGAAACCCTTACAAAGGTATCTGTCCGGTATTTTTAATCTCAGACGTTGTCTGACCATTCTAGAAATTTTTTGAGATGAATGATTTGATGAATCAGGAATCCGCCAAGACCTTACTCAAGTCAAACCTATGACCGAGAGGCTAAAACTTATTTTAAACCTAAGCTCGGATGCTCGCCGACGTCGGGGATGATGATTGAGGACCAGCGGTGCGTCTAGTTGTATTCCACCTTTGGTAACGGCGCAGGGACACGTAGCCGTTGGAATAGTAATTTTAAACCTACCCTACTTAAATGGCTAGAGAGAATGGCGCGGCCGCATCGCAGAAGAGATAGGCCGCCCTTTTATTTCCTAAGTTATTTTGGTTACAGTTCAGACTAAGACTATGCTCATTCCCATTAGATTTTTAAAAATGTGTTTGTCAGAGTTCGATGTCGCGTTTATGGCCCGAAAGCCTAACAATGGCTAACATCTTATCCTATTAGGTTGGACACCCGTTCGGTCTGAAAAACTGGGCGACAAGCCATTGAATAGTTGGGTTGTTGAGCTGGACCCCTTGATATGTAAGGGTTGCTCCTACACCTTATGAAGTAGGAGCTAGCCCAGTAGGTAACATATCGAATTGTTGGTTGATGTCAAGGCCGAGTCCAACACCGCCCTCTGTGGGCTAGCTCTTTTTGCTGGAGCAGCCCTTGGGGATGTTGCAGTGAAGTGCGGTTGATTTCGACCCTGCGATCCTCAAGATCACGCAACGGAAATCATGGCGCCGAGATAGCATGGCCCCTACGTCTAGATAACATACATAAGTCGAGAAATGCTTCAATTTTTTTTCAGTTTTTTCAATTTTGATTCCACTTCAGATCGAACATGGGTCTGTATGGCACTGGGACTGGGAGTCACGACTCCTAGATATTGTGTCAGGCACTCGAATGCACGGGCAACCAAAACGACTTTCTAGGTGAGTTTGTTATTGTTGTTTTTCTTTTATTCATTGAATTCTTATGCTTTGGTTCCCCCCTCCCCCCCCCCAAATCCAAGTGCAGTGTTGCAACAGGCAGGAGGCACGGAATGAGGCATTGTATCTTTCCATGTTCTCGTGAAAAATTCATTCTCATTTTGCACATTAGTTGTGATTGCATCTGGATTCGAACTTGGGTTTAAATGTCAGCAGTTCGTGGTTGCCCAACGACACCACGAGATGTCCTTCCTCATGGCAGGGCCGATGGGGAAAAAAAGGAACGACCCGTCCTTCCATTTCATATTTTGGTTTTATTTTTGGCTAGAGTATTTGGGGCTTTCTAATTGTGCTACAAAAGCGGAATGGAAAGAAAGCCTTGAATATGGCTGCGCATGTAGCTAGGTGCGTTCTAGGAGTGGTGTGTTTGTGTGAGCACACCCATGAGGGAATTGCCAAATCCAGCCATTCCACGACGGATGTGTATTGGGAAAAGACTCGGTGCACTAAGCTTTAAAGGGCCCTGACTCTTCCAAGAAGAATACTTCAGCAATTTTGTGGCCCTTTATCGTATCTCATAACAAAGGCCTAGATTGTACCCGCGATTTTGCCTGTTGGCAAAGTTGTTGCCCACACTCCTTCAGCAAATATACAAGCAACTGCTCCCGCGATTGCCTCATATTGTTGAGGTTGTGATGCTGCTCACAGTCACACTCACTTGAGTGTTGGTTGGTGTTGCATCACACTAAGGGGAGAGGTTGTTTGAGGAGTAGTTGGAGGTCTGCTGGACTAAGGGGAAAGTCCATATGGGGGAAGTTGGTGGTCTACAAGGAAGTTGGAGATGGAGTCAAAGCAGCCATAGCTATAGCCGGCAACACATTTCTGCAGCATAGCATAGTGTTGTGCATGTGGGGCTACGCCTAGGGGCACTTTGTGAAACCAGGGCCTATTTCTGGCTGCAAGAGTGGTGGATTCTTCAATATTTCAGTTGATTTTCATCGTGCAAGGGGAGATGCTGTTGGTTTGTTGGCATGTCAACTGCAAAAGAGTTTTATATGTTTTTCTAATAGGAAACGAGCAGCACGTGCTGGAAAACGAGCCCAACGTCCCTTATAATAGGAATACAATAATGATTAAACCACCAGTACTTCCTAGACTCGTGCCCGTTAAGGCGCCTTGATTTTAGGAAATGTTCAGACTACTACAGGAGCACCCAAATTCGTCCGACTATAAACGGTTCTAGTTTTTTTTTTTTTTTTTCCGTTGCCGATAGCTGGGCAAAGTACTGGTGGTTTAATGATGAAGATTTTAAGGGGAGGCGTTGCCAAAACTTTTTGGCACAGAGCACCCTGTTTTTTTTAATATTGAAGTGGAGGAGGTGTTGGACGCTGGTTTGGAGGTGGTTCTTCTACAGTACGAGGCGGAAGCAGGAAGGGTTGACTTTCTTTTGTACTATAGAGTGAGTGTCACTATCAGGAGACACTTGGAGTGGGTTCCAAGTGTTGGTGTTGAGGGGTTGGTGGTGTGATTTGGGATGGTCCATGAAGTGTGGTGGTGCGACTGAGACTATGTTAGGGCACTAGAACCACAAAGGACTCATTGGGGGACTGCCCTTTTGGAAGGTTATTCTGTTTGGGTCATCCTGTTGGACCAAATTGCTTTTGGAAACATGTCCAAGTCTTGTTGGGAAGGACACTGGCAGTGGTCTGATTGGGAGGTTGCGATTGGGTGAAGTTTCGAGCCACGTATTTTGGAACTCTGAAGACAGTCGTTTTTTACTTGATCGGGGTATTATTTGACTTTCTTGAGTGAGTCAATCTACGTTCCTCATCAATCACTCAAGGTCGGTTGGACTCGGACTCCCTTCACAACCTAGATTAAGCAGACTTTGTTTGACCCTATGATATTGAATGTTTAGTGAGAAAGGCATAAGGAAGGTTTGTTGAACTTTGTTCTTGTGCGAGGGGTCATGTCTGATTCAGGAAGGGGTTTGTGTTATGTTTGTCGTGTGTGGGTGTGTAGATATGGAAAAAAAACGAATGGGGAAGGGAGTTTGCCTACGTGGATTTGGAGAAGGACAAATTATTCATTGACCTCCTTATCTTTGGTTTATTTCGAAAAGTTGGGTACGACGCAAGTTGAATTATAGAACCCCGGAGAAGGAATGGGCTGATAACAAAAGGGAGAAAGTTTGTATGGATTTAGTTTTCATCTGCAGGATACCTGTTCTATCTGGAATGACCCATCTAACCTTACCTGTCCAAATGATTCTTATTATCCACCTCCTTTGTCTCTAATTCATCCAAGCAAGCGTTGATGAGGGAAGAAGGGATCGTGTCTGACAAACAAGTTGGAGGACTCCCTCTTTCTGGAAACCATTTGGGGCGGGGCTTCGTTGCTTTAGGAGCCGACCCTATTATCGATATAGAGTGGACCGTTTTTACGCGGGGATACTTTCTTGATTTGGTGGAGACGGCGTGACTTCTGAGATTCGAGTTTTTGTGCTTGGACGAGGAGTATCACAACCCACTTTTAAGAGGGTTGGGTGTGCAAAATGATTAAGGGAGGCATCAATGTTCCCTGACGTAACGCAAAAAGGAAGTTGATTTAGTAACCTTTATAAGGAGTCGCGTCAGGTGTAACCACTGAATGGGAAATTGTCGCCCTAAACCACTAGTACCTCCGAGCCTGTTTTTGTCGACCCTGAATTTCATTGCGCTCCGAGTTTGCTGAGCCTAGGTCTCACTCCCTTTCTTTATAATACTCTTACGGGGAAAGGGGAAAAAAAAAGTTGCGACCGTGAAACTCGTAAAACAAGAAAACGAAAAAAAACAACCAAAGCTCTCGCCGTGATTGCAGTTGTATACATTATTGGAAGTAGTAGTGTGAGTGCCCTCGGTGAGGGCATCTAAGCCCCGTGGCCAGGTTGTCAAATTCCAGAAAGAAAGGAAAATAAAAAAAAAATACGGATTCAGCCGTAAAAATGGTTGGATACATTGCTCTAAGTGTCAATGTGATAAGGGTTACAATCCTCTAAGGAAACATAGCTCGAGCAGATCACAGACTCAGATTCTCAGATTCCAGAAACAGAAAAAAAGAAAAAATAAACGAAAATACAAATTCGGTCATGAAAATGACTGGATACAAGGTAACAATCCTCTGAGGAAACACTGCTAGAGCAGATCATGTGGCATGAGACTCTTAACAAACAAATGAGAAGAAAAAAAAATAACAAGTTTCAGAATGTATGTTTTTGTTGTAAGATGCATTCTGTAGAGGAAGATTGTGAGCACGGGCTCCTAGACTACCCTACTCGATATCATTGTAGTGCGAAAGCTCTTCTTTTTTTTTCTTTTTTTTTTCATGTGTGTGCAAAAGAAAACTACGATTCATGAGACTCGTCGACTCTGGGTCCCACACCCGATTTCTTCGAGGACAGACCAAAACACTGTAATTTTTCAACACTGGTAGAGGTACTAGTGGTTTAAGAAGCTTAATCTAGTGGGAAATTAACTCAAGGTAAATGCAACCAGGTGTCACTTCTATGAAAAAGTTTCACGCCATAAGAAGCGCGAACCCAAAACAAATCAAATAACGGAGAAAGTTCACCATGATCTAGAAGTCATCGTCATGCATAAGTTATTTGCACTCATATTTGCCCAGGGCGCGGAGACCTTAAACTTATGTTTCTTTAATTAATATATAAATGAAATTGATAACTTGGGCAGATCAACTTGTCAAGTTCATCTGAGACAATCTGACTACCTTGTCAGTTTGATTGAAGTTATATTTTAAGTTAAACGTCTTGTTAGCCTAATTTTATAGTATTCAATTTATTGAATTCGTCCCGAGTTTGTTGATGATATTATTTTGATTATGTGTTAAAAGTTTTACCGTATGATATCTTAATATTTTCAATTATTATTTTCAATTCATGTCAAATTGGATATACGACCAATTAGGGATTATCGTACATATTATTTTTTACCATGTATATTTTTCTACTGACGACCGTTGTTTGATCTAATGTAGTTACGGAAGACCTCTCTAACGACCTTTAACTAATGTCTTAGGGACTTCGGTTTAATCATTGTAATGACTTTCCGAGGTGTGTAATGAAAGGACTATGATCGTTGTTGTTGTTGTTGTTGTTGTTGTTGTTGTTGTTGTTGTTGTTGTTGTTTTTTTTTTTTTTTTTTTTTTTTTTTTTTTTTTTTTTTTTTTTAACCCCTGGTTGTTGTGGAGTTTGGATACTAGACGGTTGGCAGTCACCTATAGTACTCAGTTACTCGGTTGTCCAGACGAACCCCTTCTGAAGACCCCACCCACCCTTCCTCTCATCTTTTTGCCCTAGCACACCCGCACCCCCCATGTCCTACCCTAGTGTTAACCACCCAGGACCATCACCCATTGCCATCTTAGCGGGGTGATCTGATCAGACAACAGTTGCAGGCACCGGGGCTAAGCAGAGACTCCTACACCCTACTCAACCCCGGTTGAAGCAGACGTCGTGCAAGCCTCTGATTGCACGGGGACTTTGGGAGCAAGGTATGAACATGTTACTACAAGTCTTCATGAGGGTGCATCGTGACTCCCATCTAGCTTAGTTGTGTGGTGATGATAGAGAGTTGCGTATCCTCTGTTCCCTCGTATGTCCCTGGAGCCCGTTCCGGCCCCGCGCTAAGGTGCAGTATTTCCTGACACCCCCGACATCTCGTACTAAAGAACCGCTATGCCAACCTCAACCCTATGCTACGTACTAGGAGGATAACCAACCCTAGGTCATGAGTTATGGACTGAGTTTCTTATCCTTATGTTGTCTTACTACAGTGGTTTATGGTGTTGATGGTATAGAGATGAGAATCTTTCATTCCCTCGTATATCCCTGGCGCCCGTTCCGGCCCCACGGTAAGGTGCATTATCTCTTGACACCCTCGACGTCCCGTACTAAGTATTGCTATGCCAACCTCAACTTTGAGCTACGTACTAGGAGGATAGCCCACCCTCAATCGAGAATCATGAACTTTATGTATTGACCCTGAATGATCTATTAGCCCTGTGGTGTATGGTAATATGATAGCAGACAATCCTCCGTTCCCTCGTATGTCCCTGGAGCCTGTTCCGGCCCTGCGGTAAAGTGCAGTATCTCCTGATACTCCCGACGTCCCGTACTAAGGAACTGCTATGCTAGCCTCAATTTGTTGACAACGTTGTCGAGAGCACAGTCCGCGTTGGGCGGGACCTTCCGTCACGGAGGATTTGCAGAATTCGCTAATCGCTTCACAAAAGAGAAGCGGCGAAGCCGCTCTGACTGAGTGCGCCAGCTATACGTCTGTCGAGTCCCTACGACATGACAGGGTCTCGCCAGGTGCAACTTACCTCCACCCGCGGGAGCTGTCACCATCCCTTGGGTGGGCATATCCCCACCGAGCTACTGAACCATACGCGATAGTTTGTACTTGCAATTGCGGAGGTGACCCAGCCGAGGGCGTTTTTCGTATGCTGTAGCATATGGGATACGCGCGGTACACGCCTAGCTCGGACCCATACGCGAACCGTCACGTCGGGGCGCTGATCTCCCACTTATGATTCAACGTCGGTTAACTAGGACATCCTAACTCAACCACGCGATACACAACTAAACAAACTAACTCAAACAAACAAATAAGCCTAGTCCCTTTTTCATACGTCGTGACCCATAACTTAGAAAAACCAATGTGTCTGAGTGAGGTTCGCGCAGAGTTGCACAAAAAGAATGCATGCGCTAAGAGAACCATAACGCTCAGTCATGTGTACTCACTTGATCTGCTATCATGGCGACGCTCCATGCGTTACCCACATTCACGCAACCTCTCATGGGTTTCGGGGTCGCGTACGACACTCAAGTGTCGAAACCCAAATATCGTGAAGGGTTCCTCCTTCACGATATTGCACGGCTGAAGGATAAGTTGTTCGGCCCTTGTGGCATCCTGTCTTTTAGACAGTGGGTGACGATAAGCAAAGGGCACAAGTCCGGCTCAAGGGGAGAAACCTTTTGTGTCGGACCAGAGTCTGGGATGTCTTGGACAAAGACTTCGAATTCCAGGCTCAGGACCAACGTTCGACTAATAATATAAAAAGCAAAACTCTTTTAGAGATGGGGTTCGCTCGTCCTTCTACTGCAGTGAGAGAATACGAGTAGTCACGGGTTCATGAGCAATTCGCCAAACCCAAACTCAGTCTCAACCTTATCGAAGGTCGAGCGTTAAAACTTGCGCTCGACTGCTCCTGCCTGTTCGCTAGATGCGTGGAGCAGGAGAAAGAAAATAAGAAGAAAAATGAGAGTCGCTGAGAAATAAGGGAGAATCATTCTCACAGCCATAGTTGAACCATGTCACTCACACCCTGCACTCATTCATCAATATCACTCTTAATCCATGAGCGAACCCTCGCTCCTATACATACTTGCACACACATGAAACCCAATGAAAATCCACATGCAACTATCACAAACGTGGCCAACCCCTTTGCTCCTAGGTTCATGTCCCACACGCCCATTTCAGACCCGCAATCAGCAAAGGCATACCCGCCCCTCCTAATTCACACAACTTTTGCATGACCATTCAAAAGAGGTTCCAAGGATAAGTTTTTTTTCATATGAAAATATATTTTGCCTACAGGGTCACAGACATCTGGGCGTAGGTATCACAGTGGGTAGGAGTTGAGTCACAAACCGATCTGATATCAATCTGATAGCATAACTTGATGAAGCTCACGACTTCGAAGAACACTTGTAGGAAGCAATGATTCGGAGATAGCGAAGATCAAGGCAGACATTCATCTGTCGAGTTAACGGAGTTCAACTCCATATTGCATTTTAAGTTACTTAGCAGTAGCGTCTGGTAACGATGCAAAATCCCAAAAATTTTGGCAACACTTCCTTTAGGGAAGTATGCTCGAATAATATTTTCTATAAAAAATCTAAAAAGAAAATGCGAAAATAAAAGTGAGCATCTACCTCCCTATCGCTCGAGCACAAAACGAACACTAATAGACTACCCTATAATGCAGAAAACCGACAGAGTTTTTGAACAAAAATATAAAGCATTATCAAAAAGCATATCATGTCCACATCGCATTCAACCAATTGAAAACAAGAGTTCATTCATCCAAAGTATTCATCTTTTACTTGTCCTAATTCACAAAAACATGAGTCTTGTATCTCACTTGGTTAATTAACTTTCCAAGTTATTCTCAGCCAAAATCTCATGCAATCATTATCGCATTAGCCTTGACTATCCTTACAAGGAGAAGAGTCTGGCCTTTATCATCTGACCAAACTGACTGACTTAGCAAGGCGATCGTATCAGTCAGGACGACTTCATCTCCAACCTCATTTCAATGTCTTAGACAAACGAGCAAAGCGACTGAATTAGTCAGGAGGACCTCATCTTGAGCCTCATTTCAATGGCTTAGGTAAACTAGCAAAGCGACCGGATCAGTCAGAAGGACCTCATCTCCATCCCTATTTCAATATCTTAAGCAAATGCGCAAAGCGACCGGATCAGTCAGGAGGACCTCATCTTCATCCATATTTCAATGTCTTAGGCAAACGAGCAAAGCAACCGGATCAGTCATGAGGACCTCATCTCCAGCCCCATTTCAATGTCTTAGACAAACGAGCAAAGTGACCAGATCAGTCGTGATGACCTCATCTCCAGCCCTATTTCAATGTCTTAAGCAAACAACAAAGCGACCGGATCAGTGAAGAGGATCTCATCTCCAACCTCATTTCAATGTCGTAGGCAAACGAGCTAAGTGACCGGATCAGTCAGGAGGATCTCATCTCCAACCTCATTTCAATGTCTTAGGCAAACAGCAAAGCGACCGGATCAATCAGGAGGACCTTATCTTCATCCCCAGTTCAATTTCTTTGGCAAACGAGCTAAGCGACCGGATAAGTCAGGAGGACCTCATCTCCAACCCCATTTCAATGTTTTAGGCAAACGAGCAAAGCGACCGGATCAATTAAAAGGACCTCATCTCCAACCCAATTTCAATGTCTTAGGCAAACGAGCAAAGCGATCGGATCAGTCAGGAGGACCCCATTTCCAGCTCCATTTCAATGTCTTAGGCAAATAACAAAGCGACCAGATCAGTCAGGAGGAGCTCATCTCTAACCTCATTTCAGTGTCTTAGGCAAACGAGTTAAGCGATCAGATCAGTAAGGAGGACCTCATCTCCAGCCTCATTTTAATGTCTTAGACAAACAACAAAGCGACCGGATCAATCAGGAGCACCTCATCTTCAGCCTCATTTCAATGTCTTAGGCAAATAGCAAAACGACCAAATCAGTAAGCAGAATCTCATCTCCAGCCTCATTTCAATGTCTTAGGCAAACAACAAAGCGACCGGATCAGAAAAACCTCATCTCCAGCCTCATTTCAAATCATCACATGCGAAGATCGTAATTTTTATTACAGACAGATGACTTAAACATGCATAGTAAGTTCACTTTCTGATTCAGTTAAAGTTATGAAAAAAAAGACAAAACATATACACAAGTCAAAGTCAAACATATCAAATGTCAAGTTTGTATAGATAGGGGTTTATTGAGATTCTTGTATAGTGTCGGCCTACCTCTGAGTTCCCTGCCTCCATAGTCTCGCTTGGGCTCCAACAAAACTTTCGGAATCGGTGGGTCAACCTCCCACAAAGGCTTTGATGCAGTCCTACGGGTTGTAATCCTGGTTGTCGCCTTCCTCTTCAAACATAGACTAGACTGAGAGGAAGAACGAAAAAAGAAGAATGGTCAGATGCTCGAGATACGAGAAGGGGCCAACTCAACTCACACGAGAGGGCATTGGTGCCTTCAAATCCTGAGGGTCCCGCAATGGCGGAAGATGGATCAAAGTTGACGCTGTGATTCCCAAAACTCCAGTAGTGACAACAACCTCCACCTTATTGCCGCAGTTGTTGTCTCTGAGGGAGAAAGTAACAGCTCCTTGTCGAGACTAGACAGCAGTAGGAACTACTTGGAGGTAAGCCCCGACAGCAGCATCACCATCGATAGTCTGTTGGGACTCCAAGACTTAGCAGCGGTAGTCTACTTATGAAGAGCACCATTTGAAGTCTGCAGCCCGTTGCTGTTGAAAATCCGCATCCACAGCGTCTGAAAGTATTGCAGTTCAAACTAGAATCGCAACAGTACTTCCGAGTCTCCATAGCAAGTTTGAACAACACAGTGAAAGTACTCAAGTACACAGTAGCAGCGACAGTCAAGGAATGCAGGCCATTCTGAATGCTTCATATCAAACTTGAATAACGCAGTGAAAGTACTGAAGTACACAATAACTGCGACAGTCAAAGAATGCAGGTCAGTCTGAGTGTTCCGTATCAAACTTGAATAACATAATAAAAGTACTCAAATACACAGTAGCAGCGATAGTCAAAGAATGCATATCATTCTGAATGCTCAGTTTCAAACTTGAATAACACAAATGGAAGTACTCAAGTACACAGTAGCAGCGACAGTCAAGGAATGCAGGTCATGCCCTTCCTGATGACACCGACTGTAATTCGCATATACAAGCGGGGCATGGCTTCCTACTGCCGTAATAAACTACGGTCTCAGCCGAAGTACAGCAGTAGCCCCAATTCGACGAGGTTGTAGCGCAGACTTTTATAGTGCTGCAATGGTCTAATTCCCACATCAGCTTTTAGTCCTCCACCGGAATCAGATAGAGTGCCCACCAGCTAGTAGCGATCCTACCACGTTACCCATAAAATCAAGAAGGATCTTTCAATCTGTTACTTTTTGCATTGTCTGGGCTCATATACCCAGAACATCTGCCTTTAAATAACTCTCTAATCCCTCTAATCCCTCTGTTGGTCTCACGCCAATCCTTCGGTCGGATGAGCAACGTACCGTTCAACAGGTAATCCTCCCACCCGCTGTTGTCCTCACGCCCCTCTCACACGGCGCACGCATGCACTTTCATGCATGCCACACCGAGCTTAGTGAACCTGACTGTCCCTGATTACATCGACTGTCCTTCAATGCTACTGCAGCTCAACTCTTTGTCCTTCCCACTTCACTGGTTCGTCGTTCCCTGTATCAAGGTAAGCCCTTTCTCTCTCTCTCTCTCTCTCTCTCTCTCTCTCTCTCTCTCTCTCTCTC
>BFEA01000123.1:2764529-2779152 GCA_003427395.1 Chara braunii
CACACACACACACACACACACACACACACACACACACACACACACACACACACACACACACACAATACTGCCTTATCATGTCCCGTTCTTTTTTGCTCAACGAGATTTGAGCGGGGTGATAACCAATGGTGCAGACTGTTGCGGGCAGTGAGTGTAACCTCGATGCTCTTTCCTCAAATGCACCTAGCCACAACCCCTGGCTGGGCACACGCAACTTCAATAGACGAGCGGCCACCATTGAAGCAGATAAGTTTTATTCTTCCGTTGGCTAGTGCTCACACTCCCATCTTTGCTTTCTCTCCTCCTTCGGCTTGGTTCTCTCACGCCCTGGTCTCTGACCAAATCAGTCTGAATAGCATAGGTAAAGGTCGCGTAATCGATCCGGGGTAGTGCATAAATAACACATATCTCAAAAAAATCTACAAGAACGAAGAGCAGAAACTCCAACTACAACCTTTACGACGAGCATAACCCCAACTTCAACTCTAATCGGATGCACAAATCCGAGAATGAATCTTCCGTAAAAAGTGGGAAAATGCATTCAATTTGTCAGTAGTTAAGACTGTGGCGAGGAAGGCGACGGGGCTCTCACCACGGTCAACCATCATAGCGAAGACAGAAAATTCGACTTCGATCATCAGGGATTCCCCAAGATGTCCTCATTAATCAGGACTACGAGGATCATCCTGAGTAAAAGACGAGCACTCCCTTGAACGCGTTTTGGAAATGACGACAATCCACACGGAGCTCCCTGGTCGAACTGCTGCCCAAATCATAAAACTGGCGCAGCCATCTTGTCGAGAGTGCCTCAAAACCCCTAGTTTGACTCTTCTCTTGCTTGATTTCATAGAGAAATGAGCGAGAAACACAGTTTTTACTTCCATCTCCCCTCTCACCCCGACTCTTTCATGCACCTCAAAATCGTCCTACCTCTCTCTCTATTTCTTCTTTGTTCAATCTAACTTCAATTTCGTGTTGGCCCTTCCTTAAAACCCCAGTTTTCGTCCACGCCCTACCTTGTTCCGTCAAGAAACCGGTGAGTTTTTCTCCCCCTCTTTCCTCCTTTCTTCACTCCGCCTTCAATACTTCCCTGTTTCTTTCTTCACGTACCTGGTCCCGAACCTGGCCAGGTTTACGTGTCTCCCCTCAGTCCTACCTACACTGTTGCTTCACCGCTCTCTTCTCATAGCATCCTCGTCCCTTTCCTTCGTTTCCTTCGTTGCCTGCCTTTCTCACTTCTCCTCTATTCCCATACGCCGTCTTCCTCATGTCTCCCCGACGTTTTTCTTTCCTCCGTTAGTCACACAGCGCAGCCCGGTGAAAACCTGCCTGACAGCGCCGTGTTCAGCCACTTTGAGAAAGAAACTTCGGAGGGGACCAGCCAACGACCGATTTGATAAGTTTTTCGTCCTTATTCACCAGGTCCGACGAACAATTCTTACGTTAGGATCTCTGAGAGGAGATTGGGAAGGAACCAGCTACTAGGCGGTTCGATGGTCTTTCGCCCCTGTACCTGAGTTCGATCGAACGATTTGCGCGCAAGTACCTTAGGGTGCCTGTTTCTCCAGACTGCGCCCTGCCTCAACACAGTTCATTGACCCTCAGGTCCTACGCGCAGGCTCCCAGTCACTCCCTCCGTCAGCAGACCTAGCGGGCGGTGTGCCTGCACGCTCACACCCTGTCTCAACAGATAGTGCCTGACAGTGGTGCATCTGCACGGTGCCCTCGCCGCTCAGGTCTCATCTGCCTCGTGGGCTATACGCTCACTGGTTCATATGCACATTGACCCTTCCCCCTTTTGATATGTGTTCAGGTCGGATAGGATAGGGGGATTTTGTCCTACCCTCACAAACCAAGTCCCCACCTAGTCCTACCGGCCAACCTCCTGGTCGTCTGAAGACGACACCTGCGCCTAGGATCGTAGCTATCTGGTATCCTAGTCGTCGGCTGCATGAAATACTTTGCCGAACTTCCGACTCTCCCCCACGCTATGTTAGACGAAGCCGCGCCTTTCCATGCATCGCCAAACACAACCTTCCTACGAGTGCACAAGGTAAGGTCTTCACCCCCTTTGCGACGTGTCCCGTCAGAGGCCGGGCCGGTTAGCGATGTAAAAAAAATAAAAGAGAAATATAACCAAAAATAAAAACTTCAGAAAGAAGGGGGTTAACCGGACCCTATGGCTCTGGCGCCTTCTGCCGGCCTGGTATTGTTACTGACCAAACGGTCATCTCACTATACGACGCAATAATGTGTGCCCCACACACTCTTTAACTCGGTCGTATTCGACTCAGAATCTCGCCAGGAGTGAGGTCACGAAGGTGAGTGTCCTTACGGGATCTACCCCATCGGCGTGTTATGTTGATCAAGGACGCACCCAGTGCGACCTTTAAAAAGGATGGCAAATATCCTTGTAAAGGTGTTTGCGACGACAATGTTCTAAGAGGATGACCGGCCCTAAGATACAGTCTGGTATGGAACACAAAACCTTATGTGAATCGTGCAAGTGACCTAACCTATTGACCTACACTGTGAAATTGTCTGTAGATGTGTTTTGCTGGGATCGAGTAAACCGAACTATGCATACCACCCAGTAATCTCATGACAACCTCGTAGACCAAGAACATTAGGATACCCACCATTGCCCAGTCCCCATATACAACAACCATGGACTACCCTTTGGGTGGTGCGCAGGCAGTGTCTGTAATAACTTACCTGCGTCATCCCAAGGGGGTGTGTGCCGAGTCGTGTCATCCCAAGGGTGTGTGTGTCCAGTCGTGCGTCATTCTAGCGCCCTGTAGGTGTCCATGCACAAGGCTGCGGAGTTTTGAACCTGCAACCTCATACCACAATGCGCATTTCCAACCCGTGCAACTGGACTGGGACTATGATCGTTTGTAGTTTCGCTCTTGGTTAAAAGTGTCATCGTCGGTCAACGTCCATTTTATACTTAGGAAATCGACGTCCTAGGGAACGAGCGACGTTCGAGTTCAAACGACGTTCTAACCATACATACCTATACTGCAGCGAGTGAGCAAACGCCCTCTACTAATCTACCTTTGAGATTGCATATAAAAACTTCCGTATGTGGGTCACTGAATAGGTAAGAGTCATTAGGTCCGCAAGCGTATTTTGACAACTAGCATGAGAGTAATTGTTACAACTTTGTGGATTCCGGTGCCGAGTTTTGCTATGTACATTTGGCGCACTTGTTTGTATTTATGTGGCTATGCCCACCAGTTACTCGAGCAAGGGTTGTGGTGCTTGACAAGGTTGCTAGACATGAACGGGCGGGTTCTCACCTCTTCTGAAAAAGGCGGGAGCCGATGCGCTTGACAACGTCCACCATAATCCAGGTGGTTACCATCTTGGATCCCTCGCCTTTGTTGATTTAAGACTCCTTTGTGCATGTGTCACTAATCTACCTTTGCGATTACGTACAAAAACTTTCGTATTTGGGTCAATGAATAGGTAAGAGTCGTTAGGTCCGCAAGCGTATTTTGACAACTAGCATGAGAGCAATTGTTAGAACTTTGCGGATTCTGGTGCCGAGTTTTGCTATGTACATCTAACACACTTGTTTGTATTTATGTGGCTATGCCCACCGGTTACTCGAGCAAGGGTTGCGGTGCTTGTGAAGGTTGCTAGACATGGTCGGGAGGGCTTTCACCTCTTCTAAAAACAGCATGAGCCGATGCGCTCGACAACGTCCACCATGATCCAGGTGGTTACCATCTTGAATCCCTCGCCTCTGCCGATCTAAAACTCGTTTGTGCATGTGTCACCTTTGCACTCAGGCTCCCGCTGTTGCGGTTGGATTTAACTTATCCGTCCGAACAATGTTACACCCTACACTAACGAAGTTACCACACGCTCAATGCAGTTACTGTGCACTCAACTCGATGTACCACGTTACCTTATGCCTTAGAAAAGCTATCACGCCATCCTTACACATCAATCCTTTAAGCGGATTGTTGTAGCGTGCTCCAATTAGCTATGGCTGCCTCAAGTCATAAAATTTTGTGTAATGCACGTTGCCACCGTGAATACCTCGATGGAGATGGCGGTAAGTACCGATAACTTGCATGACACAAGCTCGTTACCAAGCAGGTTACTCAAGTGCTTCGAAACGATAGACTAGGCCCTGAGTGTTAACGCAACGCCAGTACGTCCGGTCCCCCAAAGACCTTCCCCTAGGGTCGGTCAATTCGATGATGATATCTCGACAGCCCAAAGAAAAAAAAGAAAAAAAAAACATCGAAGTACCAACGGGCCTAGCTAAGTTGGAACACTCATGAACTATTGAAATACAAACCGACGTTCAAATCCAGATGCAATCACATGACAGAATGACATGATTTTTTATTTTTTTTAACCAAAATGCTTCATTCATTATATTCTGAAACATTCAATTGCTCATAATTTGACCCGGAGTTATCCTAAGAACATAAACCAGTTTCACTTATGAGATACCGTTTCCACTCTAATATCTGTCAACACAAACTCAGATCATTCAAAAATTGGCATGCCTAATACCTCGCCAACCGAGACTAACTCTGAGTGCACTAAAGTCGTGATAGTACTAACTCATCTATTTCACTTTGGGCGTCAGCCAGTCTTTCTCTTAGTCTAGCCCAACCACTCTATTTCACTGGCCTACAATGACCTGACACCAGCCTGGGCGACAAATTGGACGGCGTTTGGGGAACATGATACTCAACTACCCTCCACCCGAATGGTTTACTGTAACTTGGAAATTGAACCAAGTGTCCTGGTTTCGAATCTAGTCTATCCCAATCCTAACCGAGCTACCGCCCCAAAATTAAACGGCCCCTTAACCCCTCTCCCTCAGTGGGGGTGCCTCCATAACCCCTTTTAACAACACTAACCCTTTCATTGAGCGGACAGCAGGAAGTTGGTGATTTTTAGCCCGAGTGTGGAGAAACCAAAGCAGCTGACGACGACTTTCCTTGTTGAATTTCGCCTTGCTCCTCCAATCTGCCCAATTGGCGTGCATCAGTCCTTGGGTGATGTAGTGTTTTATCTCCAAGTCCGAAAAGGGGTGTTTTGTAAACCTCAACCTGTTTCTGTCTAACTAAATTGTTTGGTTGATCAGACCTCTCACTACATGTGCGGTGTAGCCCCACCTATGGTACCCGTAGACATCAGTTGGGAGAAAGCTTAACAACACCCACCTCCTGTCCTACTTCACGGCTTGGCCTGCAAAATCCCTCCAATGGTATGCCCACCATTTACACCTTGTACATGCCAAACTCACCTCCATGCCTCTACTTGTTAACAACACCGCAGAGGGGAATACCATTAATGACAACATCCATAGCAGACTTACTTGCTTGCCATTTGGGAGGGAGGTTAGAATTTCCAAGAGCCTCTAAAAATCGGACGCTGCGTCTGATAGGTCTTCGTCCCAGACGGCCTGCCATCGGGGGATTGTCACTTGAGCTGGTGTTTTCAGCTTCTGGGTGTACTGTCTATACCCTGCTGAGACCGAATAGTTACACAGGCTTAGGATTCCGCTTTCATTTGTTTTTGGTGACCGTGACCAACTCCATACAAGTGGGTCAATACACTGTTGTCTGAGCGGCAGTCTGCCACCCAAGTGTAAATGCAGTTTGGAGGTCTTCTTCTCTGAACTGCCAAAACTCAAGCTTGTAAGGGATTGTCCCAAAGCAGTACTGTGTCTTACTCTACCAGTGACAGGATGTTCTTCGGGCCTTCGCACCTCCACCGTTCGATTCACCTAAAAACGCTGGGAAGGATTTTCAGCACCTTCCACACCATTTCCTCTTCACCCTCCTGGTTCGGAACGTACCATGTGCGTGCTGCATCCAACCCTTCAGGGCCCATGATGGTCAACCGTTCTTGGGAGATGGCACTGATCAGGTGCCTCAAATGCTCCTTTATCCTATGTAGACCTCTGCGCGAGGCCTTCACATCGGCCAACGGTTTCCAGCCTCCCAAAGCAGAGGATGACAAGTTTGAGATTTGCACTATTCCCCTTCGGACTCGAGGCGTGACAGAAGGTTCCAGTGGAGCCATATGCTAAGAAAGTTTGTCCTGCCTGGTCCATCACTGCTGGATTCTCAAATAACTGGTGATTTTATATTTCTACCGTGGTGGCAAGGGGGTTCCACACATGAAGAATTGGCTCCCAAAATATGGATTAGAGTCTTTTTTGTAGAAGGAGGGCATGAAGAAGCAGGCCCAGACATCCTGGGGCCTACGCAGTTTCTAGTCGCTCATGGGGATCCATTCAGCAACCTCCACCCAGTGCTTTCGGGTCTTCATAGTAACCACTTTGGCCACCCAGTTCCACAATTGAGCCTGATTTTTACTAGCAGGGTCCAACAGGTGAAAGCCCCCTTTGGGTAGGAAATGTAAGTGTGTCCATTGCTATCTTCGACAGGAATCCTTCGGTGATCTGAGCTCGGCGCTTCCACAAAAAACACGCTACCAACCTCCTTACAACCTTAACCACTCCGACCTCTAGCTCCCTTACTATTGATACGAACCAAAAAATTGAAAATAAGGCTACGTTGGCCACCACTGCTTGGCCCAGCAAGGACAAATGCCATGTGTTTCCCCACAAACCTAGTTGGGCGCAAGTGCATTGTTGAAGCAAGAGACCTTGGGACGACTTTTCATTTGGAGGTTGATCAACATTCGTAAAAAAAATTCCTCTTCCCCATGCTCCACTCTTCTCATTCCCTATTAAACCTCGAAAGAGAACTCCTTTGGGAGCAAGTAAGTGGATTTATTTCAGTTCATTGTTGCCTCGGACAGGATGGAGTACGATCACATAATAGTCTTGAGAGCGGACAACGAGGAGACATAGTTCTCACTTATTGCAAAGAGGTCGTCTGCTAGCGCTTTCATTTTGCATAATTCTCTGGTATGAGTTGCAGGCCCCTAATATCTAGATGTCTACGGATTCTATTTACTACGATTACAAGTTGCAGCACAAAGGTAAAAGGGGCGAGTGAACGGCCTTGGCGTAACGACCTCGAAAGCGGGAATGAGTCCAATAAGTGACCATTACTCATAACCACCGAGGTGGAGAAAGTATACAGGGCTATGTTCCAAGCACAAAACCCTTTACCAAATTTCGTCCTCCTCAACGTGATGAGGACAAAGGTCCATCCAACCTTCAAGTTGTCATAGGCATTTTCCAGGACTAGAAGGAGGATGGTCATGTCAAGGTTTTCTCCTGAAACCACCTCCAAAGTTTCGATCGTTGTTACTTCGTTATTGAATATCGATCTTCCTTGTCCAAATGCCCATTGATCTCCCTTCAACAATTTTGGCAAGTGCTTCGACAGTCTGTGCGCCAATGACTTTGCAAGTGTTTTGTATGACACATTAAGGAGGGAGATTGGGCGTCAGTTTCGGATGTCCGCTTTGTTACCCTTTTTTAATAGTACCACTATTACCCCGTGCATCATTACTTCACCTAGTTTTTGCCACACCAAGATTTAGTTGTAGAGTTCCACTAGATGGGATCCGAAGGCCTCCCAGTTTGCAATGTAGAACTCTACCGTGAGGCTATCCACCCCATAAAATTTCCTCTTCGCCATTGACTCGAGAATTTGCGTTACCTCCTCCAATGTGAGGGGTAGGTCCAGACCCAGTCTCACTGAGGTCTGCAACTTCACCATAGTGTTTTCCCACATATCTAAAGTCCTAGAGAGGACCATATTCACGTCCTCTTCTGGTTGTCTGGTGGAGAGGATGTCTTCATAGTATCAATTAACATACTGAAGCATACAAGTGGTTGAGAACGAGGAGGGAGCAGCAACATCGAACATGTGCCTTAGCTCTACCGTTTGTTGCTGGGCACGTCTCGGTTGTAGCCTTTCAAAGGCCTCCTTACTAGGCATTTTGACGTTTGTCTCGATTCCCTTCGGTTCAGTATGTTGTTCCACTTTTTTTGTTTTTCTTCCTATATATTGTCTCACTCATTCATACGTTTTTCCCTCTGCGGCCCATACCATCACTGAGATGGGGTGACCTTCCATGTGCTCTTCCACTTCCTCCTCCCTCCGTTTGCAATCCGCCTCTCTTTTATAAATTTTCCTTGCCATAATCGTTAATATGACATCCAAAATCCATATGGCGACCACGTCACGCAGGATTTTGCATGACTTTTGTTCGCAGTGAAACTTTCGCCGCTCCGGCTGAGTGCGCCAGTTGCACCTCTCGCGAACCCCTACGACAAGATAGTGGTCACGCGAGGCACAACTTACCTCTGCCCAAGGAGTTGTCACCACCCTTTGACAGGCGTATCCCCGCCGAGCTACCGAACCACATGTGAAAGCTGCTCGGTTGCAATCGTAGAGGTGGCCCAACCGAGGACGTTTCTCGTACGCTGTGGCATAGGGGGTACACGGGGTCGAACGCCTTAATCGGAACCGCGCGCAAACCGATGTTCTGGGGTTGATGTCCCAAACGAGGTTCAGTGTCGGTCGACTAGGATGGTCCATCTAACCACGCGATAAAACCAAGTTTCACACGTAAATCGCGCCTAGTCTTTTTTGTGTCTGACCCACAATGGAAAAAAATCCCAGAATTAAATAATCATTCTATAGTGAAATTACAATTTCAATTTCAAATTTTCATTCCATCTTAAAAAATATCATTCCCATTTTAAAAATTTTGATCTTACTTACAAACTTTCATTCCAAGAATAGTGTATCCCTTCTTATTTGAACTGCATGCTAGAGATGGAATGAAAGTCTGGATGGGTTCATTAAATATTTTAATTGGACTGTCATTTTAAGTAAGGATTTTCAATCATAAATAGGTTAATTCAATCTAAATTATAAGATATTTATTGTAGTATAATGAAAAATTAACTAAAACATTTCATAAACTCTTCATTCCATCTTGAACAGATAAATGTAGTTGGAAGGGAAAACTCATATTTAAACGGGAACTTATCAAATAAAATTGAAAATTTTAGAATTGGACGAATATTGGAATGATCATTTACAAATATGAAGGATTTTTTTTTTATGGAATGTTTTTTCAATTTTCATTGCTCGTGGGAACTTTTCTGTTGTATAACCTTTTAACAATAAAATAAACAAAAGAACATGCACAAGATTCTAAATAAATATCACAACGTCGTAGGCTTTGTCATATCGACTAGTCATCCATGATTATGCTAGCAGTCTCAAAGATAGCGTACTATGTACTACTTATAATCATGTGACCCTCAATGATCTTGAGGGTCTAGCTAGCTTTCCCGGGGCGCCCGGGTAGGGACCTCGCCCGGGGTACCCCGGACATGAAAAAAAAACACTGAATTTTTTTATTTTTATTTTTTGGTCTGCAGGGCCTTGCTGCGCTTTCCAAGTACAGTCCAAATCCGGCCTCATTTCTTTTTTTCAAGCATGTTGGTTTCCGTGTGTTTTTTTGGGGGGGAAGGGGTTATGGCAGAGGGAGGAGGGAAAAGGAGGTTATGTTGGAGGAGGAGGGAAAATGAGGTTATGGAGGGAGAGGGAGAAGGGAGGATGGAGGTTGTGGCAGTAAAGGGACGAGGGATGTGACGGAGGAGGGATGAACACATTTATGTATCTGGATTGAGGAGGGAGACCATGTGGCGGGAGGAGGCGGGGGGAAGGGAGGGAGGCTCTAGCGGAGGAGGAGGAGGGAGGGAGATTGATGGAGGAGGAGAAGGCAGGAGGGAGACTATGGCAGAGGAAAGGGGCCTGATGTGGAGGACGAGAGAGGGAGCTATGGCGGAGGAAGGAGAGAGGGAGACTATGTGGAGGGAGGTTTACTGATGGAGGAGGATGGGGGCGAGAGGGAGACTGATGTGGAGGGAGGAGATGGCGGAGGAAGGAGAGGGCGACTATGTGGAGGGAGAAAACACTGATGGAGGAGCAACAAGAAGAAGAGCAAGACAAAGTGGAAGAAGAAACGAAAAGAAGAAAAAGAACTGAAGAGACTAAGAATAAGAGGATCGACGCAGATCGACGCCCAAGGCACACACAAAAAAAAGGCATGAAACAGGGTCTACCAGACCCTGAAAAATTTTGCGACCGCTACCTAATTTTTTTTCCCCCTTGGGCCGTAGGCCTGCGGTGCCAATTTTTTTTTTTTTTGAGGTTTTTGGGGGGGGGCGCTGAGGGTGCCGGGGTGCCTGCCCCGGGGGTCGCCCGGGCGCCCGGGCTGGAAAGCTAGTTCTATAGTAAAATTACATTTTAAATTCTTAATTTTCATTCCATCTTGAAAAATATAATTCCAATTTTAAAATTTCTTGTCTTACTTGAAAACTTTCATTCCAAGAATGAGGTATCCCTTCTTATTTGAACTACATGCTAGAGATGGAATGAAAGTCTGAATGAGTTCATGAAATATTTTAATTGGACTGTCATTCTACGTAAGGATTTTCAGTCATGAATGGGTTAATCCAATCTAAATTAGAAGATATTTGTTAAAGTAGAATGAAAGTTTAATTAAGACATTTCATAAACTTATCCAGACTTTCATTCCATCTTGAACAAATAGATGTAGTTGGAAGGGAAATCTCATATTTAGAGGGGAACTTATCAAATAAAACCGAAAATTTTAGAAATAGACGAACATTGGAATGATAATTTATAAATATGAAGGATTTTTTTTGAATTGAATGGTTTTTCAACTTTCATTTCTCGTGGGAATTTTTCTGTTGATGCACAGTCATAGTAGACTGTGCGAGTATATATATATATATATATATATATATATATATATATATATATATATATATATATTTGACGATATATATATATATATATCTATTTGACGATATATATATATATATATAATAGGGTTATAGCACACGAGGCGATCACTCTCACAATCACAGTGTGATAACCTTCAAAATATATTTATGATCGCATGCAAAGTCAAAACTAAACTTCAACTCACAAAACATACTTGCAATCACATCAAGGATTCAACATCGGTAAATCACTAACTACACGAGGTCAACTTCAACCACTCTATGTACTCATACCCCTTGCCTTATCCACACAAGCCCCAACCTTTTTCCAACCTTCCAAAATAAAACACCCAGTTTTTTTTTAAATTGTCATTTAGTAAAAGTCCGGGTAAAAACCCAAAGAAACAATTCAACTTATAGGGGTCAAGGCCTTTCAGTTCAGTTGTGAGAATGAGTTAGAGTTGAGTCGAAAATGGACCTGTTATCAAAAGAAAACAGAAGACGATCCTTGTAGGATAGATTGAAACTAGTTAGATATTGAATCGAAATAGTAAAAAAAAACGTGTAATACAACATAGACCAATTCGCAAACTAAGTTATAAGTGTATGGAGAATAAACCCCCATATGACATCTCACCAAAATTTCTTCAAAGACTATATTTAAAGTTACCTACAAGTAAGTGCTAAGAGAAAAATAGGAAACATTCGACAACATCTCCCCTATATAGGCTGGATTTTTAAGACTCTTCCTATCAAAATATAATCTACCTTTTCGATACTAATCAGGGTTACCCGCGTTCGGAACAGGGCGAACGCATGAATTCGAACCGTTCAGCCGAACGTGAAAAACAAAATCCAAAAATTTCAAAACAAAACAGTGTTATGCCGAAGAATAGACTGAACAATATTTGCCTCAATGTTATATTCAAATTATTTACCAAATTTGAAATAAAAATCAAATACGAAAAATAAATAGTAATAATAATAAAAATTAGAAAAAATAAAATGATTATGAAATCATTGAGTGTGCAAGCACATTTTTGACACCGCCATCTTTCGCAATTTTTTTATTTTTTTTTTAACTTTGACAAATACCATAAAATTTTTTAACTTTGACATAATAGAGAACCTAAAAATAAGGTTTGAAATAATAATAATTTTTTTATACCCCGAAATAAAGAAAAACGAAAAGTAAAAATAAATAAAAAAACAAATTAGTGAGTGGGCAAACAAGTTTTGAAACCACCATCTTTGTCGATTTTTTATTATTTTTTGGCTTAATAGAATACCTTACATTCCTAATAACTCATAAAAAACAATTCAGAAAAAAATAATAATATTTAGATGTACGGGAACCCAAATGGTCGAACGTTCGAGGGTCAGCTTAGGGATCTCCGTACGTTCGACCTAGCAAACATGATAACAATAAAATTTCAGCAGCACTCCCTATAAATAAAGTGTCTTTCCAGAATTTATATTCAGCTGAATATGAACTCTGAAAATTATCTTTAATTTACACGTTAAATTTTGTTTAAATCTCCGATTTATTAAAAATTTGGGCAACATCTCCTTCATAGAAATAAGTTTTCTAAGTTTATACTAAGTCACATATGAACTTAATATAAAATTTGAATTAAGCCAAGACAAAATTTAACTAACTCTTTAGATATATAGAAATTTCGGCAGCACTCGTTCTAGAAAAGTGTTTTTTCAAAAGTTTTACAAAGCTAAATACAAAATTTTTAAAATAATTTTGACAAAGTTAAATTTTGTCTAACTCTCTAATTTGGTAAAAATTAGGCATCCCTTCCCCTATAAAAATAGGTTTCTCGGTCGTCAACTAAGTCAAATATAAAAATCATACAAAAGTTAAAATTTGTAAAGAGAAACTTTAACTAAGTCATTGGATTTGCAAAAAATTGAACAACATTTCCCGTAGCGGAAGCGACTTTTTCAATTTTATACAAAGTCAAATACAAAAAATAAGCTTAATCCAGAAAATACAAAAATTTGACCAACTTCTATAGTTTCAGCACATGGCGAGCATCTAAAGCAACTACCTATCAAAATTTACACTCGGACTAAGTAGAACTCTCACTCAATCACATGCAAATCCGTACCACAATGAGTAAGTACACTCACAAAAAAAATCCCAAGTTATTTTCACATAACATAGTTCATCGATCCTCCAAATGATTATTCTTTTACCCATATTACATAGGGCATTGAGTTATGTCATTCATCTTAAAAACAAGGCATGTAACTACACCATTCATCGTTGAAACAATGTCTAGTCACCCTGAACTGTTTAAATATCTAAAATTTAAGAACTCTCTGACTTGTCTTCAAGATATGGGCAGGGAGCTTAGCCATGCATCTTGTAAACACTGCTCAACTTGTCTGGTTAATTTTCAATTATACTCTGAACTTTATCTCTCTTCTTTATGATATGACTTAAGATGAACCATTCATTTTAGAAACAATGTTATGTTGTATATTTTCATGCAAACATAGATCAAGTACTTCCAATTATACGTAATTTGCACTTAGTGTGTGGCTTCAGGCTAAACCATCGAGCTTAGAAACAATGCTTAATCCTTTGTCAGAATTCTCTCTCAAAATAAAACAAGAGAGTGAACCATTCATCTTATAAACAATGTACAATCTATCATAAGGCACACAAAAGCATGAAGTTTGACCAATCAACCCAACTTCAGTTAAAAACTAAAAAAAAAACAAATGAACCAAATCATTCATCTTAGAAACAATGCTTGACCTTAAAAGTTTGACAGGTAAAACCTCATAAATAAACACAACAACCCAGTCGTTCATCTTATAAACAATTATCGGTCCTTCAGAAAACAAGCAAGAAACATAGCACTGGGTCATTCATCTTAGAAACAATGTCGAACCCTTGATTGATCCGGTCAAGCGCATGCAATACCACCTTCCTCCCACCTTCCCAGTTCATCCCTTAGTATGATTTCAGTCAGAGAAAAAAAGGAAGTGAAATTCACACATTCATTCCTTAAATTAATTTGATTAAGTTTTGAAAAGAAAACACAAATCATAAAAGAACACATGCGTATCTTTCAGACAAACTAGAGAGATGTAATGGTAGGGGTATAGTGGATTCGCACAAGGCAAAGGAGGTATACTTGACAGTTCTCTGCCCCCATAACCTCACCTAGGTTCCGACAGAGCTCCCGCAATCGGTGGGTAGACTCCCATAAGGTCTTGGTACGGTCCTACGGATTGCAATCCCGTCTGTCGATGTCGGCACAGATACCCTGACAAGGGTATCCGCCCTTGCTTTTGCAAGTGACCGGAAGTACGGGTAGAGGTCTAGAGTGTACCGCGCGAGACGCGGCTCCGTCTGTTTGGTTACATAGGTAAGTTGCTTGATTAGAGTGGAGCGGGTGTGGGCGCGCGGGATTAAGACGCGCGTGTGATTTTTCTACTTTGGATTATGCAACTGGCATAGTTGGCCGGCCTGACTCTGGCTACTAGGAATGAGAGGTGCCCTTGGTAGACCATTGGTGGTCTAACGTGCGGAGTAGGGTGCGGGGCGGCCACGGCGCAAAGCGGGCAAGCCGGCGTAGGAGCCTGGCAGTGGCGTGCCTAATGGGAGGCAGGAATGAGGCCTGGGGGCTGCACCGCATCTGTCCATATGGAATACCGCGCTGGCCAGTACTAGGCTTGGGCTTAGCCCTATAGGTTACGGTGTTGAACTGTTACAGCGGAGATACGGGGATCAAGTCCAGCGAACAACAAAGTGGAGCAGCCGAGCAGTGTGAAGAAGGCCGAGGGATTGAGGGTTCCGTGGGACTATCCCCCTTGGTGTTGCTATGGGGGGGTTCCGGTGGCGGGCCCGTGAGGTAGGACTAAGGCCGA